>CM047739.1:18578707-18828168 GCA_026225825.1 Pistacia integerrima
AAATCTCACTAATTAATTATTAATTACCATGTAAAGATTGAAAGAAAAAATTTATGAAAAATGATTATTAGTATAATGCTACTCGCTGATATAATATTTATTATACACAAGAAAGAAGAAACAACCTCCACAACATAACAGCATCACAGATAGTCAGATACTACACTTTCCTTCCTTTGAAAAAAGAAGAAGGTGCGAAACATGGCGGCTGGAGAGTGCAGATACAACTACTATCATTATACGTATATAATTTCAATCTAATATTGTATGGTATATATTACTTCCCTGAATAAGATAGTGATGGCCAAACAAATATTTAATTATAATTTGTTCAAAAACTAGGGCTCCGTTTGTTTCACTTTTTTACACTTTTTAGAAAAAAGTTAAAAAAAATTAAATTAGACGATTATTACGATGTAGAATTTGAAAATAAATAAAAATACTCTCTATATTTGTTTACTTACTAAACACCCCCCTATGTTTTTTTATTTACTAAAAACCCTTATAATAAAACATTAAAAGTTAACAAAAACACCCCCAATCCTCCCATTAAATATGAACAGCCGATCACCATCGCCAAAAGGTGATCGGAGTCGTCGTATCAACGCATGACCGACTGGATCTTGTTGGTCTTGCGCCAATATGACCTTTTTCGATCAGATCTATGGTAGATCCGACCTGGCAAAGCGTATCTACTTAAAGCACTGACGATTTGTTCGCAAGACCAAAGATACGGCCGTCGTTGATGGTCAACGACAACCATGTGTTGGCCGTTGTTGACGCCTGACTACGGCCAAAGATGTGACTATCAACGACCAGATCTTTGGCCTTAAATCTGGCCTTTTCCGGCCAAATCCATTGTAGATCTGGTCGAAAAAAGCTAGATCGACGCACTGCTAGCCAGATTCAACCGGTAATGCGCCATTATACCAGATTCTAACCATTTTCCAACGGTAGTGGCTAAAATCTCGTAAATATGGTTGCTAGGGCTTTTTTACAATTTCTAAAAAAATATTTAAGAGTATTTAATTAAATTAACAAATTTAAAAGGTTTAAAAAAAATTAAATAATATTATGAGTTTTTATAATTGTACTGTTTAATTTTATTAAGAATACTAATAGTAGTATTCTCAAATGTAAGCCAATCGAAGCCTAGATCTCTGGTCTACAATCCCAGTACACTGTACGGCTTCCAATATTTTATAGCATATATATTTGGTTTATAATTTAGAAAAGAATGTATGAATTTATTGCTAATAAATTATTTTAATATAATGTTTGTGATACTGACACTCAAAACTATATAACAAGAACTTTAAACAAAAAACTATTTCAGAAAACAAGTGAACCCGTGTGATTTCCAAATTCACTAATTGCCAAATGGCAAAACCTTTTCACAAGCTATTGAGTTGACTCATTATTTTAATCTCTTGGCAAGAGTGTTGAAATTTTTAAACCACAAATTCTCTTCATCAAAACATGTATAGCCAACACCGGTAATATTATGAATCGATGCTCAGATAAGTTGAACCAAACAATGTTGAATTGCTGACAATAGTTTTACGGATGCATAAATAACTTATAGTAAATAAATCTATTTGTGAAACGTACAGATGAATAGATGGCCCTTTTTTTGCCACATAAAAGTTCAAATAGGATGAACCTCTGCTTTGAAGTACTCACAATAACATCACAAGTTACAGAACAATATAAAAATTAGAACCTAGATGGATACCCTTTCGGAAATGCTGTCTATATTTGCAAGCTACGCAGTAGAAAGTAGAAACCCCTAAAATAGTTAGAATACAAAGTAAGCAAGGTGAGACGTATATGGACCAGGACTAATAAGACTGGAACAGGATTTATACGGAACAAAAGTTTGCATAAGTTGAATCAGGTTGGTTGCTACTTACAACTATTAAACAGATTAAAAAAACTAGGAAGAATAGATTAAGTGAAAGAAGCTCATACTGGAAATGCAGGTTGCTCTATACGTACAAATATAACTGGAACTGCAGACCTGGAGCTACTCCACAATTAGTAAATTATTCTTCATTAATCCTTCACCGACTGTTGGAAATTCTGGTGATAGATGCCACTCCCCGTCAACCAGGAACTTAATTTCATACCTTCACATAAATTTGTGGGTTAGATGAGTTAACAAGTTTATTTTTTAAATAATTCTTTCACAGTGAACCAATACAAAAGATTCATACCTTCCAGGTCTAAGCATTAATGTAGTCGAGAACCTTATAAAAGAACCATCATACTCCGGAGATAAGTATTCCCCTTGACTCCAGCCATCAAAGGTGCCCATTACTTGAACACTCTAATATCATACGAGGCAAAACAAATTCATTACAATTATTCCCAAAAAGTTACAATCCACCATATAACTTCGAAATTTTCATAACAAACTCAAGGCTTCGACACATGATTCATCTGGCATATAAAAAGCAAAGATTGGTCCTTCAAAATGGTATCATCCTCAGGAAAAGAAAAAATTAATGCAGGGCTAAAGAGATGCTAACAACAATCAACTGCAATAAAATAAATCCTTGAGTCCAGAAGATTAATCTAAGAATGTATACATCTAGCATAATGGAATTTTTATCAATGCCATAAAACCCAAATAAATGCAAATCTCAACTGCCAGCTTTTACTTTGATGCTGGATCAATGTTCAATATTGAGAAATGAGAAAATCTAGTTTAAAATATGGCAGGCGAATTCAGAAGGGCTTAAAATTGAAATATCATAATTACAAGGTATGCTTAAATGTTTTGGTCTACAATAGACTCTTTCATAACTATAAACATAAGAGAAAAAACAATATTAAGAATAATCATAAGAACTTCAACAAATTTTCCATCGCTTTTAAACATGATTTTTTATTGATATTTTTATCTTTATAGACTAGCTTCATCTACCAGATGGTGATTTGTTAAAAAATATTTCGTGAATCATTTATTTGTTTTCACATTGATAGATATTTATTTACTCATTGATTCCCTTACATGGAATATAACTAGATGATTGATTAAAGCTCCTAATATT
This sequence comes from Pistacia integerrima, assembly GCA_026225825.1. NCBI lineage: Eukaryota > Viridiplantae > Streptophyta > Magnoliopsida > Sapindales > Anacardiaceae > Pistacia > Pistacia integerrima. The sequence goes on from CM047739.1 coordinate 18,581,764, forward strand.
GACAATTTGTTTAACCAGAAGACCAAACAATAAGCAATCAGTCAATCACCATCGAACTTATAAGTTCTCTTTTAACTTTACATCACATTACCTAAAAGTAGTATTTGCATAAGTAAAAAACAGGATTGTTACAACATGCATAGACCACTTTAGTGTATATAACTGAAGTTTAATGATTCATACTATCAAAAAAACTCAAACTTAATTACTTATTACATAAGAATTACAAATTATGCTAATGTAAGACCCATAAAATGGCAGGTGCATACGCTGGAAGTGATGAAAGACTCAGGTAGATGTCCATTATTTACGAAATCCACAATGCTGGTGTGAATCAATCTACACTATCTAGTCACTCGTGCTTGACAGTCTGGGACATGTACATTTTGCACCAGATAGTGACCTTTATGCCATGAATTTTATTAAAAATAAATGAATAAATTTAAAAAAATAGAGCAGTCAGTGTTTGATATGTCCAAACAACTGTAAAACAGTAAAAGAATAAGCTTAAGCTTATTTTGACACGATTTTGATCAAAATCTTGTTCTACGTCAAGTTAAAAACAAAGACAATTCTACTAACCTTCATTATTCAGTCAACAACAAAATCAATTGAAATGCATGACAAGAAAAATCAATGCCCCACAAGGTAAACTGGCTAAAAATAAATCTACAGCAGAACAATTAATTATGCATACAAAGGATGCAGGCAAGATCACAAAAACTTAGTATTTCATTTTGTGTTATATCGTAGAGAGTGGTAATGAATGAATAATGACATAGAGTGCAAGGAACAACAGGCAGCCTGATAATTGCTTCATGTATTTTTGCTGCCTCAGTAGTTGCATTCCATTTGTAATTTTACTTAGATACTTCTCAGAGAAAATATTCATGTGCATGATATGGCAATGCACATCTAGCCCTAAACATGATGCAGACACTTGAGTTGATCATAAATCCAAGACTTCCAGCATTCAGCACTTTGGACATGACTTTGCTCTCAAATGCTAATTTTTAAGAGCACTTTGTATCTCCATAAACTTTGGTCAACTATGATATGTCAAGATGGTAAAATCAAGCAAAATAATCCACACAACAATTCTTGAGTTAAGGATTCAATAGCGTATAAGTGCACTTTTTTGCATGTTTACCTCTGCCATGCCACACCAAAATAATGGGACTTCCTTGGACTGTGCAGTATCAACATCCTTAATCTGTTCCTTCACTTTCTCATGTACAGCTTTACACCACAAGAAAGTTGGCAGCAGTACTTTTATTAGAAACAATATGGGAAAAATACATCTAAGAAGTTATATAATTGCCATCATGTCTAAGAAGAAATACAAAAGGCCAATGGAAGAGTCTTCAGATCCTGCAATTAGAGATTTCTTTTTATATTTTCCCACTTAAATTTGTTAGACTATTGATGTCAAATATACAGGAGCACTAGCAGAAATGGACAAGACTCTGTTGGACAAAATATATCAATCTAAACAAATGTGGCTAATAGTACCTTCTAACCGTGAAAGTAGGTGAGATTGAATGAACTTTCCATTGATCCTTCTAGAACCTTCTGGAATGCTTGATTGAGCTATTTCTTCTGCCAAGGAGACTAATGCCTGCCCACAGAAAACAAAAAAGGAACAATAACATCAAAAAGCTGTCGTTACACCACCAGGAATTGATGAAGGCTATATCTGTAATTGTCTGGTTTTGGTTTCAGCAAATGTTTCAGAAATGTTATTTGAGGTAATCAGAAACAGGATCACATAAACTCATTGCCATTTCCAGTCACAGTGATCAATAACGGCATTGGGGCAGTCAATGTAGAATTTTCATTTTGAATTTGTATAGAAGAGAGAGAGAGAGAGAGAGGCCTTTTATTAAGACTTCTGATGTTTGTATTCTGTTTTTAAGATCAGAAACTTTTAATGACTACCACAACGTTTTTTGCTTTAGTCCTTTACAATCAACATAGAAGCTTAAAGCAAAATATCTTTCCCAATGAGAAGGGAGATGATGCTAACATCCCACAGTAAATTGAAATTCTGATTTCTGAGGGAATCATGAAAAACAAGCTATATTCAATTTGAATAAGTACAAGAATTGAACTTGCTTAAAGGCAGACCAGATTTTGAGACCTGCCTTCAGTTGAAATTGGTTTGTCAAAATTTGAGTGAGAAAGAACGATAAATTAAATTTCCTCAGACTTGGTGCAGCCAGCGAAGTGTGCTAAACCTTATATCACAATTCTTATCATTACAATCAGAATTTAGATCTTCTGATTTTTCAAAGTCATTAAAGCTTCCACTTGAGTCTTCCTTAGCTCACAAAGAATCAAGAAACATGGTCGAAAAGCCAAGTGTGAAACCAAGAAGGCTGATCTTCCAAGATTTTAAGTGGTCACAAACTCACAATGTGATAACAATATGCTCACACATGACATGATTTACTTTTAATTAGTTTCTTTGGAGACAGAGTAGACAGTAAACCTGAATTTCAAGCTCCAAGACAGCGAGTTCGCTTTTGAAGTTGACCAATGCATCCTCTCTAACGTAAAGCTATAGAAAAAAGATCACATCTATAACGTGAGTCAAGGCTTTTCTTTTAAATTAATCTTATGAAAAAACTTTACAGCTTAAAAAGCTGTCGTTTCGAGTTGCAGAAATAAACTATGTGCATGGTTACGAAATGTAAAATATTTGAGGTATACTCTAACGTTAGAACATTAGATCGCTAGCATTTCACTCATAGTTTTGTCTATTCAAATTTTCATAATTAGAAGATAACACATTTTTCAACTAGACATGTAAACCATAACAGTAACAAACTTGAACAATCCATACATAGATTAACAGAATATAATTCAGCAATCAAATTCAGAAGCCTCTAGAACACTCATTATCTTATTTCTACGCTATTTTATTCAAAAATTCGTTTCTCATTGACTCACTTTGAAGCAAACAGTAATATACAAACCTGTCGTTTGAGATACCGGTTTTGTTGATTGGCTTCGCTTAACTTCTTAACAAGCTTTTGTCTTTCGGAATCAGTCAATAGTGACCTTAACTGTTCAAAAATCACAACAAACATGTTAGCTCATAGATATGTTGCCCTGATAGAATGTATAGGCTAGGTTAAATTAACCTCTTCACGGCTCAATGGTTGTGACAGAATCTTCTCCCGCGACTCCTCAGAATCATCCTCATTTTCACCATCACTATAAAAATTTTCCGAATTTAACGGGGGAGATTCCTCCACACTAAAAGCCATGGAATATGTTTTCATCCGAATCCGATACTTGCAAGTAGACACCCGATAAAAATGAACTAAATTTTGGTAATTAGTTCTCGGATTCCAGACGGAAATATGACGTGGAAGTTTGTGGAAATTTTCAAAATCTGATGTCGTTAAATTAAGTGGAAAACACGACAGTTTATCAAGGCAACACCTATCAAGATCATAACACATAATACAAACGATGAATGGCTAATTCAATTTTAAATGTTAAATTCAGTTGAGTTTCAAATAATTAGCGGGAAAGTTTACCTTGCAGTACCAATCTCCATGATAAACGATCTCATTTGGAAGAGAAGGGATAACACAAGTTCTATTCAGATTTGTTGTGGTTCAAAATTTGCTGAACTTTGAAATGACATTGTGCGAGCGACAGTAAGGGTGAGAGCGAGAGATGAGATTTTTTGTGAGGCGATTAGGCGAAGCAGTGGTGATTTGTGCAACTTGACACGTGTCAGGAAATGTTGACAGGGCGGCGATGGATTCAAGAAAAACTGCATAGTTAGCCCGTGATGTATTGGTTAAGTGAACGATGGAGGTTGAACCACGTGCAGTCTGTTTGATTGGGATTTCTAGTCAAGCAAAGCCCAAGGCTTTGTACAAATTCATGAGGCTAAATTTAAGAAGAAACGGGCCACCTATGGTGCGTTTGGTTTAGTATTTTGAATAGGATTTTAGGGATAGTATTAGATTATTAGATATGGGAGTATTACGAGATAAATTTTAAAAATTTATAAAAAAGCCCTTAGGTTTACTAATTTAACTAAAGACCCTAACATATAAAATGACAAAAACACCCCCACCACCTCGCAGTCGATTCCGGCCACCATCGCGAACCTCGGTGTCCCCCCTTCATTACTGCATGCGACTTGCTGGATCTGTGCTCGTATACGTCAGCTTATGGCCTTTTCCGGCCGGTATCCATGGTGGATCGGCCGCAAAAGGCCAAATCTACCTGCTCGTTATGGCCGCCGACGGCACGGAAAAGGCCAAACGAGGGCCATCTTTGGTTCGTACCGACGGCGGCCAAAGATGTGGCCGCTGCCCCTGGTCAACGACGGCCATTTCTTTGGCCGTGACGTCGTTTTTCCACCGGCATCCGTGGTGGATCTAGGCGGAAAAGGCCACACGGTAAACTTCCTTCCACCCTTTCTGGCTCGGTTAAGTTAGGCCGCTGAAAGATTTCGGCTATCACCGATGGTGGTTGCCGGAATCTGACAAGTTGGGTTGATGGGGGTATTTTTGTTAATTTTTAAACTTTTTTTCAGGGGGTATTTAGTGAAATTAATAACCTTATAGGGTTAAAATATAATTAAAAAAATAGAGTAATATTTTTAGAATATTATACCAAACGCTATTTAGAGAATAAGATCCAAAATAGGGGTAAAAATATTAAACCAAGCATGCACCTAAATATTTCAAGCTTGGGATAAATACATGCCTTTTATTTTACTTCTTGAACTACATGTTCAAATTTTGATGCAGGATTTAAAGGAATTCGCACCCCAATTCTGACTATTGGTGGTGTCTTGGAGACGTGAAATTAAAGTTTTATTGATCAACTCAGCTGATTGTTTTGTTTGGTTTGGTCCATTTATTATGTGTACTCAAGTCTTGACTTCAATTAAAGACTTGGTCAACCAAAGGCGGTGGGGTCTTGGAGACGTGGAATTAAAGTTTTGTTGATCCACTCAGCTGATTGTTTTGTTTGGTTTGGTCCATTTATTATTTGTACTCAAGTCTTGACTTCAATTAAAGACTTGGTCAACCAAAGGCGGTGGGGTCTTGGAGACGTGAAATTAAAGTTTTATTGATCCACTCAGCTGATTGTTTTGTTTGGTTTGGTCCATTTATTATTTGTACTCAAGTCTTGACTCCAATTACAGACTGGGTGAACCAAAGGCTTCTAATGTGAAATTAAAACTAATTGTTGCTCTAAGAATTGGTCTAACGATCAAGAATATTTATTTATTTTATTAATTTTTTAGATTCAAATTATTTTAGGATCACCTATTATATTTATGACTTACCTTAAAATATTAGACTTATAGGATATTCAATGTGCATTAAGGATTAGTTGAAATATATGCAAGCTAGTTGGGACACCTCGATCATCAAAATTTAATCACCATTGGACGACCTGATGATAAAAGAGCAAAATAAGCTTTCATAAACTCTTGAGTTGGCCATTGAAACTCTTACCCGGTCAATAATTCTAAGACCTTAAGAGGTTAGTTGAGGTATGTATATGCTGCCCAGACATCCTGGTGATAAAAAAAAAAAAAAAAACTAATTGCTTGAAATAAATTTCCCATTTAGTTTCCTTGGATGTGACTAGACCTGACAAAACGAGTTCGGACCCACGTGTCGACCCTAAACCCAGGAACAAAATATAGTGTGCGGGTCTTTGGCTTCGTTTGTTTCAATTTTCAGAATACTACTTTTAGTGTTCCCAAAAAAGTTAAACAGTAAAATACCCAAAAACTTTGATTTTTGGGAATACTACTCTCAATATTATTCAACTTTTTTTAAACCCCTTAAATTTGATAATTTAATTAAATACCCCTAAATATTTTTTTTAAAATTACAAAAACACCCCAGTAATTCATATTTACCAGATTCCGGCCACCACTGTAGGGAAATGGCCGGAATGCTTAGAATGGCGCACTACCTACCGAACTGGCCTAGAGTGCTCGATCTAGCCTTTTCCGAGATCCATGGTGGATCCTGGCCGGAAAAGGCTGATCTAAGGCCAAAGATCTGGCCGTTGACGGCCAGATCTTTGGCCGTAATAGTTTATAACGACGGCCAACAAACGGTCGTCGTTGATGGTAGTTTATAACGACGGCCAACAAACGGTCGTCGTTGACCATCAACGACGACCGTTTGTTGGTCGTCGTTGACGAGCAAATACGGCCAGATCGCGTAGATCCGCCGGCAAGAAGGCCATATCGGCGTATGGACCGGCAAGATCCGGCCGGTCCATGCGCCTAATACGGTGAACCCGGCCACCCTCTGGCGGTGGTGGCCGGCTGTCCGTATTTGACATTGGGTTGAGGGTGTTTTTGTTAACTTTTAAGATTTTATTATAGGTGGTGTTTTGTAAATAAACAAATATAGGGGGTATTTTATTAATTTATAAATTCTACATCGTAATACCTACCCAATTCAACTTTTTTTTAACTTTTTTCAGAAAACTTTTCTCAAAAACACCCAATTGTAAACCAAACGAAGCCTTTAACATTTGACCCGTTTTATTTCGCGCATACTCGACCCAGCCCGTTTTTGTCAACAAGTAAGACGGGTTTACTTGCGGGTCCCCTTTAAAAAAAAAAAAAAAAAAAAATCCTTTTGCAAGTTTTCATTTATCCCAGATTCCCAAATCATGAAACCCAAATCCCTAACCTTTCTCTTAAACTCGGTCTCTCATCATTCATCAGCCTTCTCTCAAACTCAATCTCTCATCACTCATCAGCCTTCTCTCATCCCAAATCGTGACTAAAATGGGTACTCCACGGTCGCCGGCGTTGCTTCTCTTGTCTCCACTCTCCACTCTCTTGTCTCCGCTTCTCATCAGCCATCGTTTGCACTCCGTAGTTTCCATTGTCGCCGCATCAAGGTATGTGTATCATTATCACTCTCGTATTTTACTCTTTTGAATCTGATCATGATTTGTGCTAGTTTATAGGAAATGGTGATGATTTTGTTGTTTCCGTGATTCTTTTTTAGCTATATGTCTCTAATCTCTTGGATCTTTGTATTCACCGTTCATAACTTGATGTCTAATCAGATTGCACCACATCATAAATAATAATGTTCATTTCATGCTGATGGTCTTCATTAAAGACGATTTTGTTCAACATTAGCTTCAGATTGCATCTCTCTTCTATGTTTCTCTATTTATCGAAATCTAAAAGAGCAAAATTGAGGCTCGTAGTCGTAGGTTGTATCCTCGGGTAAATAACGCCTACAACACTAGCTCTCCCTGAAGAGGCCATTTATTTTGTGTATTTTACTATACTTAAGAGTAAAGGAACTATTTTAAATTATTGCGGTTGGATTACGTAATATTCAAAGGACAGTGTTATTGTATGCTATTATTCTCTTGAGAATTGAGTTAGAATATTGAAAGATGATGTCTCATCTTGTTAGTGACAGAAAAATTTGATTGGGAAACATAATAATAATTAAACTCCATGAGAGGTCTTTGGATCATAAGCGACGCTGGCATTGGAGTGTGATAATGTCATGCTTTGTAAAATATTTGTTCAATCCAAGACTATGCTTTTGATTATAATTAAATTTTGAATGATAATATAAACTGATGGATGATGGCCATGGGTGGGCATATATTCTCTTCTATGCAATTTATTCATGTATAAATCTTGACATGTCCTTTTCTTATTTGTCTATGTTCTTGTTGATAGATTCAATCATTTACATAATACATACTGTTTTGTAGAAGATGATGTGAATGCTAATTCAGATGATGATCTTGATGTGCCATGAAGTAATATGGGGATTGCAGAATCAAGAGACTCTACCACCCCCATTGTGGGATGAACATTTCTTTGGCTAAGAATATTTTTTTGTTGAACAATATCAAGTCAAGTTAAATTTATCTTAATGTATTTGTAATTTTGCATTTTATGTTATTGACTAAATGTGTTTGTTTATGTGTATTAGTGATTATATTTTGTTTATTTTGTATTTATGTTATTAACTTATTGTGTTTGTTTATGGGTATTAGACTAATATGTATTTGTTTAGTTTGGTTAGTATTTGTTTATGTGAATTGAATTGAATTTAGAGTACTTGATTGTGGGGGTGTAATAATAAAAAATTAAAATTGCATGAATTTTGGGGGTGCAACTGTCATAATTAAAAAATGTTGGGGTGCAACTAAAAATTAAAACCTGGAGAGAGAAAAAACAGGCAGGTCCACCCGTACCCGCATAGGATAGGTACGGGCCCAATATTTTGGACCCGCATAACTGACTACGGGCCCAGGGCCCATCCCAATATTTTAGACCCGCATAACTCGATCCGAGATTCCGGGCCCATATGCATTTGTACCCTCCTACCGCTTTTGCCAGGTCTAGATGTGACCATACATTAGCTGCATCTTGTATTATTTACAATCAAAGATTATAGGCATGGTGTAGTTACAATTAGTTGATCCTAAAAATTAATCGGATAAGCGTTTTAGTATGATCCTTGTGTTATTGGTAGGACTGCATTCGAACCGAGCTACTCGGATTCGACTAGTGACGAGCTCGGGCTCGACTCGTCGGAGAACGAGTAGTTCTCGAGTTCTAGCTCAACGCCGCTCAGCGCAGCTTTTGTGCTCGACTAACTATTCAGATCGCTCGACGAACCTGAGGCGTCATTTGAGCAGGGAGATCGAGCGTGTTAATATTTGCCCTACAATCTGAAATCAAGTCATTCTTTTGGCCAAAAACGAGACATTCACTATTCACCTCCAAAACACGGTGCAAGATCGAGACCACCATTGTCCAGGCCTTCATCCAACCTTCATTCAACTACTACGACCACGGCACACTTCACTACTACCGTCCACCATCGTCTTCCCTACTTCACTTCCCTGCTTTGCCACAAGGTACATTTTCCTACTTCTTGACACCCAAAGTTGTCTCTTGCCGTGAGTCTCATTCTACTTGTTTAAGTTGATTACAAATTTCTTTGTTTTCCTCTCTCTTTAGTTACGAATTCTTCTGGGTTTATGTTGACTTTGCTGCGTATTTGGAAATTGGAAGATGGGTGATATGAGTTGCATTAATTTTTGGAAGTTTGCAGAAGTTGTTATTTGTTTGATGAAATGCCTCTAAGAGAAGAGTTATTGCTAATATCACATGTTTGTTCAAATTCTTGCCTAAAATAAAATTGTTTTTCTTTGTCAAGGTTACAGAACAAATCACCTAATATTGTTTCATATTATTACTTTCATAATAGATTTGGGAAATGAGTAATGTATGTGCATGAGGTTAGTGTTGATAAAATATATGGAGCTACTTGTCATGCTTGAGAACGAATCCTCTGTTTATGAAGAAATCTGGTTATGACAAAAAATAAAAAATTTCAGATAAATGTCTCGGTGCAAAGCCGCAAAGGCCGTGGTGAATGGTGATAGGAATGCAGGGATCATAATGACTTGTCCGAAAGAATTAAATAAACACAAATGGTTACACGTATCATAGATGTTAGTCAAAATGCTGCAATTTTATTTTGTGTTCCCTATGCCATGGAAATGAACAGAAATTATCCCCCACTTTAAAAATCTACAAAGCTGCTTTCATCGAGTGCGGAAAAAGAAAATCAACATAATAAAATAAATATTTGGACCGTTGTCATGAGCAAGGGAAAGAGAATGAAAGTTTCTAAAGAGGAAATAAAAAGAATAAGAGAGCAAACCTGTGATGTTAATTTGTTGGAATAGTCCCAAAAGAGCAAAAAACATGATTAAGTGCAGCGATATGTGATGCATGTAATGTAAATAATCAACATTACTAATTATTTTAAGTTGCTTGGATGCATAGATATGTGATGCATGTAATGTAAATATATATAAATATATTTTTCCTGATAAAATTTAGCTTAAATATTTCAATAGGAGGTAAATTCCAAAGCAAGCCAGCTAGGGTCAAAGGTGAATGATCTACGTTCTCATTAAGATAGGTGGGCAGTGCTTTTGAACAAAACCACTGCATCATTTGTCGTTTTGATATAGCTAATATTATTAGCCTGTACTCTTATGTGTCACACACAAAGACATGAGAAAATTTTACGGAACAAGCTAAAACGATGTGTTGAATTAGTAACCATGTTATTCTATTCATCTATTGTATTAAAAGTTAACAAGTCAAAGTTACTTGATTTCGCATTTTAACTACATATTCTCTTTGCAGAGGGATTTGTTTATTCCAATGGAGCATCCGTCATTCACCCCCAATCCAACATACCCTTCCACTTCACAAATGCAACCAGAAGAAGATATCTTTGAAACCTGGTCTGATGATGATGCGACACCCATAGGCACACCCGGTGATGGTGTTGATGCTTCTACCCCTCGTACTGAGGAGGAGCAAGTTAATCCTTTTCAGAGGAAAAAACGACCAAAGACATCACCGGTTTGGAATGAATTTAAAGAGGTAGTTCTATCGGATGGTTCTACAAAGGGAGAGTGTATTCATTGTAAGGCAAAGCTTGCAATAACGGAGACCAAGAGCACAACTCAGTTTGCAAGACATTTGAAATCATGTTTGAAGCGAATAGGTAGTCAGATGCAAACACAGTTGTTTTTTCGGCCACCCAGTTCAACGGATGATATCTCAATGCGATCTGCACTTGCATTTTCAGATGCCAAGTTTGATATGAATTTGATGCGGGAACTAGCTGTAAACTGGGTGCTCATGCATGAGCATCCATTTACAGTTGTGGAGGAGGGGGGTTTTAACATGATGCAAAAATGTGGTATGCCACTATGGGAGAATATAACGTGTACTGCTTTGAAACAACATTGTATGACTGTGTATGAGATACAAAAGAAGAAGTTGGTTATTTTGCTTAAGAGTATTACCAAGATTAGTTTGACAACTGATCTATGGAATTCTTCTAATCAGAAGCTTGAGTACATGGTTGTCACTGGACATTTTATTGATAATGATTGGAAGTTGCAGAAGCGTGTGCTCAATTTTGTTCATATACCGGCTCCTCGACCTAGTGTTGAGATTGCTGCTGCTATTCATAAGTGTTTAATTGAATGGGGAATTGAGAACAAGGTGTTCAATATCTCGGTTGACAATGCTTCAAGTAATGACGCGGCAATCAAGATTTTGAAGGACAATTTGGGAAGAAACAAGAAGCTACTATGTGGTGGGAAGTTGTTTCATGTGCGGTGCGCGGCACACATATTGAATCTCATGGTTCAGGATGGGCTTTCCCAGATTAAGCCCATCATTCAAGACATACGTGACTGTATTTTGTATGTCAAGCAATCAGAGACTAGAGCAATTATGTTTATAGAGATTGTTCAAATGTTGCAGTTGCCCAAACGGAAACTCATACTTGATTGCAAAACGAGGTGGAATTCTACTTATCAGATGTTGAAACTTGCAATTAATTACAGAGATGTGTTTCCAATGTTAGTTCAGTTGGATAATAACTTTACCTTTGCCCCAAGAGATGAAGAGTGGGAAAACCTAAAGAAAGTGTGTGAGATTTTAGAAGCATTCAACTCAGCAACTAATGTCATATCGGGGAGTGAGTACCCCACTTCTAACTTATTTTTGCAAGAAATTGTTGACATAAAAGAGTTGCTAGATGAAAAGTGTTCTGATGATGATGATTTCATTCGATCAATGGTGGGAAAGATGAAAGAAAAGTTTGACAAGTATTGGGGGGAATGCAATTTCGTAATGGCAATTGCAGCTGTATTGGATCCAAGGATGAAAATGAGGATGTTGGAATTTGCCTACCCACAAATGTATCCTAATGAAGAAGCACAAGCCAAAATGGATGAAGTGCAAGCTGCCTTGTATGAGATTTATGAGGAATATGCAGCGGAAACTCAATCTGCAAACAGTGAACCACTTGTGCAAATCAGTCAAGTTCAACGGGACAATGTACAACGCCCTAAACGTTCTAGTTCACGGTTCTGTCAATTTGTTAGGACAACTGAAACGATGCAACATGAGAAATCTGAGTTAGATTGTTATCTAGAGGAGAAATGTTTGTTATGGGACGAGGATGATACCTCATTTGATGCATTACAGTGGTGGAAGGTAAATCAAACGAACTATCACATTCTATCTAAGATGGCTCGTGAAATACTTGCTATTCCAATCACCACGGTCGCTTCAGAGGCAACTTTCAGTGCGGGAAGTCGAGTTATTGACACTTATCGATCATCGTTGTCTCCCGATATCGTGTAAATGCTACTCTGTGGTGGTGATTGGTGTCGCAATCTCTATGGAGTCAAGAAAAGTTACAAAGTAAGTTTCATACTTCTATAGTCCATTTTATTAAAATTATGGATTAATTTGGTCATATATTAACATTATTGAAACTAAAACAATATATTTTCCTTTTTGTTGTTTAGAAACAGAAGACAAATAGAGAGTTTTAGCTTCCGATCCTATCAAGTTTTGGTGGAATCTTGACAGGTTAGTGATAGTAAATGTTGAACTTTTTATGAGAAATTAGTTTGATTAAATTTTGCTACTTTGCACTAATCCATATATCTAGGGAAATTTTGGGTATGGTGGGCAGCATTATGGTGGCAAGTTCAAGCGTGGAAAGCTGGGGAAATTCGAGCATGGAGGCAAATTCAAATGTATCTTAAAAGACTTTGTTTGTGAGCATTTTGATGAATTGTTATGTATAATTGTATCCTTGCTTTTCACATCTATTGGGAATATTTCTTGTTTCAATAATTTCTTTTTCTATGTGTTTTTTTTTTTCCTTCTTGGATCTTTAGTTACTTATTGGTGTTTTTGGTACTGAACTTGTCAACCATTCTAGCTATTTTGGAGCCCCTAGTATTGGTGCTTTGTAGTCCCTTTTAGCCCCTTTCCATGAACTGGTGATATATTGAAACAGTTTGGGTAGCCTCTCCCCTTTTCTAAAATTTCACCACCCTAGGTGATGACAGGATCCAATCATTGGTCTCTGTTTGATGCCTAGAGGCTTGACTGGTTACATTAACGGGCATCACTTTTCATGCTTTGTGTTCATTGAGAGAATAGGGGAACTGGAGAAGCTAGAGTGAAGAATTAATTATTAGTAAATGTTGTCTGGATTGCACTTTGGTTTATATTTTTTATTTTTTTCCTAAGTTGATGGTGCTATCATATGATTTGTTTATCAGAAATTGAAAACTCTACCCTTCTCCTGTTTTATCACAGTGGAGCACTGAATACGTTCTTCCCCATCCCTTCTCTACACTCTGCTCGTGATGATCTGGACTGTTTTTATTCATTATATATTAGTAAAGCATGTATTCTTGAGGGTTCTCTACACTCTACTCGTGATTTGTTTTCATTAATGCCGCTGACAATTTCCTCCACATGCAATCAGTTTTTGTTTTCTAGTATTTGTCCATTGGCCTCTCTAAAATGCAGTGGCTTTGATAATTACATTAGTCATTCCTTTCTTCTTGTAACTTTCCTCCAATAACAATATTATATATTCCCAATTTTTATTTGTGATTCCATGAAGTTGCATACAAATGATCGTTGAAATTCCCGGTCAGTAATTTAGGTTTATCAGTATCATAACCAAGCTGTTGTTTACATCACAATCACAAAAGCAGCATCACTATCAAATTTGATGAAACTCATGAACTGAAGTCATATCCACCAGTTTTGAATTAAAAACAGTCAATATTTTCATTGCAATCAAATATGGTTCAAATATCAAGAGAAACATTCTGCATAAAATAAGGAATCCTAATCCTCAATGGTTAGTATTCTGGCTCCTCATCAAAGAGACTGAAACCCAGATTCTGCAAAGAGTAAAACAGAACAAAAGAAACATTAGACAAAATGTAGTTAATAAACTTTATGGTGTGTGCTGTATGCTGTGTGGTGTTGCAGAATCAGGTTTGCTGTGAGTATTCTGCTGTGGTGTTAAAATGTTGTGTGGTGTTGCAGCACCAGTTCTTAAGTTGATTGATTGAAGGAGATATGTCTTTAGTGTTGAAATATCAGACTGCTGTGATTGTTTTCTGCTGTATGCTGAGTGGTGATTGCAGCATCAAGTCTGCTATGAGTATTCTGCTGTGTTGTTAAAATGCTGTGTGGTGTTGCAGCATCAGTTCTTAAGTTGATTGATTGAAGGAGATATGCCTTTGGTGTTGAAATATCAGACTACTGTTGCAAAGGAGATATGTTCGTGGTTGTATTTGAAATGCAGAAGTTAAGAAGCGTTTTTGATGTTGGTGTTTGAAATACAGAGTTAAGAAGTGTCTCTGCTGATTGACTGTTGCAGTATGATGTTGGAGTATCAGACTGCTGTTGCAAAGGAGATATGTTCGAGATGTTGTATTTCAAATGCAGCTTTCGGAGGGCATCTACGGAACCCACTTGAATCATCAGCTTCCGGAGGGCATCTACTACAGAAAAATCTGAATAATACTTGGAAATTGGAATCGAATTGTGTAACACGTTCAGAAAAACTAAAGAATCTGAATAATACTTGGAGAAGGACTTTGAGTCCTAGACGAAAAATACTTTTATCGTTCAGTGGAAAATATATTTTTTTTCTTTGATCTTCAAAGCTGCAGTTGTTTTCAAAGTAAACTCCCAGGTTGATTTGGGTCCAATTTCTCTTAAACATATCTTGTTTCATACGCTCCACAAGGTGTTTCTTTTTCATAAAGATCAATCATATGCGATGAAGAAAACTAAAGAATTTGATCAGGTCCAGAATTAAAAGGTTCAAAAATCCACCACATAAAAAGTTTCAGGCAAGGTATGCACCACGTCGTTGCCATGAGGTAAGCGAGTTCCACTGACAAAATAACCTTTGATTCCCTTACCGTCAATGACTGATTTTGTTCATTTTGATTTGCTGATTAAAGAAATCTACCAATCCAAAATGTGTTTTGAGAAAAACCCAGATGAGTTGTTGAGTTGATGAGAGACAGATGTGTTCATTTTACACAAAAAATGAAAATAATTGCAATAGTTGCAGCTGGGTTTGAAGAGAGAGAGAATGAAAAAGATTTATGGAAGAAGAAGGTGTAAATGAGAAGAGGTAGTTTTGGGAAAATGAAAGAAGAAGAAGAAGACGTTGAATCATTTGTTTTGCTGGGGAAAAGCTGCAAACGAGCTTGGCTCGAGCTCGAGCTCGGCTCGGCTCGGCTAGGCTCAAAACTTGACGAGTCGAGTCGAGTCGAGCTCGAGCCATGTAATTTAATTGGTGAGCCGAGCTCAAGCTCACAAGCTGGAGCTCGACGAGCTCGAGCTCCCACTAGGGGTGTTCAAAAAAATGCAAAAACCGAACCGAACCGATAACCGAACCGAAAAATCGGTTAACCAAAAAAACGGTTCGGTTACGGTTCGAAAAATTCAAAAAACCGAATTTCCGGTTCGGGAAAAAATAAAAAGCGGAAGGAATCAAACCGGTTTTTTGAACCGGTTTTACAAAATATATATATATATATATATATATATTAAATAAAAATAAAAATTATATATTAAATAAATAATAATAATATTATATATTATATATCAAATAAAAAATAATAATATTTTTAATGTATTATTAGTAGTGGTCAATGGATATATATGAATGTCTAATTTTTATTTGGATATGTATTATTTATATTTACAATTTAATTTAGGAAAAAATAAAAAAAATAAGTTTTATAAAAAAAAGGGAAAACCGGTTCAAAACCGGTTAACCGAAAAACCGGTTTTCCCTCCAAACCGGTTCGGTTTCGAACCGAAAAACCGGTTCGGTTCAAAAAAACGGTTAACCGGTTCGGTTAACCGCTTTTGAACACCCCTAGCTCCCACCATATCTCACCGAGCCGAGCTCGAGCCGGACACTACTCGGCTCGGCTCGGCTCGTATGCACACTTAGTTATTGGTGTAATAATTCATAATTTGACCATTAATCCCTGGAAATATTTGATTGTTAATATATAAAATAATAAAATGAAGAATACAGTTTTGATTTCGATTGCGAAATATACATCTGCGCGCCGCCAATCATGATGGGAAGCAGTCTTCCCTCTTAGTAAACCAACTTGTTCAAGTTTGACTTCCACTGTAGTCTTTCAATTCTTCTTAAAAAAACTACTTATCAACGTTTTATCTGCTCTCATTTTCTTCATTTTGTAGCTACCATATATTAATCTTTTTAATAAATAATATTACATGAACAAATTAGTTATACAAGCTGATATAATATTTAAAAATTAAATAAAAATTAAATAAATTATGCTAAAAGACGACACTTGTCTCAAAGAGTTGTTCTGACGGTCAAAGAGGTTTATTCTATTTTTTGAGTTTTTAAGTTCAAATCTTAAAATCATCTATCACATTGTGATTTATTTGATCTTTTAGACTTATAAGGTGTTTAATAGATTTTAAAATTAGTTGAAGAGTGTTGCTAACTTACATCTCAATTGCCAAAAAGAAAAACAAAAAAAAGACTACACTTGTTATTAATGAATGGATTGATATATATCTTGTGCTTCTTATTTTGTTAGAATTTAAAAAAGAAAAAAAAGGCTTTTTTAGTAATTAATTGAATGGATATTTCAATTGAATTTTAAAAATATGTTTGGTAGCCAAATTCTTCATTATTTTAATTGCTCAAGTCAGTTTCTCTTTGTCACATGACTCATATCTGCCCCGTAGTTGACAAAAAGATACTAAAATGAATTTAATATATATGCATTATTCACAATTAAAAATAATTAAAGTCAATTCATAAAATAATCAAAGGGATTCTTTCTGTTATTTAACATATTTAAGGAAATGTCACTTTATATTACTTCATCATCTTCCATTCTTCCTGTTATTTAAATCTTGTATACTTTCCTGAGTTGAAATTTCAGATCATACCTACCTTGAAGAGAGTTTGCATAGTGAATAAGGAAATCATGCACGGAGTTTGTGGGTCTTGGCCAATTGTCTTCCTATGTGCAAAAATTAACAATTTTTGTTTATCCAAAACAAATTTTATATTTTCAGTGTTAGGTGTATGTTAAATTGAAATGTTATAAACTAATTCAGACAAACTCTTTACCATTTTTAAGCTTTCTTTTCCTTCCAGTCAGGCTCAGGGGACAGTTAATATTAAGAATTTTGTGTAAATAATATCACTATGTAATATATAATATGGTGGGTTTTAGGTTGGATAAATTGGTCATACCTACCCAAAATCATTCAATTCAAAGTATGAGATAATGGCATTTACCCTCTGGAGTTTGGATCTAATATTTCAGATCTTGCAATAGGATAGGCCCCCTTATTCTAATAGATGTGAACCCATGTATAGAAAGAACGAGATATTTACTTGTATATATAAAAGTAGTCTTAATTTAGTAGTTTTTATGGAAAAAATGTTATTTTAGAGTTATGATTTGATTAATGATTGTTAGTTTAAAGGAATCAATCTCTGTTAGGGATTAGGTAGCTAAAATCTTTGGATATTGTGCTTGAAATTTAAGATTTTACTCAATTTCATTAACCTTTCTAATAATTGGCCAAGACATTAGGAAACATTCATGAGTAACGATTATTGGTTGTTTTTAAAAGAAGCAAAAAATACTGTTAGATGGGTTTCTAAATGGATAGGGTAATAACTCATTGCCTCATTGAGTTGATAAAAAATTAAAAATTGACCCTTCAATCAAATTACGTTGCCGGTTTGTGCGGTTGAAGCTTCAAAAGGCAAGTCAACTATTTACTGCCAAACTCTGGAGCCGGCCAGCTGTTGCTCTTGAAGTCTTCTCCTAGTCAACGTTGACGCTCTCCCGAACTCCATAAGCAGCCAATCCGCTGCCGCCCGCTCAACCACGCAGAAACATCCCCACCCTTTTGCCCATACATTACCAAGTCGCCTGCTCAATGTCCTAATTCACATTAGCGTTTTACAGAAAAAGGGAATTTTGATAAATAAATACATTTTCAATTTTCAATTTAATATATTTTTTTCCTTGTTGTGGACTTTTGTCTTTTGGGTGTATATAAATAGGACAATTGTATTGGCCTGGTCATCAGAAAGACATTTTATTATCATTACCCACTTGACAACTTAAAGTCTTACGAACTTCATCAAAACTAGATTTTCTCACCTTTGAAAGCTTATTTCCAATGGAGAATTTGATGGGCTTGCTCAGAATTCATGTGACCAAAGGGGTGAATCTTGCGATCAGAGATGTCAGGAGCAGTGATCCTTATGTTATTATCAGAATGGGAAGACAGGTAATTTCTTTGCTTCTTGTGTTTTTTGATATGTTTTGTTGATTCTTGTTGCAGTTTGGTTTCTGGGTATCTTGATCTTTGATGGATTTTATAGTTTGATGGTGTTCAGTTGCTTACTGCTCTCTTTATTGACTTTTGTGCTGTATTTGTAAATGATAATCCGAAAGAGCTCATTCTTTAATATGAAAATCATCTTATGTTTAGTATCTTTTGATGATTAGATTGAAACATCTATAATGATTTGTACGAATCACTAGTGTTTTTCTTCTTCAAAATGATTAACTGTTTCCAGAGCTCTTTGGCCTCGAATTCTATCTCAAAACTATGTTGACCGAAGTCTTTTTTTTCCCCAAGATGATAACTTTTTGCTTAAATTTTGTGTTTTCAGAGCTATGCTAGCTATCCAAGAAATACCCAGAAAATAGCATCACATCTATAACAAACTTGTAGAAATAATTTTTTTCTTGGATTTAAGTATTAACTTTGTGCGGTTGTCTGTCAGCTTATCAACTAGTATTTTGACTTTTTTTGTTTTTTTAATTGATTAACTGTGGACCACATGATGATAAGCTCTATGTAGCATTAACACATTTTACTGGATGTTAAAGGAAAAAAGATAAAGGAAGAAAACAAGTGAAAAAAAGAAACCACCATGTTACTTATTTCGACTGAATGTTTCAAAATTGTCCGATACAGAAGTTGAAGACCCGTGTTGTGAAGCAGGATGTCAATCCTGAGTGGGATGAAGATTTGACCCTATCTATTGCAGACCCTCATCTGCCAATCCAGCTTGTAAGTATTGGAATTCCCACTCGAATATTGTTATAATAACAGAAAAGAAATGAAATTATGATGTGTTTTATTGCTTTTCAACCATGGTTCTCTGCTTCTCTTGGCTTGATGGAAATTTATAGTCATTGTTGATAAGTTGCTGGGGTTTCTAGTATATTCCTGCTGTTCACCAATGAGATAGGTATAATAAGTAAATCGTACTTTAAATCATGCATTAATAATACAAGAAAATGTAGCCCAGGATCTTGGAATCAAGCTACTTAATACGCATTATCAAATTTTGCTAGTGGAAGATTGCATTCAAATTTTGAACGCTTTTAAGCTGATTCAACGTTTGGCCTAAATTCTTGGCAATATAGATTTTGCTGTGGAGTCCCATTAAAAGATGTGATAGTGATGAAAACTTAATATATTGCATATGTTAAGGAGACCATTTGACCTAGAAAATGTTTCTTTTTGCTTAATTTGTGAATTTCAATTTTCTAATACGAGAACAAAATGTAGTTAACTTTATGAAGACACCTTTGAGAACATTTCTACAATTTATTCTCCTGGATTGTTGAACCACTGTTCTCATGAAAATTCTCGTTCATTATTAAATGCAGTCAGTGTATGACAGAGATACATTCAGTCCAGATGACAAAATGGGGGATGCAGAATTTTATATCACCGACTATTTACAAGCTCTAAGGATGCGTTTGGAAGGCCTCCCAAGTGGAACCATAATCACAAAAGTTCAGCCAAGCAGGGAAAACTGCCTAGCTGAAGAGAGTTGCATTGTCTGGGCTGATGGTAAAGTTGTTCAAAACATGTTTCTTAGACTGCGAAATGTTGAGCGTGGCGAACTAGAAATCCAGTTGCAGTGGATTGATATACCTGGTTCCAGGGGCTTGTAATTCACATAAACTCTCCGTTTGATATAAAGCTTAGTGTATATAGAAGGTTTTGAGCAATGCAAGTTTCGAACTGGTTTTCAGATGCTAAAACCTGGTGGGCATATAAGTGCACTTGCGCCCCCACCCCCCCAAAAAAAAATCTTAATGTAACTGGTATCCATTGAACATTATGGAACATGGTTTTATTATTTTTATTTCCTTTGCCTTTCTTTTGATAAATAAAGGCTTTCTTGTTATTAATCAATGACTTTGCAATGTCCTTTACTTTCAGAGCGTGCTTAATGCAAAGACTGGTAATTATATGATAATGTATACAATGACAAAAGATAATTGATCAAGAGATGAGGAACTGTGATGGATTACGCAAAACTAGCTTGAACATTGCATTGCAAAAGAACTATGGTGTATTGTCTAGTAGAATTCTACTTGAAAGGCGAACTACAGGTAGCTATCGTTCCTTCCAGTTATACTTGTCTATGACAGAAAAATGGATAAGTAATGGCTCTAAAAAATGGAAATTGAAGCTTTCTAAACGAGGTTCTATGGGCAGTTACCGCTATGTATACAACGTTGAACATGATTATGTTAGCCTCCCAATATAATTTTTCATGCATTAACTTTGGCAGAATCTAGAATGATTTATATCGTGTTGGAGGATCCGTTTTTCATAAAGTCTAATGCCGCCCGTACCCGTGACCATCTAAATATAAACAGACTCGAACATTCTTTAACTGTGCACTTACTAATTTAAAACTCTATTATGTTTTTATTTTTCTGAGCCTTCTAAAATTATACATTATATTGATGAGATTGGAAAGTGTGTAGTTGTAAAGATAGTCTGACATGCTAAAAGTTATTTGGAAGGCCATTTTTAGACAATAGTAATTCAATCTCCCCGGTGCTTGTGTTTGATGAATGTCTTCAAATGGGCAATCAAATTCCTATCGAGTCATGGGCTACTTGGCCCTTGTCATTACCCAGTATGTAAAATGAGTAGGCCTAACCAAACGTTAAATGATCCAGTCTAATTACGATCGGCCTAAATTCTAACCTAATAGGGTATACCAGGTTGGATCTGTACGCAAGGCCACAGCTGCATATCAATATTTTTCTTTCAAGTTTGATACACAAAAAATAATATTTAGCTCCCAATTTTTTGTTTTAACAACCCTTATTTAGGTTTTTTTTTTTTTTTTTTTTTTTTTTTGGCAAATATAATTTATAGCTATAGTTCAATAAGAACATTAACCATACAATTTCACGGAGCAGTAACAAGTAAAACAATCCTAAAGAAAACAAAAATTACTGGTGCAATGTGTCATGACATCTGATAGGATCTCACAATTATACATAAAAGAGTAAATGACTTTTTCCCACCCAAGATTTGGTCTAATGACACTTTTCCACCCGTCAAGTTTCTAAATGCCACTTTTCCTACCCGTCAATTTTCAAAACGACACTTTTCCCACCTACCATTATGTTATGTTAGAAAAATCCGTTATGTCACATGGTATAAATGGTGTAAAGACAAAAATATCCTTCTCTCTTTTTCATCTTTCTCATTCACCACCTTTGATTCCGGCGATCGGAAAAACAATCACACACAACCACAAACACTTCTAAACCAACTTCACTTGTCGATTTCCAACAAAACAACTCCAAACAATTACAACCAAATCATCAATCAAGCAAAAAACCATAAGAAAGGAACCGATGATCAGCGACATTCGGCTGGCAAACAGGGTTGGGTTTGTTGGGGGGTTTTGGAGAGAAAGTGCCGGTGGTGTCGGGGTTGATTTCCGATGATGGGATCAATTGAAAAAACTTAGGGCCCGTGAAAAAAACCAAGCGCAATGACTGGCAAACGACAGGTTAAACAAGTGTGGAGTGGTTGGGGTTTTGAGGAGGGAGGTGAGGGGAGTATTTTGGTGGAGTCGAGGGAGGTCAACGACACCAAAAATAGGCCAATTTGGCCTAGATCGGCGACGGGAGGGAGTGGGTTTTTTTGGGTGGAAAATGGCTTAATTCTGACGGACAATTAGGCTGGGATAAGGCTAAAAGGATGAAGAAGTGAAGGTTTTTGTTAGTTTTGGTGAGAAAACCAGTTGAAATCGGTTTGAATAGGCCGACGGTGACACTGTAGCAATTTGACAGGATTTAGGGTTTTTATATGGGGCGGCAATACTGTAGCATTTGATAGGATTTAGGGTTTTATATAAGGGATAGAATGATATAAATACCTCTGGACTGTTTTTTGAATTTATTATTATGCCATTCTTCAGTTAAACTTAATAGACGAATCTTAACATGATGGTAAAGCTATATTTTGAAACTTTTTAACTGAGAAAGTATCATTAGGCCAAACCGTGGGTGAAAAAAAGTTGTTTACATAAAATTATGAGCATCGCGTGTCACAAACAATTGAGAAAAGACAAAACCTGGGAACAGTTTCGAATAATCAGGAACCCAAAAGGAAAGTAAGGCATTAAGGCTTAAAGGGGGAGAACCAAAATGTCAGCTAGTGTTGCGAAATACAGGATAATGTTAAAATGATAAGTCCAAACCGATCGCGCTTCGTGAAGCTGTAAATAACTGCAACAATATATGAAACTGATGAAACTGCTTTTCCGATACTTCACTCCGAAATTTCTAGGCGTTACAATATTCCTCTTTCCAATAAGTAATTTGTTGAAAAACAAATGGTGCGTTTGGTGTAGTATTTTGGATAGGATTTTGAGGATAGTATTGGATTGTTGGATAGGGGAGTATTACGAGGTAAATTAAAAAAATTTATGAAAAAGCCTTTAGGTTTACTAATTTAATTAAAGACCCTACTATATAAAATGACAAAAACACCCCCACCACCTGCAGTGTCAGATTCCGGCCGCCACCAATCGGAACGGCGGCATTTTGTTACGGCACGACGATCGGATCGTGCCGTACGCATCATTATGGCCTTTTTCGGCCCGGATCCACCACGGATCCGGCCGCAAAGCCGATCTACACCTATTATGGCCGCGACGGACCGGAAAGGCCAAACGAGGCGGCCAAAGATGTGGCCGTCGTTTTCGGTCAACGACGGCCATTTCTTTGGCCGTCAGATCTGGCCTTTTCTGGCCAGATCTGTGGTGGATCTGCTCGGAAAAGGCCAGATCGGTGTAATTCCGGCCATTTATGGTCGGAATTTAGGCCGTTGTACAGATTCCGGCTATCACCGACGGTGGTTGCCAGAATCTAACAAGTTGGGTTGATGGGGGAGTTTTTGTTTATTTTTAAAAAAATTTTCAGGGGGCATTTAGTGAAATTAATAACCTTATGGGGTCTAAAAGTAATTAAAAAATAGGATAATATTTCTGGAATAGTGTGCCAAACATTATTTGGAGAATAGGATTGGGAATATGGATAAAAATAGGGAGCCAAACGCACCCAAAATATTGCTAAGCTCTCATGAAAAAAGTTGATAAGAGTTCATTCAAATTTTTATTTTTTAAGAAATTCTTTAGGAATGAATTACATTTTTTCTTTTTTTTAGTCATAAAAAATTCATTCCATGAAAAAATTTCTGTAAATAATTTATATCATTGTAGATATAAACGGAAAAAAAATATTTTGCAGGTGTGTAGTTACATATCTTCAGAATTTTGACAAACCTAACTTGTTTGTATTGATCATAAATAAATAAATAAAATTTTCTTTCTTTCTTTATACACTCACAACCTAATCATACAAATTTTCTATTACAACATTAATATAATATATCACAATTTAGCAGATAAGATAATGAGCAATTGCGAAATTCATTGTTTTAAATTTTTTTCTCAAACATATAGACAATCAATCATGTCTTTTGTCCATTCAAGACATCAAATCAAATCATTAATTAATGGAACAAGACAACATGTGCCAGTTATGATGCATTTAATTTGTTTCTCTTAAACAATCTGCGATGATTTGAGCATCAAAAAGTATTCTAAAGTGCAAGAAAGAAACAGCAGGAAGCAGCTAGCAAGCACATGGGTAATGGAAATTATTGGGAGACATGAGAATCAGGGAACCCAAGCATTCCCAGGCCCCAGCAGCTCACCAAATTCTTATCTTATCAGAATGAATTATTACATGAAATGAAAAATAATAACGATATATGTTGTTTCCACAAACCATGCCTGTTTTGATATATATATGGCCCTCGATATCAATTAAACACTTTGAAATTAAAGGGTTTAGATTTGGTGACATGATCATTAATATTAATTTGTAAGATGGGGTGCTGCGCAATTATTGGCATTTGATTATTTCAAACCTGATCTGAAAATGATAAAATGCTCAGTTTTTTTATTTTTATTTTTATTTAATGTTTAAAGTGTTTGGACCAATTTATGCGTACTTCAACTAATTCTCTAAAACCTTAGAATTATCGGTCACATAAAAACTCTAATGGCTACTCCTATTAGCACCCGATGAGGCCTTATTAGCACTCGAAGAGAAACTCGAACTCAAGATTTATTGAGTAATATACGCAAGAGTTTCTATCGAACTACTCGACCATCAAGAGGTAGTTAAAATGCTCTGTTATGTGATTAAAAAATTGATCTTACTCCTTAAATAACCATTTGACAATGCCATATTTGCAACGATTGTTATCAACCCCTTGACTTACTTTGGATCATCACTTTCACATTCCCATTTCTTCTGAAAATTTAGACCCATTAATCACTCATCAGTGTTTTCGAATTTGTGATATCCTCGGGTCTGTTTGTTTTATTATTTTGGATATGATTTTTGATATTTTTAGAGTTGGGTGGGAATAACGAGGTAGAATTTAAAAATTAACAAAACACCCCCTTAGGTTTGTTAAATAACTAAACACCCCTGTAATAAAAACTTTAAAAATTACAAAAACACCCCCACTCACCCATTAAATTCTGACAGCCGGTCACCACCGTCGGAGGGTGATCAGAGTCACTGTATTGACGCACAACCGGCTAGATTTGACCGGTCGTGCACCGAGATGGCCTATTCCAGCCAGATCTACGGCCAGATCTGGCCATGTTTGGTCATCAATGACAGTCATATTTTGGCCGTCATTGACGACTTACGGCCAAAGATCTGTCAGTCAACGGCCAGATCTTTGACCGTGGATCTAGTCAGAAAATGATAGATCGACGCACTACCGACAAGATCCAGTCGGTAGTGTGCCATTATACTAGATTCTGACCACCTTCCACTGGTGGCTGCTAGAATCTGGCTAATGTGAGTGAGTGGAGGTGTTTTTGTTAATTTTTAAACCTTATTTTTTGAGGGTGTTTAATTAAATTAATAAACTTAAAGGGTCTAAAAATAATTAAATATAATATAATAATATTTCATATAAATAGTTATTTTGAGAATAAGGTTGGAAGTTATTTTGAGAATAAGATTGAAAATATGATAGAAAATAAAAAACCAAACAGACGCTCATTATTCATACTTGAATAATAATTATTTATATAAGTTATTACACTATAAATTGATGTGACAATTTGGTATTATTAACGTATCATCTATGTTAATTTTTTAAAAAAGATTTTGAAAAGAATGATTCTGAATTTTTTATACACGCAACAGACGATAACTTTATTGAGACATTTGAGTACAAAGAATCATTGAATTTTACTAATCTCATGAGCTAGCTACTTGGCAGCTTTATTTTTTAGCTATTTGACTCTTTCAATATTTAACAATCATCAAGTATTTATAAGCTGTTAACCCTAGTTGCACCATCTTTTCTTAACCTTAATAACTTAGAGTCTATTTGGTTGGATTAATATAGTAGCCAAAAGAGCTTATTCAAAGTTACAAACATTTTTGAAACTTTTTAGACTGTTTCAAAAGTGTTTATATGATTTTAAATAAACTATTTTATAGTCTCTTAAACTTTTTCAAACTTATTTAGACTGTTGAAAATTTTAAAATATCCCTATTTTATTTTACAAATTTGACTTGATCTCTTTTTGTATATTAAAAGCCTCTTTTGGTAAATTAATGTTTTTTTTTTTTTTTTTTTAATTACATTTTTCCTAACCAAATGACAATAAAACTTTCACAAAAGTTATGGGTGTGTTTGATTTATTATTTTGGATATGATTTTTGGAATAATATTGAATAGTTGAGTAGAATTATGATTACGAGAATAAGATTTGAAAAATATGTGTTTGGTAGAGTATTTTTACCTTGATATTTGTGCTGAATATTTGAATGATATATTTTTTTATAAATGATTTATTAATATAATATTTTGGTGGATTTTGTTAAAATAATGTATTATTCTATATATAACTTATCAATTTACATTTTAATAATATTAAACATTTTATTGGTAATTTTGTCACCAGTAAATATTAAAAAACAAAAACCCATATTAATTTCAAGTACTAATCCAATTGTTTAAAAACATCACATTAATACATATATGACAAAAGTACTAATTATCAACCCTTACAATCGATCTTACACGTATACTCCATTAAGAACTATGGCATGGTCCACTGTGCTGCCCACAGTGCATTCGTTATGTTATCCTATACAATCGTCATATTGTCTATAATTCCTTGCTGCGGTTGACTCGGTCCTTCTCCATTTCGGCCATCTTCTGCCCTGTTTTGGCGATCACAATATACTTGCTCATTACCTGTATTTCCAGTATACTGTTCAAAGATAGGGTCCTCCATATTGTACATTCTGATATAATTATGAAGTACACAACATGCCATAACAATTTTCCCTTGTTTGTCTAACAGGTAATTGTTCATTCCATTCAGAATAGGAACCGTCTTTTCAAAACACCAAAGGTTCTCCCGACAACATTGCGCAGTGAAGCATGTCTGTAGTTAAACAACTCTTGTGGCCCCCTTCGGTTATGGCGGTGATCAGAAATATGGTAAGCCACTCACCTATAAGGGGCGAGGAACCCCTCTCTATTTGGATAACCGGTATCAACCAAATAGTATTTCCTTGTAATAAAATCATACATGTTATTTGAATTATAGGGCCTCAACAGTGGAGCAAATACGCTATAATACGTCAAGAAAATACTTATACCTGGTGGAGGATGTGGGAATCCAGAATTAGGATCATCAATAATTGAATTTAAAACTCTTGAATCATGCGCATATCCTTTCCATCCAGTAACGACATAAGTGAACAACATCCTAAAGTCGCATGCAGCCATTACATTCTGTGACAACGTTCCTTTGCGATTCCGGTACCTATCAGCAAATTCATATGGAATCGAAACGTATACATGTGTGCCATCAATGGCTCCAATACAGTCCTATCATCAAAATTGAATTTTACTGATATTAATCGACTATGAACATGAATAACACAATGAACTTAACTATCCACTAATTGAAAACATAATGAATCAGTACCTTAAAGAAAAGGTAATATTTTCGGTTGGTTGATATTTCTCATGGAACCTCACTGAAGTCAGGTGGTTTGATAAACTCTGTCTTCAACTCACATATCGCCTCGCAACCTGCGCCAACTAGACCTGGCAAAACGGGCGGGTGGGCCGGGTCTAAACGGGTACGGGTCAAACAGGTACGGGCCCAGTACGGGTCGAGGTATACGGGTCCAAAATATTGGACCCGTACCCTACCCTATACAGGTACGGGTGGACCAGTGGGTACCCGTTTTTCTCTCTCCAGATTTTAATTTTTATAGTTTCACCCCCAACAGTTTTTAATTATGACAGTTACACCCCCAAAATATTTATAGAGCATAATTTTGACACTTAGAAGATTTGATGTGGATACTAGAACCTCTAATGCTCCTGTCTCAGATAATTTTATTAACAAATGTAACAGAAATTGAGAATTAATAAACTATTATTTGACTTAATTATAAGTAGATCTAATAACTTTTACATGTCTCGCATGTCTGCTCTTTCTCTCGATCTAAGAGTGCCTCTCACGTAGTTTTATCTTGGAATTTTTTTTTTATGCAGGAGTCTACTAGAACTTGTATATAATTGTATTTAATTAGTTAAACGAACTACAATTTATATATAGGAAGACACCCAGTAATCTTCAAAAAAGCTTCATGCTTCCTGCTCTAGCTTGCCAATGAAAATGAATCCTATTTCTCTCTTTGTTCTGATACTTGTTGTTCAATTGCAGCTCTCCGTAGTTGTGTTGGCTAATAATGTGCCTCCAAAACCTGCAACTAATAAGAAGGCCAGCAAGAATCTAAGAGGTTACAAAGTGATCAATGGTATCAAATCGAAGTTGAGAGACGTGCCCCAAAAGCTGTTTCATGTGCGACATTCTCACAAAGAGCCGCCAGAGATGCCACGCTTCTAGGCCGGAGGTCCATTCGGGAAGTCCCATTTGGACGAAAAGATGGAAGAATCTCCATAAATGGAGAAGCCAATCGTCCGGTTCCTCAAGGAAATGAAAACATCACAACTTTGATTAATGCTTCGAAAGCAAAGGATTAAACATCCTTGACTTGGTTGTACTCTCGGGCTCTCACACCATTGGTAGAAGCTCTTGCTCTCCAATCCATTCTAGGCTTTACAACTTCAATGGAACTCAAGGAGATTCTGACCCTTCACTTGACAGAAAATATTTGTAGCTCATTTTCTTGAGAAGAGTCAAATTCAACAATGATGGACCCATTAGTAATTTCAGCTTGATTTAAAGGTCTACATCGATAGAGGACCCTAATATTGCCTTTAAGCTCAATCACTTCATTATAAAGCCACTTTCGTTCAGAGGACTCATCTATGTATTTCTTTTTTAAAAGCTCATATTCATTACCTGATACCAAAAATAGCAATTAAAATCACTAAAACAAAAGAAAGAAAAAAAGGCGAGAAACAATTGCCAAAATCATATCGATACTCACGAGATTCTGAAGATTGTCTAAAACACCAGGGGCCAGGGGAAAACAATCGTATTCATGTTCTTCACTTGATCGAAAGACTTGAGTGATCTCTCTTCAAATCCTATAACATAAAGCATCAACATTAATCTCGAAACCAATAAAAAAAAAACAAAAACAAAGAGAAGACTCTAAATTTTACAGAACTTGATACCAAACAGAGCAATTACCTACACTAACAAACAAACTGAACACAAATCGTTCATTTTCTAAAACTCAATTGCCTAAAATAAGACTAAACTATCCTACTTCTGTTAGTAAGAAATAAAGTGAAAGTGATTCAAGAAGCGCCATTTTACACGAATCTTATTGCTCAAACATATAATCTTACGCAATATTGGAAGGGTTGGCCCTTGGTGGAAAAAATTTCTCGGTTTGTGTTCGATAAACCATCCTCATCCATGAAATTGCTACTCTCTTCAACTAGCTCTAAAGCAACAACAAAACCCTAATATAAATATTCAAATGACAGAAATAGAAGAAGCAACAAATAAAGCGGTAAACCCTCACACCGGTCACTAAAGATCTTAAAAAATAATGTTTTTAAATCACATGATTTCATCTTTTAGAGACCTAATGGAACATTAAACGAGCTCAGTAGCTGATCTCACTGGTAACCAAAATAAGAACCAACTCCTTCAATCATGACGACGACGATAGAGAGAGGAGATGACGAGCCGACGAGGATGAATGACGGCGATCGGCGATAGTGGTTCTAGGAATAGGATCACGGTTCACCGATGAGAGTGATGACTGATGATGATAGTGATGACAGTGATGAGTGATGACGATCATGAAGTGAACACGTCAGTGATGATATATGAGATTGAGAGAATGAATCAGGATGTGATGAGAGATTCAGAGGCGCGAGAGAGAAGAGAAAGTTTGTTTTAGAGTTGGGTGGCGTTAGTGCCTTAGTGGGCTAGGGATTTAGGTTCAACTTTTTAAAAAAGGGGTACCCACGGGCACCCGCGGGTTTACCTGTGTAACCCATCAAAAAACGGGTCAGGTCGGGTACGGGTGGGAATTAAACGAGTCCAATATATTAAACTCATACCCTATATTTTTTACTACGGGCCGACCCGCGGTCTAGACCTGTTTTGCCAGGTCTAGCGCCAATTATCTAGAGATCGTCTCACCTGAATGTTGGAAATCCTCCATCATCGTTTTGATTGTCTCGTTTTTACAAACGATTGTTAGAAATATCATAACTTGTTCTTCCACACTCGTCTTCCTGGATAGTCGCAATTTGCCTTGCTCTGACAAAATTTCACATAAGTATGTAAAACAATCTTTGTCCATGCGGCACTTGTCAAAGATCCTATCAACATGACCATTGAGTACTTCCAACATGTACTCATGACCAGTTAATATGGATGTATGTCATGGTTCACGCCCAATTGTTTCTAACGCGGCAACACCGCATAGTTCAATGGCTATATCTGTCAGTGTTTCTTCTTTGTCATCTGTAGAACGTCGTCTTCTTCCTATAAGGCTAGACGATGCCATTTAAACCTGCACATTTGCAAAACATTGATCCACAATTAACAAAATATAATAGTCAATATTTAATTCTAATGACAATCCAAAACGGGGTTGAAACATGTAATATCACATAAAACAGTAGCACAATTAATAAGTTCATATAGTAGTGTTATAAATTCTAATTGTAATGACAAGTGCCCACTGATCTCCACCGGTTGAGATGTAGAGTTGTATGCATATCTCCTAGTGGCAGTTTGCTTCTCAGATCTGATTTCATAAAGGTCCTTGTGAGGAAGGCCCTTGTGGTAGAATTGTTGCGCCAGTGGGTTTTGCTGGTAATGCAAAAGAATAATATATTAATATTTGGCAGTTCGAAAAAAATATGCGTACAATTACGGTGTTGTTGATTAATATTAGTTAAAAAAGTTGAAAATTTACCTTCAAATATTCTTGCCAAACCTCTACGGGACACGTTGGACTTTGCGACTCATGATCCCACCCGAACCCCGTGTGTTGCAGCAATTTCCGCCATGTGTGATATAGTCTTCGCAGGCAAAAGTACTTAGAGGTTAGTTGTGTGACGTTGAGTCTCCTCCCAGCCACTAATGATATATTGTCCAATATTTCCTGGTAATCTGCTATTTTAATTGAAGTACCATGCACAGTTTTCACCCACTCAGACAATAGGACCAGAAATTTGTGGGTCATCTCGGCAGACCAATTCATGTTATCACCCATCTAAGGACAGTACGGTGAGAACGAAAACCAACATTGGGACACCATACGAATCTCCAATCACATTACAAACAAACATATGCACATGTAAACATAATCAAGTAAACACAGATAAACTTATACCATGTTTGATCTGACACTGCTTGAAGACGTCAGTGAAAGGGAAGATGCAGCGGAAGATACAGACAATGTCGACCAACAGGGTGTATGACGAACTCCGAGTCTGGAAAAACGTCGAAACTTATGCCTCTGCTACAAGTAGTAATCAATCATGCGATGTCGGGACAAATTATACTGACATTTGTGCATATGATCGTAATCTGCAGAACAAATATATCAGTTAGTGAAATCCCAACAAATTATTTCCAATAATCCAATAATTTTTTACTCCCAAAATTTATCCATTACATACAACATGTTACATAAACAACATATGAAACTACACAATATTTTGACGCATGTGCTAAACATTGTAAGCAACATAGCACATGCTGTTACCGTTAAACCCCACAAACAAATCCATAGATCCAATCGTGCTCACGTGCAGATATCAGTTTCAGTCAACCAATTATAAAACGCATAATTACAATTGAAATTAAAAGGATTAATGAAAAGAAAAAATAGTAATAACACAAATTATTTCCAACAAAATAAAAATGACGAAAATTGCGTCTTGGGTGTCTTGAAACCCGAGACGCAATTTGTAAATTGATTAACAAAGGAGTTTATGTCTAAAAATGTACAAATTACACATAACACTTTCCATATGATAAGTCAATGAACCAATCAACAAAAGCAAACACAAATTAAAAGAACAACAAACCCCACGATTTACCTCTACAGCATAACCTAACATACATCAAGTGGATGACACGTGGAGATTAAAAAGGAAGCAATTGATCTCACATGGCCTTCATCTTGCGTATCACACTCCCATACTTGGTAACACATATCTAAGACCAACACACACCAAAACAACAACAAATACCTGTAATTGCTTTTTATTGTCACATTTATTCACATTTCTTCTAATCTATGCCTCGTCCACCAAACTAAGAGTTTCAAGAATGGTGGAACAAGCAAAGAGACAATGGTCACGAACGGTGGTGGGTGGGTTTCGCAAAAAAACCGACGTGGGACAGATCTGGTGGTGTGGGGTGGTTCATGGTGGTGGGTGGGTTTCGCAAAAAAAATGTCGTGGGACAAATTTGGTGGTGTGGGGTTGTTCACGGTGGTGGGTGGTTGACGGTGAATGTGCGACAGATCTGGTGGTGTGGGGTGGTTCGCGGTGTGAAGAAAACTGAGAAAATGAAGTTGGATGCGTTATGTTTGGTATTTGCAGGTGGAGAAGAAGTTGGATGGAAGAAGAAGAAGTTTGTAAACGTGGTGAAGCACTGCGGTGAAGAAGAGAGAAAATGAAAAAAAAAAAAATGAGAAAGAGAAAAAAAAGCTGCAAAAAGTCTTAACGGTAAAAAAAAGAGCTGAAGAAGTTATGTTTGGTATTTGCAGGTGGAGAAGAAGTTGGATGGAAGAAGAAGAAGTTTGTAAATGTGGTGAAAAGAAGACTGAGAAAATGAAAAAAAAATGAGAAAGACAAAAAAAAGCTGCAAAAAGTCTTAACGGTAAAAAACATGTCAGAATCGTTTTTTCAGGATTCAACTGTGTGAACAATAAGCCAAACACTATTCAAATAATCGGTTTCAGAATATGAGAATAAATAGTAAGCCAAACGCACCCTATAATCTTATAAGCTTATCTTTCATAAGCTCTATTAAAAAAATTTCGTACCAAACAGACCCTTTAGTTTTCCTAAACTAACTAATAATTTTTTTTTTTAATATCCTAACCCAACTCTAATTTTTTTTAGTATTGTTATGAATGACCTTTTCAACATTAATTATAAATCATCTAACCATATTATAATATATTAGTTTGTATAATGAGATAACATAAAATTTTGAAGTGTTAATTAATCGATTGAGATTGGTATATTTACTGTTAGAAGTCATTTGATCTGATTAACATTATACATAGTGTATGAAGCAAATGAACATAAAAAAGAGAGTAATATAGAAAAGTAAGATGAAATTAGATAAATATTTAAGAGAAACATTTTGTAATTTAAGCCAGATAAATATAATTATTGCTCTTAGCTCTTCAAGAGTATTCATACTTAGAGTCGGGCCCCTTTTAGGAATAGAAACAGTAGAGATATCATATTGTGCAAAAGAAAGAAGAAAGAAGAAAGGAAATGTATTTTTTATTTTTGACTTGACTTCTCAATACACTTTGTGCTAGACTTTATTTACAAACTAACTAACAAATAGACTAACTAAACTAATAGATAGTTACAACTAATATATGTAACTGCTACTAACTAATATCCCCTCTCAAGCTGGACACTGATGAATATCAAAGAGTCTAAGCTTGTGTGAGAAAACTGAAAGTGGTTCAAGAAAACAAAGAAAAATACAGAGCTAATCAAGAAATGATTTCAGATTTGTAATTATAACTGAATGTTTAACAGAACTAACTTACATTAGTATTTCTTCTTCCCTTCTATACAACACTTAGAACTTAGCTCAACTGCTTAGTAGAAGCTGATCTTAATTGATACAAAGACAAAAATGACGTCGCTTTGACAAATGTTGACAAGCTCTTACTATTTTTTAGTTTCGCATCTGCATCCCTTTTCACCAACATTCCCCCTCAAGCCTGATTAGGGAGATAGACTTTGTATTTGTTTCTTTTCACCAACATTCCCCCTCAAGCCTGACTGGGAAGACAGACTTTGTATTTGTTTCTTTTCACCAACATTCCCCCTCAAGCCTGACTAGAGAGACTTTGTATTTGTCTTGTACTGGTACCTCATTCTTTGGTTAATGCTTCCCTTTAATTTGGGTGCATCTCAAATCAGCAAGTCAAATACTACACAATAGATCAATAAAGCATTTCTTGAACACTTCTGCTCTGCAACACAATGTATTACTCAATACAAGACTACTACACATCAGATCAGCAAAGTACTTCCTGAACACTTCTGCTCTGCAACACAATGTATTACTCAAGACAAGACTACTACACATCAGATCAGCAAATTACTTCCTGAACACTTTTGCTCTACAACACAATGCAAATCATTTCCTGAATACTTCTACTCTATAACACAACATTAGTCACTTCTGCAAGGTAGTAAAGCATTGCAAAAAAAAAAAAATTCTATAGTAGGCCTCTCTAATCAGCAAGTCAGTAATGTATTCCTAATTCAGCAATCAACAATCAACAAATTCTGCTCTGCAACACAATGTATTACTCAAGACTACTACACCTCAGATCATCAAAGCACTTCCTAAAACCAAAAAAAAAACTTATACTTTGCAACTCAGCCAAAATCTGCAGCTTATGACATGAATAAACATAATAACAAGTCTTCTTAAATGAAAATAGAAGATCTCTCTAATCAGCAGAGTCAGTGAGAGCAACAACAGTAAGCTTTTGGCGCAATTCAGAAAAATTGAGCGGTAGACAGGGGTTTGGTTAGTAGATAAGCAATTTGAAGTTTTGAAGGCACATATTGAACAATAAGGCTTTTTATTAGAACTTGCTCTTGGATGTAGTGAGCGTCTATTTCTATATGCTTAGTTTGGGCATGAAAAACAGGATTGGAAGCCAACGCACCTGCACTAACATTGTCACACCAAATGACTGGGGTTGATTACAAACTTATTCCAAGCTCAGTGAACATACTTTGTAACCAAGCGATTTTTGTTACAGTTTGTGCCAAAGCTCTATATTCAGCCTCTGTAGAAGACAAGGCTACTACTTTCTATTTTCTGGAACTGCATTGGATCAAGTTGGGACCTAAATAAACACAATATCCATGAATAGATCGTCTATCTTCAATATTGCTTCCCCAATCACTATCAGCATAACACTCTACATGTAATGAGCTTGCTGGTTTTAATTGCAACCCAAAATTCAGAGTACCTTTTATGTATCTAAGTACCCGTTTGCAAGCTTGCCAATACAATTCAGTAGGCGCTTGTAAAAACTGACTGAGTTTATTAACTGGAAAGCTGATACCAGGTTGAGTAAGGGTGAGATATTGCAGTGCACCTATGGTACTTCGTCAGCCGGAATTCGGGATTCTCAAAGCTTCCAACTTGTCATGATGACTAAGCTTTGTACTAACTGCCATAGGCGTGGACCAAGGGTTGGCTTCAAACATTTTTGTCTTAAGAAGTAAATTTGATGCGTATTTAGACTGTTTGAGGTGAATTCCAGTAGAGGCTCTAGTTGCTTCCACTCCTAAAAAGTACTTGAGAGAGCCCAAGGTTTTGAGTGCAAATTGATCATTTAACTCTTTAACCAAATGAGTGATATAGGCTGAATCTAACCCTGCGAGAAGTATATCATCCACATAGACCAAAACATAGATAAGACCAGTATCCAATTTAAGACTAAAGAGGCTAGAATCCGAAATTGAATTTCTGAACCCCTTGGCTTGAAGAGCATTTTTAAGCTTGTCAAATTAGGCTCTAGGAGCCTGTTTAAGTCCATACAAGGCTTTATTCAATTTACACACAAAAAAGGGCTGAGTAGCTGATTCAAACCCCATAGGTTGCTTCATGTAAACTGTCTCATTCAAGGTGCCATTCAGAAACGAATTATTCACATCAATCAGTTGTACATCCCAAGCGTTTGTAATAGCTAAGGTCAGAATAATTTTGATGGTAGAGGGTTTGATGACTGGACTAAAGGTTTCAAAATAGTCCAAGCCAGGTGTTTGTTGAAAGCCCTTAGCCACTAAACGAGCTTTATACTTTTGTAAGGTGCCATTTGCATGAAATTTAGCGAGAAAGACCACTTTTTCCCACAATATTCATATTGACTGTAGGAGACACAAGGGTCTAGGTTTTGTTGTGAACATGTGCATCAAATTCTGTTTTCATGGCTTCCTTCCAAGCAGTGCTAGTTAAAACTTTAGTAACTATTAGTGGTTCTGGTTCTATAACAGTCTAACTTTGTGTAAGATAAGTAGTATGAAGTAGGTCATCATCACTTTTGGCAGAGAACCCAGTTACTGACTTGGCTCTTGTGATCATGGGGTGATTATTGATAGCAGATCTGAGCTGAATATTTGTGAACTTTTATGGATTTAGATAAACTTCAAGTGTGCAGTTGGGTAAGGGACATTTGGAAGGGATAATGAGTAGATTAGAAACTGATTGGGAACTAAATAATGAGGTTGAATTTGGAGAGGAATAAGCAGTATGTAAATTTCGTAAGTCTGAGGTAGTATATAAGGCTGGTGAGGAGGTATTTGGGACTGCTGTAGTAGGATGTGAGGCAGTTTGTGATGAAGTTTTGGAGGATTGTAAAGCTGGTGAGGAGATATTTGTGGCTGTTGTAGTAGAATGTGTATGAGACTGAGGTAGTAAAGCATAGGGATGACTAACTGCTGTATTATGTAAAGAGGACTAAGGTTGAGAGCCAGTTGCTGGAGGAGGAGAAGAACCAGCTGGATAACAGGGATTATGAACAATAACACATGGAAAGTTGGAAGAACTTGTAGTGTAGGAGCTGACTAAAGGATCAGGATTATGACCAGATACACCAACAATGTTTTCAAACCTATTATATGAAAAAGGGAACTCAATTTCGTTGAACTTAACACTAGGGGAAATAATTTTTTTTCCATCAGCTTTTAGGCACTTGTATCCTTTGTGTAGTAAACTATAACCGACAAACACACATTTAGAAGAATGGAAATCAAATTTGTGACTATTAAAATTGCGAAGAAAAGGAAAGCAAGCACAACCAAATACTCGAAGACTATCATAGGAAGGAATTTGTTTGAAAAGTTTAAAATAAGGTGTGTTATTTTGAAGTACATCAGTAGGCATTCTGTTAATGAGAAAAACTGTTGTTTCAAAGGCTAACCACCAATATTTTAAAGGCATGGATGCATGGGCAAGTAAGGTAAGACCTGTTTCAACTATATGCCTATGTTTGCGCTCACTTCTACCATTTTGTTGGTGAACATGAGCACAAGAGAACCTAATTTGTATACCATTATCTTGGAGATAAGGAAAATGGGCTTTATACTCTCCCCCTTGATCAACTTGGAGACACTTTAGTTTAGTGTTGAATTGTCGTTCAGCAAGGTGATGAAACTTAAAAAAAATTGACTTAACCTCAGCCTTGGTCCTAAGTGCAAACAACCAAGTGAATCTACTAAAGTCATCTAGGAACTGAACATAATATTTAAAACCCTCTATTGAAGAGATAGAGGCTGGTCCCCACACATCACTATGTACCAAGGCTAGAGGTTCAAGTGCATGGGATTGGGAAATGAGAAAACTATTTTGATGCAACTTACCAAGTTGACACGCATCACAAAATGAGAAAGGTGGTGGAGACAATTTGTGAAGATGAGACAGTCATGCATTTTTAGGAAAGGTAGATAAAATTTATTGAAATACATGGGCATGGGGGTGTCTTAACCTCTTGTGCCAAATTGTGTACTGATGAGGCTGCTTACTCACACTTAAACAATGGGATTTTGTAATGCAATCCAGATTATTATGAAAGCAATCAAGATTAGTAGTTGAAACAACATGTTTGTAAATGGCAGAATCCAGACTGGGAGTACGTTCAAGACTAATTTTTGAAATATCAGGAATGCATACAACAACAGAGTTTGAACTTTGAACACAATCAGTATTTTTATTTGAGATAACAGGATCAGATGTTTCAGAATGAGGTGTTTTATTCTCATTATTCAATATAGAAGCAAATGTGTCCTTCTCAATGTGCAGAGCAGAAGCAGGTTGGTTGCTCTACAAACTTGATATAGATGAAAGTGACTTATTGTCAACAAAAAAAAAAAAAAATACAAGATATGCTATCACCAGACTGACTGTTATTAGGACTACTAGACACAGGAACTGCTGGACCTGTGGTACAAAAAGATTTAGTAGAGTGTTGTAGAGTAGTAGAAAAATCAGCAGTAGGTAGCACAGTTTGTGCATTGACAGTAAAATTTTGGAATGGACAGGAGGTAGACATTGGCAAAGCGGAAGAGTTACAAGGCATGCATGGAATATCCAACTAATAAAGACCTCTTTTAAGTCCCCTTCGCAACAACATGGCTCTTATGGCTTTGTCCTTTACAATACAACAATTAGCGTCAAACTCTACAATCACATTATTATCTTTTGTAAACCTAGAGATACTAAGGAGATTTTTAGTGATTTAGGTACACAAAGGATATTCTTCAAATGCAAACATTTGGAATGAAAGTTATTGGGAAAAATAGAGTTACCTGTATAGGAAATGGGGAGATACTCACCGCTGCCTGCTTGTAGTTGTTCCTTACCATCATAGTTCTTGCAAATATTCAGGTTGTTCAAGTTTGATGTCACATGGTCTGTTGCATTAGAATCCATATACCAGGTAGGGTCTGTGGGTGTAAAATGTGTGGCTGTAGGGTGGACTTCCTGAGTGTGAAGCACTGTTGAACTGGGATGAGCAGCTCAAGACTATGAAGGTGCTAAATTGATGCTAGGAAAAACAGTTAGTCTTGACCCAGTTTGGACTAAGTGAGCTTGACTAGGTCCTGATAGCAGTTGACTAGGGACTCCAAAGGTAGGAGAATTAAAATTTCCAGGATGATTATAATTGGAATTGGACAAACCAGAGTGAGTGTAGGTAGGACTCTGAAGTGTGCTATCTGTACCAGTATTCATATCAGTGTACTAAGAGCTAGGATAGTGCTGATGATCAGAAAAGGCATTCTTCTGTGGGGCAATATTAGGAGGACCAATGTACTGGGAATTATGGTACTATAGGTTTCCAGAATAAGCATTCTACTATCCAGAAAAAGCATTTTGTTGTGAGGGAACATTAGAGGGTGGATGGCCATTATAGGTGGAATTGAACCTACGATAGCATTGGATAGCTGAATGACCTGCCTTATTGTAGACTTGGCAAATAATTCTTCCTCTACTAGTGCCTTGACCTCTGCCTCTTCCATAGACAGGAGGTCTTGGACCATATGTGTTGGGGGTTGCATAAGGTAGGAATGATTGGGAAGGTTGATTGGAAAAAGTATATTGTTGAAAAAGCTAAGATGAATTTGAGTAAGATTGAGGACTAATATATGTTTATGGGACAGCTGGATTCCCAGAATATCAATGGGAAGGGAATATCAATGAAGGGACATTACTGGAGATATTGTCAGAGATTTTTGCTGCATTATGACTGGACTGATTATTCTCATTAGAGACATTGTAACATCCTAGGTTATGAATTGAGGCTACATGTGCTGAAGAGTTATAAAGGTCCACATAATTGAACTTTTCTAGTCTTATTTCATACTTTTGCAACAAGAATTGGGCTTCTTCCAATGAAACAATATCAATCTTTGACTTTAATCTAGATGTGAGTGTTACTACCACAACATCATATTCAGGACCCAATCCATCCAGTACATGTTGTAATAGATCTTCATCAAATACAACTAATCCACAAGCAGCTAGACTCTCCGAAATATCTTTCATTTTCTTTACATACTCTCCAATACTTAGATCCCCTTTGTGTGTGGTTTGCAAGAGATTTTTTAGATGTAAAGCCCTAGCTTTTGAATCTACAACAAATTCATTCTCTAAAGCTAACCAAACTTTAGTGGAAGACCTACACTTAGATACAGACCCAAACATGCACTCTGAAATTGAAGCTAATAACCAGCTTACTAGAAGCTCGTTCGTTCATTTCCACAAGACAAAAGTTGGATTAAGACTTTCACCAACAGTACTACTAGCTCTATTTTGACCTAGCTCATTCGTAATATCAGAATCGGAAACTAAAATTAGAGGAGGACAAGGAACTCTACCTAATAAGTAGTCCTCCAAATCGTGTGAGCCAACAGTGGAGAGGACTTGTGAACTCCAGAATCGGCAATTATTCCTCGTCAGTTTGGGATTGATTACTTGCAAGCTTGCAGCAAGTGCTGTGGTGGTTTGATTCTGCACTTCTAGCATCATTCTTTCTGTGCTGTTAAGCGACTTTGAAGAATCAAGATCGGTAGCCATTGACATGAGTCAGAGTTCTGATACCATGTGAGAAAATTAAAAGTGGTTTAAGAAAACAAAGAAAAATACAGAGCTAATCAAGAAATGATTTCAGATTTGTAATTGTAACTGAATGTTTGACAGAATTAACTTACACTAGTATTTCTTCTTCCCTTTTATACAACACTTAGAACTTAGCTCAACTACTTAGTAGAAGCTGATCTTAATTGATACAAGGACAAAAATGATGACGCTTTGACAAAGATTGAAAAGCTCCTACTATTTTTTAGCTTTGCATCTGCATCCCTTTTCACCAACATTCCCCCTCAAGCTTGGCTGGGGAGACAGACTTTGTATTTGTTTCTTTTCACCAATAGCTTGGACATCAAATGGTGATGTTGGCGTTTGCATAATCCTTTGGTGAATAAATCAGCCGGCTGGTCATCAGTAGAAATATGAACAGTCTGTATCACATTGGCGACAATCTTCTCATGAATAAGATGACAATCAAAGTCAAGATGTTTGGTCCGTTCATGATAAACTGGATTATTAGCAATGTGAAGGGCTTCTTTATTATCACAATACAAAGCAGTAGGATATAAGGTCCTTATTCCCAGATTATGAAGCAAACCGAGTATCCAAGTGACCTTACAACATGTGGAAGCCATAGCACGATATTCTACCTCACAAGAAGATCTAGAAATAGTAAATTGTACCTTTGCTTTCCAAGATATTAAGGAATCACCAAATTTGATGCAGTAACTAGTCAATGATCGACGAGAATCAGGACAAGATGCCCAATCAACATCACAATAAGCATCAAGATGCAACTGCTTGCTGGAAGA
The DNA here is from genome assembly GCA_026225825.1 of Pistacia integerrima. Lineage (NCBI taxonomy): Eukaryota > Viridiplantae > Streptophyta > Magnoliopsida > Sapindales > Anacardiaceae > Pistacia > Pistacia integerrima. Next base: position 18,622,772 of record CM047739.1, read on the forward strand.
GAACAATATCCCAAGACTAGGATTCTGTTTGACATATTTCAAGACTCTTAAAGCAGTTGACATGTGAGATTGTTTAGGCAAGTGCATATGTTGACTCAAAGTTTCGATTGAGTAGCAAATATCAGGTTTTGTCATACATAACTAGATGAGTTTGCAACTAACCTTTGATAAGAGGAAGGGTCTACTAACAAAGAATCATCTTTGTTTTCACCTGAAACCTTGTCAAGTGCTATAAAGGTCAGTTTTAAATGTTGTTCAGAAGGAGTATCAATAGGGCGAGCTTCTGTAAGACTAGCTTCAGAAATAATCTCCAAGGCATACTTTCTCTGATTAAGAATAATGCCTTTACCAGACTTGCTTACTTCCATGCCCAAGAAATATCTCATGTGGCCAAGGTCTTTTATTTTGAACTTAAAATTGAGATAGCGTTTGACTTCATTAATGGCATTGATGTTATTCCCTGTAAGGAGAATATCATCCTCATATACCAATAATATGACAAAATTAGAACCCTTCTGCTTAGTGAATAAAGAATAGTCATCCTTGGACTATTGAAAACCATTTTGAAGTAGAGCACTAGTAAATTTATGATGCCATTGTCTGGAGGCTTGTTTCAAGCCATGTAAGGACTTGACTAATTTGCAAATTGTGTTCTTATGCTGTGCAGTGTGCTTAAGACCTTGAGGAATCTTCATATAAACTTCTTCTTGTAAGAATGCATTGAATACATCCATTTGAAACAAGGGCCAGTCATTTATAGCAACCAAAGCCAAAATAGTGCGAACAGTAACCATTTTAGCAACAGGAGAAAAAGTTTTAGTATAGTCTATACCTTCCTGTTATGTGTAGCCATTAGCTACAAGTCGAGCCTTATACCTCTCTATACTCCCATTAGCCTTAAGCCTAACTTTGTATACCCATTTGCAACCTATGGCTTTTTTGCCAGGTGGAAGAGGAACTAAGTCTGAAGTTCTATTGGATTCCAAAGCTAAGATTTCATTGTCCATAGCAACTCTCTAATAATGGTATTGGACAGCTTGTTGATAAGTTTGGGGTTCTATATGAGTCGATAAAGAGGAAAGAAGACACTAATATGTGTGGGATAAATGAGAATAAGAAACAAAATTAGAAATGGGATAGTTGGTATTATTTGGCATGTGATAGTCTTTGTGCCAAATGGGAGGTCTAGTGGTCCTGGTAGATTTTTTGGATGGAATAGGTTGTATAGATTGAGAAGCAATAATAGGGGAAGGATAAAAATCAGAATTATCATAATGAAAAGGAATATTACATGAAGGTGTGGAAGAACTATGAACTGGTGGAAATGAAGGATTGAAGTCCTGAATATCTGCAAAATGGGACATGAATCCGAATGAATTTGAATCAAATATGGTTTCTGCACTAGGAAATAAAGTTGTAGACTCTCTGTATAGTGTTGGATCAAAATATGGAAAAATGGTTTCAAAAAACTCAACATCTCGGCTAACAAGAATTTTCTTATGAGTAATAGCAAACACTTTGTAACCCTTTTGAAAGGTAGGATAACCTAGAAAAATGCAAGGCAAAGCTCTTGGACTAAATTTGGTAAAACAATGGCATAACAAAGACATCCAAAGACCCTCAAATTTGTCAAATAAAGTGGTTTATGAAAAAGAATTTCGTATGGAGATTTGTTTTGAAGAAGAGGTGTTGGAACCTTATTAAGAATGTATGTAGCAGTCAAAATGCATTCTCCCCAAAAACGAATAGGAACATGAGATTGAAATTTTAGAGCTCTTGTAATATCAGGATATGGCGGTGTTTCCTTTCTACGACCCCATTTTGTTGGGGTGTATAAGGACACGAGCTCTCATGAATTATACCAAGAGAACTTAAAAAGAATGTCAAAATCTTAATTAAAAAATTCAGTTCCATTGTCTATCCTAATCTTTTTAGGGGTAATAGAAAACTGATTTTGAAAAAAAAGAAAGGTGTCCGATTTTGCAACCATTAAAAAGGTCCAAGTTGCTCGTGAATAGTCATAAACCAAAGTAAGAAAAAATCTAAAACCATTATATGTGGGATCCTTGTAAGGACCCCATACATCAATATGTAATAGATCAAAAATTTTATTTGAAGAAGATGTACGATGAGAAAAAGATTTTCTGCATTGCTTAGCTATAAGACAAATGTCACAATGATGGAGTCATTCTAGAAAAAGATGCACGGCCTAATCTATGATTCCAAATGGTATTATTAACTCTAATACAAGCAGTCAAGATTGGATTATAATCTGATTTATTATCTATAACAGAGGAAGACTTATTATTATCCTGTGGTTGAACCATATAATAGAGCCCATGATATTCTTTACCCATCGCTATCATTGACCTAGTCCATAGGTCCTAAAATAGGCAAAAATTGGGGAAAAAAATATGACAGTAGCATTATTGTCTTCACAAAATTTAGAAACAGACAATAAATTGTAATCAAATTGAGGGACAAAAAGAACTTTTTTGAGTCTAATCCAAGAGGAAAGGGATATATCACTAGTATGGGTAATTGGGGTGGTCATACCATTTGGAAGTTTAACACTGGGTTTTTTTTTGTAGAGTTGTATGAAGAAATATTTTTCCAAGCTTTGAAAAACAAAAGTCATATGGTCATTGGCTCTGTATCAAGAATCCACTCATTATATAAAACTGTTCCAAGAAGAGAACTTATGTTACCTGCTATATTGGCAGTGATTTCAGAATCATCCTGAGTCAATCTAGGAGTATTTGAACCATCCTTGCCAAGAAGTTTGAGAATTTCTTGGTACTGAGTTGGAGTGAATAGATTTGAAGACTTGTTCACAGAAGCAAAAGTCTTGTGTGGATCATCCATCATAGCAAATTCACTATGGTTAGCAACAAGAATCTTAGAAGTACCTCCTTTCTTCTATTTGTTTTTTTGTCGATTATCGGGATAACCATGTAATTTCCAGCAAAAATTGATGGTGTGACTAGTCAAATGGCAATATTCACACTCCATGGTCTTCTTCTGTTTGGTGCCCTGAGTATGATTATTTGTAGACTTAAAATTGTGAGTAAAAAAAGTTGACACTTTAGATTGAGTGTTAACTGTAGATGTAATTCCTTTCTATTTCTCTTCTTGATTAATCATTGAATAAACAATGTTGACTGCTGGTAATGGATTCATCAATAAAATGGAACTACAAACTACTGAATAACTCTTATTCAGACCCATTAGGAATTGCATAACTTTTTGAGTCTGTTCATGTTCTTTAGTAACTTTAGAAGTAGGGCAAGTGCAATTAGCAGGTGGAAGCATTGAAGCATATTCATCCCAAAGAATCTTCAATCTTCTGTAATAAACTAGAATCGTTGATGTGCATTACTGAATCGTAGCAATCTCCTTCATGATTGAGTAAACTCTCGATTCATTAATCTTGTCATAACTTTCTTTAAGATCTTTCCATACTGAAGCAGCATTATTCTCGTATATAACTCCAACAACCAAATCCTTCGAAGTAGTGTTCATAATCCAAGACATGGCTGTTGCATCACAACGATCCCTTTGTTGTGCCTAAAGTGAATCAAGAGGACGTGTAAATGAGCCATCTACAAAATCTAGCTTGTTCTTTGCTAAAAGTGCAATTTCCATTGCACGACTCTATAATCCATAGTTTTCAGTTCCAATCAAAGTTTGGCCAACAATTTGATTTCCAAGAGTGTCTAAAGGATGAAGATACAACAGATTGTTGTAATCTGCTGCCATTGTTGTTCTCTCATTAGATCCACTCATTACAATCAAGAACTAGGGTAAAAGAAATCAAGTATTGCAAAAAGAAATTAGAGAGAGAAACGAAAAATCGGAATCAATTTAATGAAACAGAGAAGAATCTTAGTTGAATAGAAAAAGAATTGTTGAAATTTGTTGGTGAATGAGTTAGGTCGAAAAAGTGCTCTGATACCATTTTAGGAATAGAAACAATAGAGATATTGTGCGGAAGAAAGAAGAAAGAAGAAAGGAAATGTATTTTTTATTTCTGACTTGACTTCTCAGTGCACTTTGTGCTTTAAATAGCTGGACTTTATTTACAAACTAACTAACAAATGGACTAACTAAACTAACAGATAGTTACAACTAATATAATGCAACTGCTACTAACTAATAGCCCCCATTAAAATACTACATAATGACAGGGGTTCTGCAAGCGTACAGAATCATGCAAGTAATACAGTTTGAGTAAACGAATATCGAACCCTAGAGAATTACTAGTTACCAACTACCAAAGTAAACTATCCTATTACTATTTGATTAATCAAAACTTTAAGGAATGAATCAAACTAAAATTAACAAATTAAAAGAAAACTAAAAAGAAGCAGAATTTAAATAACACGTCGGTTGTAAGGCAATATGAATAAACCTAGGGCCGAAATTTCACACTAATTTACTCCCATGTATTGTCAATTAATGCTAACAATGTTACGCTTTTTCTACAGGCCAAACTCCCTAGAATTCTAATAACTTTCTCTCGAACAATTACCGGATTAACCTTTTATTACTAGCCCAAGATATCTCTTAATTGGATTTAAGTCTTAAGAGATCATTACACTCTATGGAATTTACCTAAGCCTCACAGATCGCGGTAATCTATCCCTAACGTTCACTCAATCTATGGTTTTATTACATTAGACTAACTAGATTTCATCTCTTGATCTCAACCCAGTCGATTAAATCAATCAACTCTCAGGCCTAAAAGAATTGAAGCATTAGGAACCATAATAAAAGATATGCTTAACAAATATTAACAAAAATCCATCAATATATATTCATAAATAGGGCTACATCTTAGCCCTAAAAACTTTATTTAGCTCATAATTGAATGAAAAGAAACAATCATTGTAAAAATAATAAACATGAGATAAAGAAAAGAGTAAAAGAAAACTCCTCTAATTGATGATCCAAAACTCCAAGAATGGATGCTTTGATCTTCCCAATTGCGGCTCCTCTTCTTTCTCTAATTTCTCTCTCCTTCCAATCTCCTCTAAAACTAACTAAAGACCTTTATTTATAGTGTTAGGGTTAGTGGGTTGAATAGGAAAAATTTTAATGCAACTAAAACAAGTGAAAATCAGACCATGCTTTACATAGCCCATACAGGCCTGCTCTCCATCGCTGCAGCAACAAAAATGGTTGCTGCAGCGAGTCCAAAATATTCAGAATTTGATGAAGTCATCAACACAAAAATTGTAGCTCTCTGAACAATCTTTCCAACGCTAGAGGAATCATCCGATTCCAATTTCTAAAGCTCAAGTTATGATCAAAACATTGAAGCATGTTTATCCTTGAAGAAATTCCACACTACAAGAAAAACTACATTCAGCAACCAATTTTTTAGCAACTGACCAGAATTAGTTGCAGAAAGGCTACATTTACCAACTAAATTACTATTGGTCGGGCAAAGAGGATTAAAATTTTGGGGTCCACATGTTCCAATTTTTGGCATCTAAAGTTAATTTTCTGCGACTATTTTGCTAGTCACAGAACATGTTACTTTAGTGACTAATAAATTTAGTTGCCATTTTTAGTGGGTGATTTTTCCCTCCATAATTTGATAATTTGCATCTAAAATATTAAATTTTGCATCTACTTTATTGGTTACAGAAAACAATTTTTTGCAACTAGCCCTTAGTAGCTAAATTAGTTGTGAATAATTAGGAATTTATTAGTAACTATTATGATTAGTTATAGAATAATGAAATTACCAAAATATCCCATATTTGGACAATAATTACAAGGGGCCAAGGTATTTTTAGCAACAAATGTTTGTGTTCATATTAACAATAGTTGCAAAAAAGTATATACAACAACTAAATTCGGTTTAGTTGCCAATTTAAGTTGAAAAATTCATATTCCCCCCAAATTATTTGTTCCCGCCAAACCTAAAATATAGGCAACTAAGACTAATTCTTTTGTGACTAAATGTTTAGTTCCAAATTCACTTGTTTGCCAAACATAATTATATTTAAAAATTAAACAACTAAATAAAAGCCTTACTTTTTTAAGTTATTTACAAAGAACCCTAACCTATATAAAGCAAGCCTTTTTCCTAATCCCTAATCTCTTCTCCACGCATCTTCATTGGAATCCCTAGCTATTTCCCCAAATTTCCCTAACGCAGAACCTTACCTCATCTCTTCTCCACGCATCTTCATCTTAATCCCTATTTCCTGAATTTCCCAAATGCAAAACCTCACCTCATCTCTTCTCCACGCATCTTCATCTTTCAATTGATCTTCTTGGCTTCCTTCATTCATCCAATACGAGGTAGTCCCTAACCTCCCGTAAATACAGATTTTGGTTCTTTGGTTCTCTCACATTGTCTGGAGAATCTTCAACAAGAAAGCAAAAACCAAAGAAGAAAAAGTAAGTCCAATCTCTCTCTCTCTCTTTATGTAATGGAAAGTGTCATTTCTTGCAAAAGAAACTTATAATTGCAATGTTTGAAATTTATTTGTGTGTTTGCATTTTTTCTCCGTTTTTCAGGTATTGCATGTATTCTGTATTTGTAACATTGATGAAATGGGAGATTCTAATGTTAATGAAACATATCGAGCCCAAAAAATGAGAAGAAATAGAATATGTTAGCAAACCTTAGGTAGTTATATTAGAAGTTGATGACACAAATCTTGTTTATTTTGTCAGCATTTTGTGTATTTCCAATAGTTGGTGGTAGCAATGGTGTACATAGAAAATATTTTGTCATGACATTGTTATTTTTGCATTGTGAAATATCAATCAGATTTCTAATATTCCTTCTGTATTGAGATGCAACTTGAAAACAAATGGGGTTTCCGATTCTTTTTGTGGGATTATGCTGATATTAAGTAATTAAATGAATTTTATAACTTTGGATATTTTTTTTTAACTTAATTTTGACATAAATTTCCAACATGGTAACATTGAATCTGATATCAAAAAGTAGGATAAAATGATTGAAAATTAAAGTCTAAAAGATTACATCCTTATAAATTTTACTTAAACCATTAGAACATCACGTAGCACAAGAGTTGAATTGAAATCCCAGCCTGAAAAATAGAACCTAATGTGGTTTTTAAGGGCAATGAAATGAAATTATGTTAAGCTTCGTAGTTATTATTTGAATTTGAATTTGAATTTATTTCCTTGTGACTATGTCTTTTTTTAAAGGTAGATAATGGATTAGGTTTTTTAAACTTAAAATCTAACCCCACCAAGTGAGGTAAATTAGCTTATCCTTTAGTGAAATTTAAAAACAAAAAAGGTGATAAATACTAAATAGCTCTCCTTAGTTTTATCAATAACCCATCTAAAGAGTACTACTTGTAATCTTATATATTTCAGATTAAATTAAGAAGTTTTTTTTTTTTTTTGTTTTTTTAAATTAATTGAAAGATATTCTTAAGAAAGATGAAAGAATGCCAATAAATTTTTGATTCTATCAATTCATTAATTAATATTAACCAAACCTGCCACATAAATTTATGTTCCTCTGACATGAACCTGCCCTTGTAACATTAATTATTTCAGTGTCTTGTGGGTTTAAAATGAAGGATGAAAGACTACATAAAATGCCAATGGCCAATCGGTTTCATACTCCAATTTCAACATCACAATTAAATCATCCAAGAAAATATTGATACTTACCAATAACAGATATGAAGAATTTGATATGATGGGATAAATTTCTGCTTATGCCTGTACAAATAGCGGCTGATATTCAACATTTAATCATATTAAACTTCTTTGTTGACAGAAAGTAAGGTCAGTTGAGCAAAATTTTATGAAGTCGAGTTTGAACAGTTTGGGCCGAAAGATTCTACTACAAGTATATAGATAGTTGTAAGCAAAAATTATAAGTGTGGCAGAATCGTACTCAACCAATTTGATTTATTGTTTTTGCACATTCCAAAGTTAAAGTTTGATTCGGAATACTGTATAGTTGAAGTGTTTTACATAGCCTGAAAATCTTTGGCCATATTTCTTTTCATATAAGCAAAATGACATATTCTTAATAAATTATAATATTATAACCTAATTATTTTGTTTTAACTAAGATAGTACACTTTAAGGTATTTGAGGATCTTAAAGTTGACTTGAAGACCCAAGCTGAGAAGAGTGCGGACACCACTACTACTACAACCATAAAAAAGAAGGTATAAGTTACGTAAATTGAAATTTAATTAATTTATTGATCGTTTATACTCATTTACACTATCACTAGTAGTATATTCTTTGTATGGATGAATGTGGTTTAATTGGGTTGAGTATTATCTTTGTGATAGAACATATTTATGATACTGAATTTATGTTTTGTTTGCGAACCTAGAAGGTCACAATGGATAGAAGATGGATTTGGTTGTCCAATAGGTTGTGCAATGAATATATTCAAGGGATTGACTCTTTCATAAACATTGCAAAACAACATTTGGATAGTGAGGGTAAGACCCACTGCCCATGTGGAACTTGTTTGAATATAAGATCACATGATATATACATCATTTAGCTACATTTGTATAGACATGGGTTTTCAAGAAGTTATGATGTATGGACTTTTCACGGGAAACCCATGAATCTAGGAACCATATTTGATGACATGTCTGGCGATGAAGTGGACAATGAATATGAAGATGACGATGAAATCATGGAAATGCTGAATGATGCTCGTGGTCCAATAAACATGCATATGAATGGGGATTCATCAAATGTAGGTGGTAGTACAACCCAGAATCTTAGGAGTGTAGATTACGAGAAATTTGATGAGTTGTTTGCATATGCTCATACAAGAATTGTATCCAGGGTGCACCAACATCTTAGTCCTAGAGTTCATAGTTAAATTGATGCATATAAAAGCCATTAGTCACATGAATGACAAATCATGTGACTTGATAATACAGTTGATAAAAAGTGTGTTGCCTGAAGGATCCAATCTCCCAAAATCCTACTACGAAGCTAGAAAAATTATGCAACAATTAGGCTTAGGATATGAATCAATACATGCATGTAGGTTTGATTGTGCATTGTTTTGGAAGGAGCATGCGAATGCTGATAAATGTCCTGTATGTCATGAACCTAGATATGAGATTAATGATGGAAAGGGTAAAAAAATTGCACATAAGGTTATGCGTTACTTCCCATTGAAACCTAGACTCAACAACTCTTCATGTTAAGGCACATAGCTGAAGATATGAAGTGGCATAAGGAAAAACGATTAAATACAGAAGATGTGTTGAGGCATCCTACTGATTCTAAATCTTAGAAGGAATTTGACAATATATACCCTTCATTTGCACAAGATCCCCGAAATGTTCGGATGGGTATTGCAATTGATGGTTTTAATCCTTTTGGGAACATGAATATATCTTATAGCATGTGGCCGGTGGTACTTGTCCCTTACAATTTGCCTCCATGGAAGTGTATGAAAGACCCTTACTTTATGATGTCATTGCTCATTCCAAGGCCTAAAGCACCTGGAAGAGATATTGATGTATATTTGCGTCCACTGATTGAAGAATTAAAAGAGTTATGGGTTGATGGTGTACAAACTTATGATACAGCTCAGAGAGAACATTTTCGTTTACATGCCGCTGTCATGTGGTCAATTAATGATTTTCCTGCCTTAGGCAGTTTGTTTGGATGGAGAACCAAAGGCTATAAGGTTTGTCCTCTATGTAATGAGAATACTTCATCAAAATTGTTGAGAAGTAAAATATGCTACATGGGACATCGACGATTCTTGTCTCCAGATCATTGGTGGAGGCGAAGCAAGCAATTTGATGGAAATAGAGAAGTTAGATCTCCGCCAAAACTATATTCAGGGGATGAAATTTTATGGTGTTAGGCACAGTCAAAAACTTATTCTGAGAACCGGTTGAAGATGAGGTGTACCACCGCGGTGGTTCCAAGAACTTTAATCAGCACAAAAAGGAAAGGGTATTTAATATTATTCACCTATACAAATATACAACTTTGTTTTCCTGTTTACGAATTTTATTTCAATTTATGGTCAATGACCATATAAACAGTTAAGGAAAAGCAACTTGGGGAATCTGTCAGTCCTATATAATTATTTCATGACACTCGTCGGAGCGCTGAGAAATGGTGGATTAATGAACAAGCAAGAGAGCTATATGTAAGTTCATCATCTTTGAATTATCGAAACAAGGTTGCTTTTGTTATATGCTATGTGTTATGATCAGAAGTAGTGAAGAGGAGTAGCTTTTTCCTAAACATAAATATGCTTCTGCTTTGTGTTATATGTTCTGATGAGAGGAATTTATGTTAGTATGAAAAGAAGCGTGGAAATTGTAGTATATTGCATATCTGCCATTCATGTTTGAATTTTGAGTTATGTATAAGTATAATCCATATTCTATGTTTTGAATACCCCATTTCCTTCATTTTGGATGTAGCACTTTGAAATGAGTTAATAGGTTCTATTATCCTGCTTATTTATTTTTTAATCCTTTTTAGTTTATTTTCTTGAAATTACAACACTAAAATTCTCACAATGTAAACATTAATTTGGGGACCCTTTCACATATACTTTCCAAAGTAGAATTCCAACCATTGTGTGTCTAGAAACCCTACTATTGGCTAATCCCCACGCTATCTCCAAAAAATCAGTTTCATTAATAGCAACAATGCCATTATATTTAGCATCTTTGCTGCAACTTTTGTTTTTCTTGCTTTATTCTCTGGGATTCCTTTAATTCAAGTTCATTAATTGTTTAATTTATGTTAGCTTGTTTTTACACTTATGTAAAAATTTAACTTTAAAATCTTAAACTAGGGAATTGAAGTTTAGATTGATAATCTGTGAGATACTTGCTTTTCTACTCCATCAATTTGATTTTTGTTTGGTGCTACAATACATTTTGTACTGCATTTTCTTATTGTAAAATTAATTTATGTGAACTATGAGGAGTATTCTTTCTTTTCAGTTGCTATTTCATAAGTTTTTGTCACATATTGTATACCCCAGAATAATTTTAATTTATTTGTAATTATTTAGTTTCTTGCTTGACTTATTGATTATGCATTGAATTGATGGTAGGAAAAAATGATAGAGCTGCAAGATGAAACACAAGCAGGGGAAAGTGAAAAAACAGAAGCAGAAATATGTGAGGAAGTGTTGGGTAAAGCTTTGGGATTTAACCAAAATTTTGCATTTTCACAGACTCAACATCATGATACTGCAGCAGAAGTAGAGTTAAGGCGCATAGTGTAGCAACAAGAAAATAAGATTAAACAGTTTGAGGAGCAGCTCATCCTATTTGATCAACAAAAACAGAAAATAAAAATGCTTGAAGAACAACATTTTCAAATGTTGGAGATGCTGAAGCAGATCACTATAGTAGTTGCACACGCCCAAACTACTAGAGCTCCAACTTGACTGCCATCACCATCTCCAACTGATGAAGAGTCTTCCTCGTTTGCTACAGCTATTTGAAGAACCTCAACTAGTGACACTTGAGATGCTAACAATATTGATGGTTAGTTTTTTTGTTGTATGGCAGTAGATATTTTGACATGGGGGCCGGTAGGACCATCTTTTTGGACTTTTTAGGATTGCTTGCATATATCCTTAGATGGTGTACATAGGGTTGGCATTTTGTTTGTTAGTTATGCACAGATAGATAGCTACTGATGAAAATGTGGGTGCATGCTTTCTTTTTTGGTTATGCACACATGATAGTGCATTTTGGATTTTTATTGCTCATCATACATAAAAATCCATGTATGGACTATTAATATATATATGAAAATATGATATTTGATGTTAGTAATCAAATTTTTATATTGTGTCAATTATTTTGTTGATGTTGAATGTATAAATTAGGTCATTTACAAAGAGCAAAAATAATGCTCTTAAATGTTAACCAACTAGCTATTAAAGTACAATAATACTATACCTACAAAGAAATTTTACAAAGATTTCTATACAAAGTGAGGTGGCAAAAAATGAATGGAAGAGTGAAACAAAAAGTTAAATTCATTATATTCATTCTTCCATTCATTTTTTGTTATGTCACTTTGTATGGAGATCTTTGTAGGATCTCTTTGTAAGTGTAACATTACTCATTAAAGTATTAGTTGTAGAAATAATACAGTAGCAAAGACTAATCAATAATATCTTACTAAAATAATTAGTTTCCAAAACTCATATACAATCGGTTACTATATTATTTAGATGCAAAAAATTAATTTTAATGACTAAGCATTAGTTACAAAATGTAAGAAACCCAATTGGATATGTATATTTCCCCACTAAAAACGAAATGCTTTTGTCACTAATTATTTTCTCACGAAAAAAAAAAAAAAAAAAACATTCTACAACTAATTTCATAGTAGCAAAAAGTAATTTATCATATTTGGATTCCACATTCAGCGTCTAAAATTATTGGAATTAACCACCAAATTTTTGTCACCAAAAGATACATTCGTCCACTAATAAAATAGTCGTGAAAAACTTTTACGAAATTACCTTTATACCTTCCGCGTCTAATTTTTGTGGCATGTGCGACAAATTATTAGTCACTAAAAGGTACATTTTGCAACTAATTGATTAGTCGCAATACAATTTTATCAAATTACCCTTTCACATTTAACGTCTAAGTAGAGGGACTATTTCAACCAGCAATTAGCGACTAATTTGCTAGTCACAAAAAAAAAGAACTTTCCGTGTCTAACCAACTTTTTAGACGCTCATACTTTCTGCGATAGTGATTTTGCAACTACGTGGCGACTACGAAATTTAGACATGCCATTTAGCGTCTAAATTTTACCATCGACGTCTAATTTTGCTAGACACGGAAAGCCATTTTTCTTGTAGTGCCAAGATTCGAATCTCATCTTCAAAGCACCATAACTTTCTCGTTTCAATTCTGATTCTTGATCCGTCTGTTCCTAGCCGTCACCAATTCAGTCGCCAACATTATGCTTCATTTGAATATCATTTATGACTTGAAAATACTCAAAATACACCTGTAAATCTGTAATCCCATAAAAGGTATTTATGAAATAATTAACTCAAATTTTGCAATTTAAACTGATTTTCCTACAAATAATCTAAATAAATCACTAACTGCATTTTTTCAAGCTCTAATCACAATCCCCAACTAGCTTTTTGCTAGTCCCTCACAAACTAAGCGATAAAACATGTCTTTAAGCTTGAAAATAAAACAAATAATTAAAACCTATATCTAAACTATCCTAAATCACTTCCATAGATTGACACGATTGCATTTAGCGTATGCAACAAGCTGTTAAACCCCTAGGTCATCCTAGTTGGATGATTTGTAGTCTCGTGGGGGTTTCCAGTGATGATACCCACAAACATCCACACTAAACTTAACCTAAATTCCAAAAATAAAAAGAAAGACTAATAAAAATTCTTGGATCAATTCATAAAGTTGTCTAAAAAATCGCATATACTCATAACAAAATAAAATAATTAAAAATCACCTAAACCCATAGACAATGCAAACATCAATTCCATTTTCGTTTCAACCCTAGAACATCCATACAACCTCAAACCATTAGTCTAAAAACCTGGATGGTTTTATGCATAACATTCACAGACAAAATTTTGATCTCAATATTCGGGTTATGACTCAAATATGAATCATGGAATCAAACTCCATAGGCTCACTCTTCAAACCACTCTCCACTAATGTAGAAATGCACACTACCTTGGATTAATAGTTCTTTGTAAATGTTGTAATGTTTGGTTAGGGTATGGGTTCATGAAAGAACGGAAACAAAATTCAACAAAAATAAGAGACTTAAATCCTCATTCCTTCTCATCATTCATAGAAACATGCATACACCTCCCTTTTCCACTCAACACCTTCCCATCCTTTATCAAGCTTTTCTTTTCTCACTAACACAAATCCTTTTTCTTCACAATTTCACATCTTCGCAATGTTTTTCAATGCTTATTTTTTTATTTTTATTTTTATTTTTACAATTCGTTTCTTCCTTTTCTTCCATATTTTATTTTATTTTTCTCATTTTTTTTTTCATGAAACGAAGAAAGCACATACAACTCCACCTTATCATTCTAACTCTCCACAACCCCCAACATATTTCTTTTAATAATTTTGGGTTGTGACAAATTTTCACCACTTCCTACCTTCATTTGTCCACATTCTCTCACCAAGCTTGTACTCAGATTAAGCCTCTTAAAATAAATGGGTAAGGATGCGTTTCAGGCTTATAATCAAGGTAGATTTTAATGAGTTTAAAGAAAGAAAAACAAGGCTTAAATGTGTTTAAAAAGGCTCAAAGGGTTAACTAGTGGTAATTTATTAAATGGTTGGTTTGAAAGGCTCAATTGGTCCAAAAATAGCCTAAATCATTTCTTAAGTAATGTGAATCCTAGGATTTCGCCTCAAGTGGTTCTTAAGTGAGTTCTAGAGTTTGTTGAGATTGCAAAAAAAAAAAAAAAAAAAAAAAAAAAAAAAAAAACATATGAAAAATTCACACAAACTTTTCTAAGTAAATAGACTAACCACTTTCAATCCACAAATCACTAGGGTCTCAAACTAGACGTAACTAACATTCATAATCATCCATAAGTAAAGGCAAAGTTTAATGTCCTCTACATGTTACATGTTATGGCAATTACATTACTATCATAGACATACAAATTAATCCAAGAACAGAACCAAAATTCAAAATAGAACACAAAAATAAGTAAATAATTTCCTCATAAATCCATAAATTCAAAAATAAATTTCAAAGAGACTTCTTTTACCCCCAACCTAAAATCTATATTGTCCCTAATGTACAAATGCAAACAAAAGGAAAAAGAGAAAAATAAAATTTACCCCCCTTTTTGCAATAGTGAAATGCGAATACACGTGACAATTTGATCACCAACTCATTTCATTCGATTGTTGCCTTTTAATTTTGTCAAAACAAAGAAACTTACGGTGTACCTCATCGGCAACACAAATCAAGTGTTAAATTTATGAATTTAAAGAAACAAACACAACATTAAAATTATTTAAACTAAACAGAAAAAATTAAAAATTAAACTCACCTGAAAATTAACACCTGCAAAAATAACAAATTAATCAATAAAAGAAAAAAAAATTCGAAATAAAAATAAAGACCTTTCTCTTCTTTCTCTAGTTTCTCTCTCCTTCCAATCTCCTCTAAAACTAACTAAAGACCTTTATTTATAGTGCTAGGGTTTGTGGGTTGAATAGGAAAAAGTTTAATGCAACTAAAACAAGTGAAATTCGAACCATGCTATACATAGCCCATACAGGCCTGCTCTCCATCGCTGCAGCGACATAAATGATCGATGCAGTGATAATTCTTCCTGTCCAACGAGTCCAAAATATCAAGAATTTGACAAAATCATCAACACAAAAATTGTAGCTCTTTGAATAAGCTTTGCAATGCCATAAGAATCATATAGTTCCAATTTCTACAGCTCAAGTTATGATCAAAACATTGAAGCATGTTCATCCTTGAAGAAATTCCAGGAATCAAATCTTATCTTCAAAGCACCATAACTTTCTCGTTTCAACTATGATTCTTGATCCGTTTGTTCTTAGCCGTCACCAATTCAGTCGCCAAATTGTGCTTCAATAGAATATCATTTATGACCCAAAAATACTCAAAATATATCTGTAATCCCATAAAAGACATTTATGAAATAATTAACTCAAATTTCGCAATTTAAACTAATTTTCCCACAAATAATCTAAATAAGTTACTAACTAAACACATATTTTCAAGCTCTTATCACATAACTAACTCTTTTTGTTCATCAGATACTACATTCATTTGTAGACAAATATAATATCGATTTCTTTTCAAGGGAAAACATTTTAAACCCCCTAAGATATCCTTACAATGAAACCCTTTTTATTTATGAAGTATCTTTAAAACCCCAATCATTTGTTACACATTAATTAACTCTTTTCCATTAGTTTAAATATTTGAGAGGTAAAGAGTAATTAAAGTTGAAAATCACATCTATCATCAAAACTTCTTTTTCTCTCCTCTCTCGCTTCAGTTTCTTCATCAAACTTTTAGAACTTAAAAATCTATCATCTAAACGAATTCTTTGTCTTTCTTCTCCTCCATTACTATCTTAATTGAGCTTTTAGAACTTAGGTTCGATGGTGACTCACGGTTGCGGTGCATGGGTTTCTGTATGTGTCTTTATATATGTGTTTGTGGATGTATTTTACTTTGTGTATAGGTTTGTTCTTATGGTTGAAGAAACATAGGTTAATTATTGTTGGAAGTGAATGGATCCGATGGTTGTGAAATATATTTTTGGTTCATTGGCTTGTATATGATCTTTTTATTATTTGATCTTGACTGAAAAAGTTTAATTTTTTTTTTTTTTCTTTTTTCTTCTAATAAAACACTCTTCCCTTATCATGATTTTTTTCTCTATAATCTCAATAAAAATAAAAAAAATAAAAATTGTAGCATATAATGGACAAGGATGAATATTTTTATGTTCTTATTTTTTATTTTATTTTATTTTTTTCAATAAAAGGTGGGTTGTGCATGGTTTAGAATAATAAGGGTAAATAAGGTATTTAATTGGTCTATTAATATAAACTATAAGATGAGATTTAAGTAACTTTGACAAAGGGTAGGAGGTTTAACACTGTTTCAGAAACACAGGGGTGTTTGTTGTACCTCAAAGATATCTTGGGGAGTTTCAGGGAATGTCACCTTCTTTAGAAAATCTCCTTTAAAAACTTCGTTAAACTTCCATTTCATTCAAACTTTGTTAATCTTTCATTTTTCACAAAAGGAAGGTGAAAATAGAGTTATTGGTTGTCTGCTTTCTTCATGAATCGCTTTCAATTACCTATTTGTGTAAAGCAAACAAATGATTCAGCAACCCATCTGTCTGCAATTTTTTTGTCTGAAGCTAACACCGTCAAGGCCATTCAAGCAGAGAGAGCGACGGATCATCTTTTCATTTACACAAAAAGACAAATCCATTTATCTTCAAATGGGCCCCGTCAACTTGAAGACTCTCTTCTTAAGTCGTCGTTTCAGGATCTATTTGGATTTTTGTGTAGATATTTGGACCATACGAATAGGTAATGTAGTTGGCGGAAACAATGATGCAAGCAGAGGTGGATCCGAAAATGAAATGCCGAGAAAATTATAAAGAAAAAGCTCTGTTATATCATTATCGGCACATTCAATATCTCCTATTTTCCACCACAAAACCAGTAACATGTACTTTTGATGGCAAAAGGTTAGAGGAGGAACGCAGGCCACTTGGCAAGTTGAAAATGTGCGTGCTCTCAAATTCATTTCATGAGAGAGCCCACTCAGATGAGTGAGGGCCTTCTCTTATTTATATCAATCACCACACATCGCCTGACCTGTGAGTCAAGAACGTATCAATATTATTAAATGTTTATTTCTTTTAACGGTAATTGTAGGAAGACATTTTTTTAGAAGGATGATCTCTGGATGTTTGATTATATTCGCTATGGAAGAGAATTTTATCGGTAATAATTGAGTAAAAGAATTTTACGATTTTGCTAATCTTATTGTTGTCGCTCTTTTGCTTGATACAATTCTCTAAGAATTAAGTAGGTATACGTATATCTATAGACTCTTAACTTAGAAATCTTAGTTTCTTGATTATATCGATTTTTCTGAGTATACTAAAAAGATAAATTTCGTTTTATGCTAGCACAAACCCAATTCTTCTTGGCTTAGGATTACAAAGATAAAGACGCTCTTTGTCTGTCTCTATAGAGCGTTATGTTACGTCGGCTTCAGTGTTATTAAAAGAAAATCAATAACGATAGTGAATGGTAGGCCTGCAAGCGAGCCGAACAGTTTGCGAACAACTCGATATTCGTTCGATAACTGTTTGACACTATTCACGAACAAACTGTTCGCGAACAGTTCGATGTTCGTTATGTTCGATAGAGTTCGAACATGGGCTATTCGTTCGATTATGTTCTCGAACATTATACGTTCGACTGATCCATCCGTTCGCGATAATCTGTTTGATTATTCGTTCGTTTATGTTCGAAAAACATGATATGCATATATATATATATATATATTTTTTTTTCTTTTTTATATTATATTTGGTTTAGTTTGGATAAATTTTTTTTTTTTAATGATAATCAATAATAAAATATTATGATACTTTTGTTTTTCTTATATATATAATATGTTTGGATTTTTTTTTTTTTCCAAATGTCATCAATAATTAAATATATAAGTATATAGCATTTTAATTAAAAAGTAAATAAATCATTATGATACATAGCATGACAAATTTAATAACATAATAGATTATATAATCAAGTGATATATAATATAGTAAATCCAATAACATAATTGCTTCATATTTTTCTAAATGTAATCAATAATTAAATATTATAAGATAGCATTTTAATTAATAAATAATAAATATAGTATGATAAATTGATGAACATAACATATTGTATAATCAAGTGATGTATAGCACTATAGCATAACAAATTTAATAATATAATAGTTTAGTTAAATATAGTATGGTAAATTGATGAACATAATATATTGTATAATTAAGTGATATATAGCATGACAAATTTAATAATATAATAACTTAATTAAATATAATATGACAAATTTATGAACATAACATATTGTATAATCAAGTGATATATAGCATGACAAATTTAATAACATAATAGCTTAATTAAACCTAAATTAATCACACATTTGTATTGATCATATATGACAATAAACCCTTATACCACTATGAATTTATAGGTGTTGATACAAAATATATATGTAAACAGTTATTTGAACGAGTAGGTGTATATTTTTTATTTGAACGAGTTATTCGAACAGGTATTTTCAAGTTATCGAACGAATTATTCGAACAAGTATTTACGAGTTAATCAAACGAGTTAGTCGAACAAACACGAACTGACATTTTGTTAATCGAACGAACACAAACAGTCATCATGTGTTTGTTCGAGTTTGAACACAAAATCAAACAATCAAACATGCTTATTAAACGAGTTTCGAATGGAGCTGTTCGTTTGTGTTCGGTTCGATTACAGGCCTAGTGAATGGACCTTAATCTTTTCCGTAATAATGCTAGTTGCAATTTGCAAATGGTTGCTAGGTCATTTCAATTCGACATTTAATATCCCGTAACAGCCCATCTTTTTATTCTTTATAAATTATCGTGGTTATTTTCAGTTTCAGAATCAGTATCTATTGTATCGGTATGGCACATATTAACGGATGGAATTTATTTGCATGGAGAGAAGAGAAGCAGTACCACGTGTAGATATGGTATTTGGGCTAGTCTTTGAGCAGCATCGAAAAGCCAAGACCGAAGACTTCAATTCGACATTTAATATCCTGTAACAGCCCATCTTTTTATTCTTTATAAATTATCGTGGTTATTTTCAGTTTCAGAATCAGTATCTATTGTATCGGTATGGCACATATTGACGGATGGAATTTATTTACATGGAGAGAAGAGAAGCAGTACCACGTGTAGATATGGTATTTGGGCTAGTCTTTGAGCAGCATGGCAAAGCCAAGACCCAAGACTTCAATTCGACATTTAATATCCTGTAACAGCCCATCTTTTTATTCTTTATAAATTATCGTGGTTAGTTTCAGTTTCAGAATCAGCATCTATTGTATCGGCATGGCACATATTAATGGGTGGAATTTATTTGCATGGAGAGAAGAGAAGCATTACCACGTGTAGATATGGTATTTGGGCTAGTCTTTGAGCAGCATCGAAAAGCCAAGACCCAAGACTTCCAACTTCAAATTGACCTTTTACAAGACTTAAGAGTTACAACTTTTAAGACATTTTAGTCCTTAAAGTTTTGGGAAAAGTTAATAACACCCAAATTCTAAAGACCATTTCGATCCAAAACATTTGAAATAATGACATTTTAAGCCTCAAGGTGTGGTAAACATTTGATGTTCGGGTCTAGATCTACATTTTTATTATGGTTGGTGAATGACCTTGTCACACTCACATGTTAATGTTCTATATGAATTGTCAATTTTGCCCTTCATTTGTAAGTTTTTACGTAATTTTCCTTGGCATAATTAAGGTTGAAAATGTGATTATCTCAAGTATTGGATCACAAAAACTTATTAAAACCCGGGGATCGAGTTACTTTCACCAAAATATGAGGACTAAAATGTTCTTAATTTAACATTCAAGAACTTTCATTGGAAACACTTCATTGCAAAAATGTTGCTATTGGACTGTTAGTTAGCAAAGCTGAGCTGAGCATCAACAACCTCTCAGCAGTTCCATTCTTGAATTAAACTTAAAGAAATATGTGAAAAAGAAATATGTTTCATATCTTAAAGTTAAGCAATGGCTGAAACTAGATGAGACAAATAAAACGACAAACATAGGTAAAAAATCTAATCTCCATTGAAGTTTGAACTGACATTCAGAGAAAATTAACCACATATCATATAAGTTCATATATGTCAAGCTACGTGCATGCCTTCTTACAAATAAAATATAATATCGTTTTATGAATTCTAGAATTTGAAATAAAGGGAAGATAACAAATACACCTTACTAACAAGGTGGGTAATTAATGCAAATCTATGCTACGTGCTTACAAATAAGCTTTATAAACCTAGTTGCCGTTTCATTCTTTTTCTAGTTTCAGGATTCTTGAACGCACATAGGTATCCATTTAATGGATGGCATAAACAAGAAAGACTCCTAATCGTTAATAGGTTTATAAGTTTTCTGGCATGGATTCCTCTCGGATCGATGATCTAATTAAAAGTGCAGTATAGTTGATCCCTCTGATAAATATATATCTTATAACTTAGTTATTAAAACATAAATCTATTGTATGCATAATTATTTAAATATGGATATGTATTCAAAGATTGTAAATTTTATATTATTCCATTAATTCATCAAATCAATGAAAGAACTTTATATAGTTGCTCAATTTTGTCAATAGCATCAATAAAATAATAAGAAAATGGATATTTCTTTTTACAATATCATTCAATATTTTCTTGTATTTACACTGTAATTCTTATATTATGCATGATGGGTCCATAATTCAAGTAATTTATCAGCGATTTAGTTAGATTTAAATTTAATTAAATCTTAATATTATTGAATTATAATCAAATAAAAATTTGCCATTTCATATAATTGAGCTACAATTTTTTTTTTTAAATATATCTGATGAATTCATGGAATAAACATGATAGTACATTCTTGGAGTTGATTAAACATATCATTCCTTTTAGATGATTTAGTTTATTTCCTAAGGATAACCATTATGAAATTAAAATTTATCTATACTATGATTTTAAGATTGTTTATGTTTTATTTATTTTGAGATGATAGGGATGGTTTAATTTAATGAAATGATATCAATATCTCACTTATTTATGATAAAATTGAACAACAAAACTTCTAACATATAGCTGATGAATTAATTGAATAATATAGAAGTAGTGAAATATATTTAACTAAGAGATTCTTTGTCTTGTCTCTTAGGGGGCGTTTGGTAGGGGTGGAAAAAAAAACCGAAAACCAAACCAAACCGAAAAACCAGACCGAAACCGGATTAAAAATTAGGTTTTTTTGGGGATTCGGTTCGGAATAATGGGGAAACTGAATATTCGGTTCGGTTTTAAAAAAAAAAATAAACCGGTTAACCAAAACCGGATTGGTAAACCGGTTTTTAAAAAAAATATTTTTTTTTTCTTTTATTAAATACCTCTCTCTTTCTCGGTTTCTCCATCGTTTTATTTTGTTAAATACCACTCTCTCTCTTTCTCCATTTCTCCACCTTTTTCTTTTATTAAATGCCTCTCTCTCTCTCTTTCTTGATTTCTTCATCTTTCTCTTTTATTAAATACCTCTCTCTCTCTTTCTCGATTTCTTCATCTTTCTCTTTTATTAAATTCCTCTCTCTCTCTCTCTCTCTCTCTCTCTCACTCTCTCTGCAAATACAGATTGCAATTCAAATGGCATACACTTCTCTATCTTTTCCTTCTTTGCAACTTCAGTTCCATACTCCATATAAAACATCATCATCAAAATCATCAGCCATCTGTACAAGCACCACCAATCACGGTTTCACCATCTCAACCTGCCACTCAATCTCCAATCTGAAAAATCCCAGGAAACTATGGTCTCCCTTTTATTGGTTCGATCAAAGACCGTCTTGAGTGGGTGAGTGGCATTCTGAGCTATAGTAAATTGGGCCAACGTGAAAGGTTTTATTGAATTGGGCCGACTGGTCCAAGCCATTTTAAAAAACCGATTAACGAGGCCAAGAATTTTCGGTTCGGTTACAAACCAGTTTAAGTGAAAAACCAGTTCGGTTTCGGTTCGGTTTTTCACCTAGACCGGAATATGGTTCGGTTAAAATAACCCCCAGCGTTTGGTTGGGGATTATATAAGATTACTGAGGTTATGTCATCTTATATTACTTGATTACCACGTTTGGTTATTAAGTAATATAAAATTTCAGTAATCTTCCAATATCAATAGTAGTTATTGTTGGTAATATTGAATGTAATTTGATTACTTTCATTTTCTTAGGTATTGTAAGATTACTTGGTTATCTTATTTTTGTTACAATTTTATCCTTTATTAATAAAATTTTTGGACAACAATGCCCTTGTTTTAAAATCAATTCACATGAATTTGGCTTTTACAATTTTACCCCAATTAATTAATTTTTTGGACAAAATTACCCTTGAATTCAAAACAAATTGTATCTCACCCAAGCCATCACCCGCACCCACCTGCCATTACCGGCCGCCGGTGGCTAGCTGCCGTCGGCAACCACCGTCAATTGCCAACCATCGTCGCCGTCGAAACGGCGTACGAAAGGTCGGAAATGGGGGTCGTGTGCCGATATGGCCATTTCTTGCCAGAGATTTGGCCGAAAATGGCTAGATCGTAATAGATTTTGCTGAAAAACTACTAGATCTAATCCGGTCGTTTCCAACCAGATCAATGGCCCTTGACAGCCAAACGACCATATTAGATCTAGCCGTTTTTTGGCCATATTGGCGCACGGAGGCCATTTTTGGCCTTTCATGTGCCATGAGGTTGTTAGCTGTCGGCGGCTGGTGGTGGTTGCTAGCGGTCGACAGTGGCTGGGTTGGTGGCTGGGGGTGCATTGATGATTTTCCAAGCTTTTATTATGGGGTTGTTTTTGCTAAGTTTTTAAATTTTGGGGGGGTTAATAATAATCTAAATAATAATATTTAATTAGAGGACAATTCAATAATTTAAATAACCTACCCACCAATATATTCCTCCCAATTAACCAAACATATTAATATAACATACCCACCAATTTATTCCAACCAACCAAACACATTTCTCTAAACATTCCCAGTAATCTTCAAGGTAATCTTTCTTTCCATTAATATAACATTCCCAGTAATACAATATTACCTAAACCAAACACACCCTTAAATGGGTATTATGTTACTTTTTAGACTTGGTTCAAGTCCTAGTGAATTGATGTTAAAACCTTTTTGACTTGAACTTTTAACATTTTACTAAGAATAAAATGGTGAGTTCAATATGCAAAAATATACTAACTGGGATCTATTGTGACTTAAAGGAGAGAGATGGGGATTTCAGACGGTTCCCAAACCATGGTAACCACATCGTTGACAGGTTGTGGTTTCGCAGAATCCGAATCTATCGGGTGGCCATGATGCCTTGTTAAGGGCCAATCTTGGTCTATGTGTAGTGAAACGATTAATTGGTGTTAATCGCGATACTACATACTACTGATATGATGAGGAGCCTACGGGTCACACACTTAGAAGACAATTTAAGAACCGTTTTTGTGAGAAGAGTATTTTTATCTTTTAGGACGAAAGGGTATTTTTGTAATCTCACAGTGCAATTACATTTGCTGAGGTTGTTGCTTGTATTTAATTTTAATATTAAAATTAAATTAGTCAGATTATATTTAAATATATCTATGCATATATTTAAATGAATTATTATTATTAATTAAATGTTAATATATTATTATATATTAATTGATTTTAATAATAATAATAATTAATTAATTAAAATACCATAAATGGGGTGTTTTGTTGCAAGGATGAACTAGGGTTAGAGCTCATGACTATTCCTAAGTGGAATAGGGTTTTAATTGTTGCACTATATAAGTGCAACTTAAAATTAAAACAGTATATGGTTAATCAATTCATTCAATAATTAAAACCCTAGCCACCCTTTTATTCTCTCTCATGCCTCACTCATTGATTGAAGAGAAATATTCTTTCTCTTCTTGACTCATTGAAAACCTTGATTCTTGAAGCCATCAAGAGGATCTAGCAAATCACTTGATAGTTCTACGGATTATCTTCGTGTGGACGACGTGAGTGCCATTCTATTTTGAATCGGGAGCGAAATCAAATCAGAGATATTGAAGGAGCCTCTAAACGTTGGTAATGTATTCCGAATCCTTGTATGGGTTCGACTTTGATTTATACAGATTTTGTTTACTCTGTTTTCATTTATAACGTTATAATCTTTGCCCAGATTTTGGGTGTTTAATGTGATGATCAAATTCATTTTGTTTTATATTGCTGTCCTTTTTTCGCTGCGCGAATCTGTTTCACTCACTTATGGTGGTCTCAGAGCCTTGGGTAATTGATTATAATGTTTTTATTGATGTTTGATAACATGTTAGTGTAAACTATTTTTTTTTAATCTGTAAAATCTGCGTTCATTGCATGATTTGGTTAATCAATTGATTAAATAATGTGTTGATGAATAACTTATTGGTTGGTTGGTGTCCTGGTCGAATGCTTGTGCATTTGATCCAATTTGGATTTGTGTTGTTATGCAAAAAACTGCAAAAGGGCGTACTGTGCAATTCACTGTTTTGCGGCGTTAGTTGTGGCGAAATCACACTTTGTCGCGGTGAGAGGCAAAAAGTGAATCTGGCGACCTGCCAGAAAAGTAGATATCGCCGCAACATGAAACTCTCTGGAACGTTTTTGTGTTTTCTGGAAGTTTATGGCATTTGCCACGGCGAAATAAAACTTCGCCGTAGCGACCATGTGTATGAACTTCGCTAGGGCAAATAATTTATTCGCCGCAGTAAGAAAGCTACTATTTTGTTTTGCTTTCTGTTTTTCGCAAAGGGGGCCAAATTACAGTTTTTAAACCTATAAAGCTAATAATAATTCTGCACATATAAGAAGGGCAATTTAATAATTTCACCTACCCAAATTCAAAATGTTAATTTTGGATGTATGCAATGTTCTTGTTTGAAATTGTATGGTGCCGGATACATGAGCCTTAGACTTTTGGTATGTTTTTGTAATTTTGGGTTTGCTTGTAATTTTATAAAGAAATAGGACCTGTGTGTCCTGCCTCTCTCTCTCTCTTGTATCTCCATGTATTTCTTCTTCTCATCTCACTCCCCTCGTATGTAATGCAAGGTTTCTATTTTATCGATGTAAATTAGAATAGGGTTTTATTATAAAATACTTTGTAATGATTGTGAAGAAGAAACGAAAGAGCTATAAAGAGGAATAACTTGAAGACCTAAGATTTACTTTTAAACCCTTAGGTTGACCCACCGATTCCTCTAGGCTCGAGGAAATCGGTTTTAGTGGGCCATGTATTGGCACGTTTTATTTTGTTTAGAATGCATGCTAAGGTTGAATGTTCAATAACATGCCAAACAATGACATTCTAACAAAGATAATAATCTGGTGAGGCATTAAATAAAAACCCTCAACTTAAGTATATTAAGTCACGTATGCCTTCCATCACCATGGTTTTAATCAAACCACTGTTCGTCGGAACCTTGTTCGTCAAAGCGAAGGGTACATTTCTACTAGTGGGAGGTTAAAATTCATTGGAGTTTTCCTTGATGGTGATGGGTCGACTTAAAATGACAATTTTGCTTGTTCGCCAAAGCGAAGGTTGATAAACACGTCATAGGCATAGTAGAGTAGTACACATGTTCTATGTACGTGGCGACATGTAATGTCCACTCTATTGATACTAGGAACCACACTTGAGGACGACGGCTAGGCCGTTGGATTATGTGATTGGCTTTTTGGCTTGCTTCACGTTTGAGGTTGGTAGTGGGAGATATCAACTGGTGTGGATTAAGTTTGTTGGCCTACCTAATTAGTCTATTTTGGCTTGTTCGCCAAAGCGAAGGTTTGAAATGGGCTAGATGGGATCTCAGTCCACTAGGAAAGCCAACGAGCTTTTCCGAGTTAATAGTGAGGGCTATTGGCTTGAGGAAAATAGTGGGAGTGATTATTTAATAAAAGACCTTATTAAATAATGAAAATAAACATGATAATAACTTTAATTTTCTGTATAGTAGATTCATTTAAAATGAGCAATATCAACTTACGATCGATAATCGAGAAAGAGAACATGCTGGATGGATCTAATTTCTCGGACTGGTATCAAAATCTTCGGATTGTACTGAAGTCCGAACTCAAAGATTTTTATTTTGTACCTGTAATTTCTAGAAACATTATTTTAGTATCTGCTTTGGATAATGTAGGATATCATTTTGAGATTTCTAATAGATTGTTGTCTTTTAGTTTGAATAGTATCCTATTTGGAATTGCAAGGTTATATAGCGGATTATATGTTCTTGATTTGAACAATAAGGATATTCTCAACGTTGAAACTAAGAAAGCTAGACATAGCGATCAAAACCACACATACCTCTGGCATTGTAAATTGGGTCATGTTAATTAGACCCGTATTACAAAACTTCAAAGGGATGGAGTTTTGGACCCTTTTGACTTCCATTCATTTGAGGTATGCGAGTCATGCCTTTTAGATAAGATGACCAAGTCATCTTTCATAGGACTAAGTGAAAGGGCTACTGAACTGTTAGGCATCATCCGTAGTGATATATGTGATCCACTAACAGTTGAAGTCAAAGGTGGATATTCCTACTTCATCACATTTACTGATGATTTCAGTAGATATGGTTATGTCTACCTTATGAGACATAAGTCTGAAGCCTTTAATAAGTTCAAAGAAATCAGGAATAAAGTACATAATATGTTGGGCAAAAGTATTAAGGCTCTTCGGTCGGATCGAGGAGGTGAATACTTAAGCTCAGGGTTTTCTGAATACCTGAAGGAATGTGGGATAGTATCACAACTCACCCCTTCGTATACACCCCAACATAATGGAGTGTCTGAGAAGAGGTATAAAAACTTACTTTACATGGTTAGGTCCATGATGAGTTTTAGTGATCTGCCTGCATCATTCTGGGGTTATGCCCAGGAGACTGTGACTCACATATTGAACCACGTGTAATCAAAGTCTGTAGATAAGACCCCATATGAACTATGGAGTGGGCGAAAGCCCAACTTGTCTTATCTAAGGATTTGGGGTTGTGAAGCTTATGTCAAGAAATTGACTTCGAACAAGTTGGACCCAAAATCTGAGAGATGCATTTTTGTGGGGTATCCTAAGGAGACCAAAGGGTACTATTTCTACCACCCAGAAGAGCGTAAAATTTTTGTCGCTCGTACTGGTGTCTTCCCAGAAAAGAAATTTTTCCTAAGAAGTATTAGTGGGAGAAAAGTAGATGAAGCTCTAGAACCACAAGATACATTAGACCAATGATGGGAAGGTGTGCCACAAAAGGTGGTTAAACATCGTGAGGAGGTTACTCCACAATCTGTGGATCAAAGAGAACCACCTCAAGTAGCATAGGAGCTATGTAGGTCTGGAAGAGTACGTCATAAGCCAGAGAGATATGGTTATCTCGTGACTCAACATGGTGACGTACTAGTCTACCAAGATGATGAACCCAGAACCTACGAAGATGCTATATCGGATCCAAATTCCGTTAAATGGCTTAAAGCCATGAAATCTAAGATGAATTCCATGTACCAGAACCAAGTATGGTCTCTAGTGAAACCACCTGAAGGGGTAAAACCCATAGGGTGCAAATGGGTTTTCAAGAAGAAGACTGACATGGATGGTAATGTGCACACTTATAAGGCATGACTGGTTGCCAAAGGTTTTAAACAAATTCATGGTATTGACTATGAAGAAACCTTTTCGCTGGTTGCCATGATCAAATCTATCCGGATTATGCTTGCAATTGCTGCATAACATGATTATGAAATTTGGCAGATGGATGTCAAAACAACTTTCCTAAATGGAAACCTTGAAGAGGATGTGTATATGACATAACTTGATGGTTTCGTTCTTGATGGTCAAGCTAATAAGGTATGCAAGTTGCAAAGGTCCATTTATGGACTCAAGCAAGCTTCAAGGAGCTGGATCATTCATTTCAATGAAATCGTAAAAGAATTCGGTTTTATCAAGAACGAAGATGAGCCCTATGTTTACAAGAAAGTGAGTGGGAGTGCAGTGACATTCCTAGTGTTGTATGTCGATGACATACTTCTGATCGGGAATGATATACCAAACTTACAGTCGGTAAAGACTTAGTTATCTAAGTGCTCCTCCATGAAGGACTTAGGAGAAACAGCCTACATCCTCGGAATAAAGATCTACTGAGATAGATCATGTAGGTTGCTTGGCCTAAGTCAGAGTACATACATTGACAAAGTACTGAAGAGATTCAGTATGGAAGAATCCAAGAAGGGATTTCTTCCGATGTCACATGGTGTCTATCTCTCTAAGGATATATGTCCTAAAACACACGATGAGAGAGATAGAATGAAGAGGATCCTTTATGCGTCAGCAATTGGATCCATCATGTATGCCATGTTGTGTTCTCGGATTGATGTCTCATGTGCATTGAGCACTTGTAGTAAATATCAATCGGATCCAGGTGAGCGTCACTGGATAGCTGTCAAGAACATCCTTAAGTATCTGAATAGGACTAAGGACATGTTCTTGGTTTATGGAGGGGAAAATGAGCTCACTGTAAGAGGATACAATGATGCTAGTTTCCAAATGGATAAAGATGATTATCGATCGCAATCAGGGTTTGTATTTTGTCTCAATGGGGGTGTAGTGAGCTGGAAGAGCTCCAAGTAAAGCATTGTAGCAGACTCTACAATGGAGGCTGAGTTTATTGCATTATCCGATGCGGTCAAAGAGGCAGTCTGGATGAAGAAGTCCGTCATCAAACTTGGAGTGGTTTCCACGATTGTTGATTCAATAGATGTTTATTGTGACAACAATGGAGCAATCGCTCAAGCAAAGGAACCACGATCTCACCAGAAGTCCAGACACATACTTAGAGGTTTTCATCTCATCAAAGAAATGGTTGAGATGAAAGATGTACAAATCAGTAAAGTGCATACTGATAACAATCTCGCCGATCCACTGACGAAGCCTCTATCACAGCAAAAGCATGAAAAACGCTTAAGGTCATTTGGTATTAAATACATGAATGATTGGCTATAGCGTAAGTGGGAGATTGTTAGAGTTGGTGCCCTAGAGCCAATCTGTTATTGTAAAATTGACTCTGTAATAAATATTTATTTATCAATAAAAGGCATAATCTTCTATATCGTGTAAATCATAGTTATATGTAATGATATATGTCCTTAGGATGGTAGAACCATGACAAGGGAATCAAGTGTTTCAAATCTTAATAGTGGCCATTCTAGAAATGTCCGTAACCCTAGAATTATTCTGACCAAGGATACAGAAAATACGGTAAGACTATCATAGTGTTGAATGACCCTGTTGAAAGGCAGTGATTGATCTCACTTGTCAAGGTTGTTTGTCGACAACCTGGTACAACGCATGGGTGCTTGCTAGAGGCAAGTTCACTAGACAGACCCACTAGAGGATTCCATATGGATGGTAACCCTAGTGTCTATGGAATAAATCCTTTAACGGATGGTGGTGCATGTGATCCTTAGACTTGAGATCACTGGAGCGCCTTGTGCACCAATTAGTGTAGTTTAACACTAGCCCAACGTAGTTCTATTCAGAGCTATCAATACGATAGTGATTGACTACATTGAGAAGTGTATCGAGACTATGGTGGATCGACAAAGGATTCATCACTCCTGGGTACGGCATAAGTTATCTCACTGGGTAATTCAGTAAATGGCAATGACACTAAATGTGGCCACAGTGGGATTGAGTTGTTGCTCAATCCAATTTAATATTCCTGTCATTGGTCCATTAACTGAATACAAACATGTCGAGGATATCTGAGGTTGACACTATTTCTGTACCTCAGTCTCGATGAGATAACAGATGATGAAATGATCTGATTGCACGGTAACCACATCATTGACAGGCTGCGGTTTTGCTGAATCCGAATCTATCGAGTGATCATGATGCCTTGCTAAGGGGCCAATCTTGGTCTGTGTGTAATGAGACGATTAATTGGTGTTAATCACGATACTACACACTACCGATATGATGAGGAGTCTACGGGTCACACACTTAGAAGATAATTTAAGAATCGTTTTTATGAGAAGGGTATTTTCGTCTTTCAGGACGAAATGGAATTTTGGTAATCTCACAGTGCAATTAAATTTGTTGAGGTTGTTGCCTGCATTTAATTTTAATATTAAAATTAAATTAGTGAGATTATATTTAAACATATCTATGCATATATCTAAATGAATTATTATTATTAATTAAATGTTAATATATTATTATATATTAATTGATTTTAACTATAATAATAATTAATTAATTAAAATACCATAAAGGGGGTGTTTGGTTGCAAGGGTGAACTAGGGTTGGAGCTCATGCCTATTCCTAAGTGGAATAGGGTTTTAATTACTGTACTATATAAGTGCAACTTAAAATTAAAACAGTATATGATTAATTCATTCATTCAATAATTAAAACCCTAGCCACCCTTTTATTCTCTCTCACGCCTCACTCATTGATTGAAGAGAAATATTCTTTCTCATCTTGACTTATTGAAAACCTTGATTCTTGAAGCCATCAAAAGGATCTAGCAAATTACTTGATAGTTCTACGGATTGTCTTCGTGTGGACGACGTGAGTGCGATTCTACTTTGAATCGGGAGCGAAATCAAATCAGAGATATTGAAGGAGCCTCCAAAAGTTGGTAATGTATTTCGAATCCTTGTATGGGTTCAACTTTGATTTATACAAATTTTGTTTACTCTGTTTTCGTTTATAATGTTATAATCTTTGCCCGGATTTCGGGTCATTAATGTGATGATCAAATTCGTTTTTATTTTATACTGTTGTCCTTTTTCCATTGCGTGAATCTGTTTCACTCACTTACACATAACCCCTGACGTGACAGCTCGTCATTGGTTAACTTGCAAATGGACAAGCGGAACCCATATTGCGGGCTGACCAATAACAAGCTGTCACGTCGAGGATTGTGAGAGAATGTTGTGAGATTGGGTTATAGACCTAACATTACCCAACTTTTTTAAATTTTAAATAAGTATTTTATGTAAATTTGAACAATTCGTTCAAAAACTTAATTTTAATAACTATTTGAATTTAATTAAAATTTTAAAAAGTACTTAATTAATTAAGATAAATTAAGTAAATAAAAAATCACAATACATCTTCTAACCCCAGTTGTTTGTTTTTATTACTAAATATGAGAGTTCACTGATTTTGACCAATACAATTACAAAAATAAATTATATTTTAGATAAAAAAATTTGAAATTCCTTCATTTTTTTTTTTAATTTATGTAAAAATTATGACTTATCTTGCAATAGGAGCAATTTGTTTGAGATCATATTAACTAAGACCTCAAAATTGCAACTATGAACTGTGGAGGTCATGGGTGCGACACTGCCACCTGATAAAAAAAAAAAAGAATATTAGTTCATAAATTGAAAGTAGAAAGAAAAAAGAAAATAGTGGAATTCAACCATGTAGAAAGAATGTACATTTAGGGAACCAATTAACGGAGTGGTACAGGTTGACTGATAGTTATGAAAACTCAATCTCATGAAATGTATCGGATTTTAAGCCTTTCTTTCCATATTGCGTAAGAAACCAGATTTCATATCTCACTTTTGTGGCTAGAAAAGATGCACGTCACCGTGTCCAAAAGCTTACGATGGTAAGTGGAAGTACTTATAAGTTGGCTTTCGCAGGCTTTGAACTGCTAGCACGACAACAAAAACAAAAAAGGAAAGAAAAGATCGTTTATATCAGACTATGGTGGGTTCTTTTGGAGTGAGAAAAGGAGCATGGACTGAAGAGGAAGATAACCTTTTGAGAAAGTGCATTGAAGTTTATGGAGAAGGAAAATGGCATCAAGTTCCTTTAAGAGGAGGTGATTAAGGGAAATCTTTTATATCTTTCTTGAATTTACAAGTGTTTTCTTTCTTAATTTCTTTCTTTTTTTTGAATGATTTTTGTAGGTTTGAACAGATGCCGTAAAAGCTGTAGACTTAGGTGGTTGAACTACTTAAAGCCAAGTATCAAGAGAGGAGAATTCGCGGCAGATGAAGTTGATCTAATGGTTAGACTTCACAAGCTTCTAGGCAACAGGCAAGTCCACGCACAGCATATACAATAAAGATAGATTGACAAACCCTTCTTACTAATTTTTTCTCACAAACGTGATGTGACATTTCCTAATTGGTCAGGGAGACCTATTATTGGACAGACATGACCCATTATGAGTTAACCAATTGTGAGCTATTATATCGTATTTGAGAGAAAAAATTAATGAGAAAAGTTTGTGAGTATAGTATTACCCTAGTATATAATGTATTAAGTTTTTCAATGGTTTTATTTCATCTTTCCTTCCATAATTCTTAGTAGTCAAATCTATTTCTATCCTCTCCTAATTCTTATAGTGAATGTTACTAAATTTAATTTTATTTGGGATACCATAGGAGAGTAGAAATATGACAAATATAAATAATTGTTTCTATAGCAGGAGAATGTTAACCGATTATTTGACTTTCTCTCTTTTTTTTTTTTTTTTTTTCATTTATAGTTTAGGTAATTAGGAGTTTACTACTACAAGGTTACAAGGATGACCGATGACATACATTTTGTAACAGAATATCTTTACATTTTATGTTGTTCCATGAAGTTTCATTCTTTAATCATATATTCGGTCCTTTTGGTACTGTTAATTAATTTTTTCTTCCAACTACTATTATTTTACTTTTTCATTATAAATGAAATTAATGAGAAGATACACATATCTAACTAATATCACATCTTTAATGTAGGTGGTCACTGATTGCTGCTAGACTTCCAGGAAGAACATCGAATGATGTGAAGAACTATTGGAATACTCACATACAAAGGAAAAGAGTTTCCAATAAAAAGGTGGTCAGCCATGAAACCACAGAGGTAGTAAAGCCCATCATAATAAGGCCTCGACCTCGAAGCTTCAGTAAAAGTTCACCTTGGTTGAGAAAAAATAGCATCAGTGCACTTATAGATAACGTCAACAACCCATCTCCAGCATGGCAGCCGCAGGCACTAGAGCACGATCATAAATGGTGGGAAAGCTTGTTAAATGACAAA
The DNA here is from genome assembly GCA_026225825.1 of Pistacia integerrima. Taxonomy (NCBI): domain Eukaryota; kingdom Viridiplantae; phylum Streptophyta; class Magnoliopsida; order Sapindales; family Anacardiaceae; genus Pistacia; species Pistacia integerrima. The sequence goes on from CM047739.1 coordinate 18,656,265, forward strand.
GAAGATAATGGATCAGGAAGCACTTGCCCGGCTCCGGAATTAGAGGGTGAACCTATCACCAATCTCTGGCTTCAAGCAATTGCAGCGGAAAAGGAGATGGTGGATACTACTGTTGAAAATGGAAAAAATGAATGGAGGGACATCTCCCTTGAGGCAGATGACATTTGGAATCTTTTAAGTGCAATTTAGGTTAATTTACTGTTGAGTGTTTTCCAATAATCATGAATGTTATATAAGTAATCGAATATTTCTAGTGTTTGATAATGTAATATCTATTTTCATAATGTAAAATATGTTTATAATTTTTAGGATAATTACTTGATTCATGATCACAACGGTATTAGAAATTTGATTAGAAAAAGTAAAAGAAATTATGATGCACCAAAATCAAATTTTATATGTGTAGATGTAAAAATCTACCTTTACGGAAGGGGGGTCTGATCCTGTGAGGTTAAGGCCACTAGCGATCCGCTGCACCTGCACACGTAGAGAAACAAACGCGTGAAGCAAACGGGAAACACCAGGGTGGTGTTTGCCGTAGGCACTCCGGACGCAAGTCGGCAAATTTGAAAGAGGTTAGTATAGTGAGGGCTAAGGAGTAAAGAAGTTACCGGAAGTCTAGTCGGAGACTGTGACTACGACAGTGATGTAAAGCTCTCAAGTAGGAGCTTCGGATGTGAGGGTGTAATGTAGTGTGTCCTTTGTGAGAGGGCTGGCCTTTGTTTATATAGTGATTGTCTGGTCTCCCAATCCTGGTGGGAGTAGGAGTCCTAATGTGACTCTGATGCAAACCCTAGAAGAATTAGGGTCGTGGTAAGCTGTCTTACCAGTGTCTGGATAGGAAGGTGATTCTGATTAGGAGAGTAACCTCGAGTAGGAAAGTGTTCTGAACAGGAAGGTGACCCCGAATAAGAGATTGCTCAGGAATAGGAAAATATTCTAAGGGCCGTGGGCCTTGGATTCGCCCATGGACCTAGAAAATGGGCCGGGATTGGGAAACTCGTACCCATGTGGTTTGGGCTAGCCGTATCTTGTCCCAAATAGACCTAATTCAGATCGGGATTGGGCTTGGCTTCTTCATTGTCAGGCCCGTTTTCCTATTTGGGCCAACGACAATTTTTGGCCCTAACAGTTTGCCCCCCACTCTCTGAGTTAAGAGTTTCTTAAGTCAGAGAGTAGGAAGCGATCGATGGGCGCTAGTCATCCTTCCGGGATGACCGGTTGTTGGTGTAGCTGATCCTGCATGTGATCCTTGTCTCGGGGTCGTTCGGTATACATTGTCGATCCGGAGTATACCATCATCGGAGTGGTGTGTCCGATCGGTATGATGGGTCGAAGGAACGGGGGACGAGGCTTTGGGGGCTCATGCGCTCGTTTGGTACGTCTTGCTGACTAGAAAGGTGAGGTGTTTCTATTGCCGCGGTGTTCGTTCGACGGGCTGGGTCAAATAAACACGAGCGTTAAACTGGACGCTTGCTTGGTCAGGGTGTTCGGGCGACCGAATGAAAGAAATAGGCAATCTTTCAGTTGGCTGTCAGTTCGTCTGCTCTGGAAGGATGAATGGGTCGGGCCCCCTACCTTTTTTACCTACAAAGGTCAGGTCGGGCCGTTCCTAGGCTGTTCGACCGGTCGGAAGGATTGCTGGGGCTTGTAAATCGTGGGCTCTTGTTGGGTCCTAATGTGGCGGTTGCGTGTCGGATCGGTAGAGGAGGTAGGGTGATTGGGAACTAATCGTGCAGATTCGTAGGTGTCCCGGATGGCTGCCACGTGTTCGACGGGATTGTCTCCTTGTTTTCGAGGCGGGAAAGTGAAAGGGCGCTTTGACTTTCGTCCAATCGTAGGCCGCCACGTGTCTCAGTCTGACAAATTTTCCTTTTAAAAAACGAATGGGCGGACTGTTCGTATTCCATTCGCATTTTCTTTGCCTTTTCTGCAGAACTATTTTCTCTCTTTTCTTCATCTTCATTCTAGTTTTTTCTTCAACGACGGTGGGATCTTTCGACGGACATCGGCTTTTTTCACGGTAAACTTTTAATTTTGCGACGCCTTTCTATTTCTTTGCGTTTGTTTGGTTTGCTAAAGTTTTGAAAAATAGGAGGAAGTTTGTGAATTTTTGAATGGTTTTGACTGGTTTTGAGGAGTTTATAAGTGTTGGAGTTTTGGTTTTCTAGAATAGGCGTGAATTTTTGGATTTTTGGTAAGTTCCTGGCAAGTTGGTTGGTTTTTTGGTGTTTTTCCGGGTTTTTTGGTGTTTTTTCGGGTGTTTTGGACGGAACCGAGAAGACAAAAACGAGGTTAAGCATTATCTTGATTCGGCTCAGTCGGTCTGCCCGACCGAATGAGTGGTTGATTCTGAGGTTAGACTTAGGTGGGACGTCCGATCTAGAGGGGCGTGCGGAGTGGATTAAATAGGGTGATCGATCGTCCGGACCGAATGGGCGATTTTGAGTTTCTAGGTCGGTGAGCCAGGTTGAGTAGACAATAGATTGAGCTTGAAGACGAGTCGTTTGCCAGGGGCGAGCGAAGGGAGACTTGGATCAAGGATTGGCTTGGTCGGTAGTGGGGGCGAGTGACAGCTGGGTTTTATACCCTTGTTCAGTCGGTAGCTCAGGCCGAGTAGTTGTTTAACACTTAGAATTTTTCAGTTGGAGCTAGGCTAGAGTCGTTCGGTCGAGTTGGACGATCGAGCCGGGCATGTCGGAGACAGAATCGCCTAGCTCGAGGCGGGATTATAAGGCGACGCAGGGGATGAATATGAGCGTGCCCCTACCATAGTGATGATGCCCACGAAGGGGCGTTAGATGGGCATACCCGGCTTGGAGTTAGTGTAGCGCCTCGGAGTACAGTACTCCCGGCCGGCCGGTTCGGGTAGGCATGGGGGAAGTGGGGAAGACTCTGAAGGAGTTGGTAGTCGATCCTCTTCTGGTAGTGGCTTTAAGGAAGAGCCGAGCCACCAGGGCAGCGGGATTTTGACTAGAGATTATCCGCCCGTGCTGAAAGATAGTGATGTGTGGCGCATCCGGACCTTGTATCACATTCTAAGTTTGGCTGATATCTGGATGCCACGGTCGTCGAGCGGGTTGACTGGGAGGCGAAGAGCTGGATCAGTGTTTACGAGAAGTGGTTTCATGATGGGTTGAGGCTACCCATCCCTCGCCTCGTGTGGGAAGTACTGAACCACTTCATGATTGCCCCGTCTCAGCTTATGCCGAATGCTTGGAGACTGCTAATGACTTTGGAAGACCTCTGTGTTTGGAACCAAGTGAGGTTCGGGTTGCACGAGCTTCTGTACTCGTACTTCTTGAAGGAGAACGATAAAGAGAAGGGTCATTATTTGTTGAACTTGAGGCATGATCGGTCTCACTTGGTGATCGACCTATGGTCCAGTGATAAGAACTGGAAGGACCGATACTTCTACCTAAGGGGTCAGGCTGTTTTTGGAGAGAGAGGTCAGGGCGAGATCCCGATCAGCTGGCGAGCTACTGGTGAGAACTTAGTTGTTTCTTTCGTACTTTTGATTACAAAATCTTGATTGTGTTTTTTGTTTGCAGAGCTTGAGTTCAATCGGGCTAGGCAGAGCGGGGACGGCTTGGACGTAACGACCTAGAGAGTGTTAGCCATCCCATTAGAGCAGAGGGATTGGCGAGTAGTGCTAGCAGAGTCCAACCTGAGGACCCGGCCTTCTTTGGGCCGGGAGGTAGAGGCGATACAGAGAGGTACTCCCTTCCCCTCGCTGAAGCAGACTTAGGATGTGCTTCTGAGTTGATACTGCAACCATATCATTTTTGGTGAGGCCGGGCTGAACCCACTAACCGTTGGAGAGTTTGCACTTGCAGAGTCATTGATGAAGAAGTTGACCGTCCCGAGCGCGAGTGAATCTATCGCCCGATGCCGCGAGAAGAGGATGAGGGAGTCTTTAGCCAGGGAGGATAGGAGAGCAGAGGATGTACTAGCGATGCCGTAGAGTCAGCAGCCTGCAGCTGGAGCTAGGTCGTCCCAGACCGCGGTTATGGATGAAGAGGCCGGGACGATTACCATCACGATTCTGGCTAATGCGTCGACTTATTATGATGCGACTACCATGAGTAAACTGGCTGACTCGTTTTTGTTCACGATGGACGAGGCACGTCTTAACCAGGATAGGGTGTATTCTTGCGCGGTGATTGGGGGTAGTCCGCGCCGTTCAGGTATGACAGTAGTATTTGATGATTTTGTTCCTGAATCTCGTTTTGATGGCAATGTTTTGTCGTGTAGGTACTCATTAGCAATCTTCATCTGAGGAAGTCTATCGTGGCGCATGAGAAACGGATACAGGATGTATCCAAGGCCAACACCATCTTGCGCCAAGAGGAGGCGGCAGCCCGGAAGGCCGAGCAAGAGTTTCAGCAGCGTCTGAGGGATAGCGAGCATGAGTTAGAGCAGTTGCGGCGCCGAGAAGACCGCAAAGATTGAGTCTCTGAGAGAGTAGTGTATTTCCATTGCCGATGACGCTATCATCAAGGCCCGCGGTGAACTCATGCTTGAGTTCAAGGAAGGGAAGACTTCTCATTGGGATCCGGACGAAGATATCCAGCTCATGCGGGAGTTACTAGAAGAGGGAGCCGGTCATCCCGGTTTGTAGGGCGAGGAGCTAATGCCTGACCTTGCTAGTGAGTCGAGGCCGTCGGATGTTGGGGATGTCGCGACCGAGCTGCTAGGACGGGTGCTAGTGGTGCAGACATTATGACTGAGTTAGAGATGGAGGAGGCGACTCGTGCTAAAGATAGTTAGTCCTAGTTTTTTCCTGTATTTTGGGGCCTGCGATGCCCTTTTTCTTGGCGTATGCCGTTCGTTTGTATTTTGAACTGAGCCTTTTGAGGTCGTATGTTATTGTACTCGGTTGTTCCCACTTCTGATGCTTTCTTTATGGATGGATGAGTTCATTGTTTCTTTTCTTATAGATGCACCAGGTTGTGTTTGTTACTTCAGTGTAACCTAGTGGCTAAGGCATGTGAACCTTATGTTGGGCTAGGTTGGCGTTTCGCTTATTGCTGGTGTAAGAACCATTCGTTTGCTCTGGCCGACCGAGTATTAAGTCTTGGATTAGATGAAGTCAACCCAGAGGTGTGAGTTCTTGGGTCAGACGGGTCCGACTTGAAGGTGCGAATCGTAGGTTGGGCTGAGCCGATTTGATGGCATCTTTCTGTGGATCGGGCTGGGCCAATCGAAGATGATCTCATGAACCGAGCGAGGTCAATTTGAAGATGTTTTCGTGACCTAAGCGGGGTCGATTCGAAGGTGTTTTTGTGAATTGAACTGGGTTGATTCGAAGGTGTTTTCGTGAACCGAATGGGGTCGGTTCGAAGGTGTTTTCGTGAACCGAACTGGGTCGATTCGAAGGTGTTTTCGTGGACCGAACAGGGTCAATCCGAAGGTGTTGAACCGAGATGGGTCGATTCGAAGGTGCAAAATCGTGGATCGGACAGGGCCGATTTGAAGGTGTAAACAATAATCGATCGACCGGAGTCGATTTGGAGATGTAAGATTTCTGGATAGTACTTTATTAATATTTGGCCATGAGGCCAACTGTCTAAGAGGAGGTGGATAGGCCCACTCATCCTTTTAAAAATAAACAAGGAAAAAATAGAAAAAAGATTAAGTTCACCTAGAAGTAGTAACGCTTGAGGTGAACGGCATTCCAACTATTACTGATGTCTTTGCCCTCGGGGGTCTAGAGTTTGTAGGTGCCCTTCCCTGCTTCTTTAGTTATCTTGTACGGGCCTTCCCAAGTGGGGCCAAGTTTGCTAGAGTTGATCTCCTTAGTGTTTTGAAAGACCTTGTGGAGGACCCAGTCACCTATCTTGAAAGTCCAGATCCTCACGTTGCGGTTGTAATGTTGGGCGGCCTGTTGCTGATAGACTGCGTTACGGATGCTCGCCCGTTTGCGTAGCTCGTTGATGGTGTCCAGGTTCTGGCAAAGGTTCTGGTCATTTGATTCCTCGTTTGCCCATTGGAGCCTGGTGGACGGGACTAACACTTCGGCTAGGATTACTGCTTCCGAACCGTATGTGAGGGAGAAAGGGGTCTCGCCTGTTGACGAGCGAGTCGTGGTTCGGTATGACAAGAGGACTCCGGGTAGCTCATCTGCCCATGCACTCTTGGCTTTCTGTAACCGCTTCTTTAGTGTCTGAATGATGGTCTTGTTTGATGACTCGGCCTGGCCGTTAGACTGGGGGTTACGGGGGGTTGAAGCTCAACTTTATCCTCCACATATCACAGAAATCCCTGAAGCTTGGGCTGATGAACTGGGATCCATTGTCGGTGACGATCTCCTTTGGTATCCCGAACATGTAGATGACATTCTTCCAGATGAAGGCTTTTACCTCTCGGTCTCTGACTTGTGCGAAGACTTCGGCTTTAATCCACTTCGTAAAGTAGTCTGTCACAACTAACATGAAGACTCGCTGTCCGGGTGCAGTAGGTAGTTTTCCTACGATGTCCATTCCCCACTTCATAAAGGGCCAGGGTGTGAGGATGGAATGTAGTCGCTCTGGTGGGAGGTGTGAGACATGAGCGAACCTCTGACAACTGTCGCACTTCTTCACATAAGCGGCCGAATCGGCGTGCATGGTCGGCCAGTAATATCCAACAGTGATCACTCGGTGTGCGAGGCTCGTCCACCAGCATGGTTTCCATATTCGCCTTCATGTAACTCAGCAGGGACACGTTGGGCCTCCTCTGGGCTTGTGCACTTGAGGTAGGGGCCCAAGAATGATTTTCTAAAGAGTTGACTCTCATGTATGGTGAATCTGGCGGCTCTTGCTTTTAGTCGTCGTGCCTCGTTCTTGTCAGCAGGGAGTTCGTCATGCTCCAAGTATTTCACTATCGGAGTCATCCAGCAGTCGACTAGTTCAACTCCCATGGCTTCCTCAGGTGGCTTGTTTGGTTGCCCCTCTTAGTTGGCAGGCCACTGCATGAATAGTAGAGGGATGGACGAGGGGGAAGAGCATTTGATTTGGGCCAGAAGAGTTGGCAAGAGCATCGTGTGGGAGTTACTGCTCGCAGGGACTTGGACGATGGAAAACTCATCGAATTGTGCCTGCAGCTCCTTGACCATGCTCAAGTAGGATGTCATCTTCGAGTCGCGTGCTTGATACGTGCCTTGTAGTTGATTGACCACGAGCTGGGAGTCAGACTTCACTTCTAGTTTCTTTGCTCCAATTTCTTTGGCTAAGGAAAGTCCAGCTATGAGGGCCTCATAGTCGGCTTCATTGTTCGTGCACTTGAACCCACACCGTATTGCCCGCTGGATGATGTCTCCTTCTGGCACGACCAGTACCACTCCAAGTCCACTTCCATTTACGTTACTCGAGCCGTCCACTTAGAGGGTCCACTTAGATGGTGATCCGCCGTTCATGCATAATAACTCACTTTCTGCTTGGGTGGTGGTATTCAGGGTAAAATCGGCAATGAAGTCGGCCAAGGCTTGGGATTTGACGGCGGTACGAGGCTGGTATGATATGTCAAACTCACCTGGCTCCAGCCCACCTCCCTTTGCGGAGTCGGCCCCGATAGTTCCTGTTTGTGCAATATTCTTAAGTGGGAAGGAGGTGAGTACAACTATTGAGTGGCACTGAAAGTACGGCCTGAGCTTCCTGGATGCATGGATGAGGGCGAGGGCTAACTTTTCCAGCTGGCTGTATCGCGTTCCGCGTCAAGGAGTGACTTACTTACATAGTAGACCGGTAACTGCTTCGTTTCTTCTTCCCGAACTAATACTACTGAGATAGCTGTCTTTGAGACCGCTAAGCAAGAGTAGAGCTTCTCCCTGTCCACAGGTTTGGAGAGGAGCGGAGGGGAGGTTAGATACCTTTTCAGCTGTTGCAAGGCTTCTTCGCAGGAGGCGGTCCACTCAAACTTCTTGGATTTCTTGAGGGCATGGAAGAAGAGATGGCACTTGTTGGCTGACTTGGAGATGAAGCGGCTCAAGGCGACTACACGTCTTGCGAGGTACTGGACGTCTTTCACGCAAGTTGGAGATGGTATACCAAGGATTGCTCTGATTTGGTCGGGGTTGGCTTCTATCCCTCGCTGAGTCACCATGTAGCCCAAGAACTTTCCTGACGAGACCCCGAATAAGCACTTGGTTGGATTTAGCTTCATGTTGTATTTCCTGAGGACGGCAAATGCTTGGCTAAGGTGGTCGAGGTGCTGTTCGGCTAGTAGTGACTTGACGAGCATGTCGTCGATGTATACCTTCATGGTGTCTCCTAGGTACTTGACGAACATCTTGTTGACTAGCCGTTGGTAGGTGGCCCCGGCGTTCTTCAGGCCGAATGACATCACTTTATAGCAATAGGTTCCCCTTTCTGTGATAAAGGCTGTCTTCTCTTGGTCGTCGGGGTGCATCAAGATCTGGTTGTACCCTGAGAAAGTATCCATGAAACTAAGGAGCTTGTGACCTGCGGTTGCATCGACCATCATGTTGATATGTGGGAGTGGGAAGGAATCCTTGGGGCAGGCTTTGTTTAAGTCCGTGAAGTCGATGCATACTCTCCATTTCTCGTTCTTTTTCTTTACGACCACGACATTCGCCAGCCATTCGGGGTAGTGGACCTCTTTGATCATATCATTGTTCAAGAGCTTTTCGACCTCTTCGTTGACAATTCGGTTGCGCTCTGGTGTGAATTTCCTTTTCTTCTGTTTCACTGGGGGGTGATCTGGGTCTACCTTAAACTGGTGGACCATTGCTTTCAGGCTGACTCCGGTCATGTCGACGTGGGACCAGGCGAAGCAGTCTTGATTCTGTTTGAGGAATTCTATCAGCTTCTCTCTTATCTCGGGCTTGAGGCAGGACCCTATGTGTATCTTTCTCTCGGGGTCGTTCGGAGTATCTGTACTTCATCCAACTCTTCCATAGATGGTTGATCCGGCTCGGTCGATAGGGTTGGATGAGACTGTAATTGCTACGAAGAGTTACCCTTGTCTTTGAAGGCGTTCTTGTAGCAATCCTTGGAAGTTTTGGGGTCACCTTTGATCTCTTGTACCCCTCACTTGGTAGGAAATCTGACCGTCTAGTGAAAGGTAGATGGGACTGCCCGTATGTCGTGGATCCAAGGTCGGTCCAAGATGATGTTGTACGGCGAGGGACAATCGATTACCAGAAAAATGCTCCGTTTGTTAACTCCACTGGCGTAGATAGGGAGGATGATCTCCCCGATAGTATACTTCTGCTCAGAGCTGAAGCCAACTAGCAGCGTCGGCCGCCTGTTGATGTTCGCCTCTTCCAATCCCATAGCCTTCTCTGTCTCAAGAAATAGGATGTTTGCTGAAGAGCCCCCATCTACGAACACTCTTTTTACTAGGATGTTAGCGACCTGCAGGGAGATGACTAGGGCATCGTGATGAGGAGTGGCCAAGGCGACCAGCTCGTCAGCCGCTCCTCATCTTCAAACTGAATTACCTGATGTGTGTGTAACCGCGAGATCGGATGGATAGACTGCACTTCATGGTGGTGGTTGGCTTTGGCATACCGCTTGGCCGATTCACTGATCTCTGATCCTCCGGAGATGAGCGAACAGAAACCTTTTGGTGTAGGTTCTCGATGAGGTGGTGATGGTTCTTTCAAACTCTTATGGCTAATGGTGTTCTTCCCCTTATCGATTAGCAAATCCCGGAGATGTCCCCCCTTGAGAAGTGCAGCGACCTCTAGCCGTAAGGCGATGCAGTCTGCGGTATTGTGCCCATGATCGCCGTGGAACTAGCACTATTTGGTCTTGTCTCTCCTTGCTTCGGGATTGAGCTTGCATGACCACTTAATAGTGGATCCCATTCCCTTCATAATAGCGACGACATGGGTTGGCTCGACATTGAGGCTGTATTCTGGTATCTTGTATTGGTTCGATCCAAATTGTCTGCTCTCGGTTCTTGTTGGTTGATGATCATACGGTTTCCTTGCTCTGTTCGAATTACGTGCTGGGGGTTGGTAGCGGTGCTTCGCTGGTCTATGCTCTAGCTTCCCCTGTCATTCCGCCTTGAATCGTACCTAGAGTGAATCGTTCGGTTTATTTCATCCTCCTCCCACCTTATTTGGATCACTGCCCGGGCCAAGGCGTCTTCCATTGTGGTGCAACCTAGCTTTGTAAGTTCTTTGTATAGCTCTCCTTCCAGGAGGAGACCCTTCTTGAAGGCATCTACGGCTGTCTCAGGGTTACACGCAGGGATAGAGATCTTCTCTTTGTTAAACCTGCTGACATACTCTCTCGGAGGTGGCTCCCCTTCCCCTCTCGGTATACTCTGTAGTAAAGTCGGCCAGCCGACTTCCTTCCAAGTTTTTTTACTCTGGCCGTGTTCTGCGAATGTTGCGTTGAGTTGAGCGAATGAATTGATGGATCCGTTCGGGAGATTCGTGTACCATTGAGTCTTTGGGCCGGATAAACTCGGGCGAAACTTTTACACATGCAAAGGCCCCTTCCCTGCCGGTCCGGGTATTGAGACGGTGAACATCCGCTGCTTGTACGAGGCTATGTGATCGTCCGGATCAGTTGTGCCGTCGTACAATTTCATGTTAGGGATAGTAAACTTCTAAGGTATGTCGGCTAGGGCGATCTCATCCGCAAAGGGTGAATGCGCGTAACAATGGGGCCTGCTCTTCTTGGTTGGGATCGGCATTCCTGGAATGCGTCGCATCACTACTTCCACATCGGCCAATCTCTTGGCTAGTACCTGTTCCATAGGAGAAAGGGACGCCACTAGGTCATCCCACATGACTGGGTCAGTCTTTGCAATTGTCTTTGGTCCATTCCGTTGGGTCATCCCTCATGGGGTAGTCTGACGAGTTGTTCCTTCGTGCGTTCCTTGGTAGCATAGATCTTTGGTCATTCCTTCCGGTTGGATGACTCCCATGGTAACTGTTCTGGTGTTTTGCCCTACATGGATGGTCAGGGGAGTCCTCTGATAGTCATTCGGTTGGTCAGGATGGATGGGCTCAGGAGCTGCTTGTTTAGTTTGGCTGTTCATCCCGTGAGGATGAGCCGAGCCGAGCCGAGTCGAGCCGAGTGGAGTATGTGTTGGGATGGTCGACTGGATGTAAGGTGGGATGGTTAGGTTGGGCTGGTCTTGTGGATGAGGGCTTTCTGCCACCGGATTGTCTTGATCTTGATGTTGGGATGAATCGGCTAAGTGATGTTCCACAGGCATATCTTTATCTCCATGGATCAGGATAGAATCGTCGACCGCAGACGGGTTTACCAGACACGACCTTTTGCGAGAGACCGAGGGTCGGTGCTCTGGCATAAGTAGAGGTTGCATGGGCGGAGCAGGTGCGGAGGCCAGGAAGGGGGTGCCGGCCGAGTAGGAACTCTAGATCGTAGAATTGACTAACCTCCTCCTTGAGGGACTGGTTTTCTAACCTGATGGACGCATTTTCTGTTCGGATTGCATTATTCTCGGCTTCCAATGCGGCTACCTTGTCCAAGTTCTATTGCATGAGAGCGGTTAGAGCCTCCAGTTTGGCCTCAAGGCCGGGGTTAGCGTTGTCGGAGTTGTCAGCCATGGAGAGTTCCTCTACGTAGTAGGGTTTGTCGAGCCGAATGATTGCTAGAGGCCCCACGGTGGGCGCCAAACTGTAGACGTAAAAATCTACCTTTACAGAAGGGGAGTCTGATCCCGTGAGGTTGAGGCCACTAGCGATTGGCTGCACCTACACAATAAGAGAAAGAAACGCGTGAGGCGAACGAGAAACACCGGGGTGGTGTTTGCCGTAGGCACTCTGACGCTCAAGTCAGCAAGGCTGAAAGAGGCTAGTATAGTAAGGGCTAGGGAGTAAAGAAGTTACCAGAAGTCTAGTCGGAGACTGTGACTACGGCAGCGATGTAAAGCTCTCAAGTAGGAGCGTCGGATGTGAGGGTGTAATGTAGTGTGTCCTTTGTGAGAGGGCTGACCTCTGTTTATATAGTGACTGTCTGGTCTCCCAATCCTGGTGGGAGTAGGAGTCCTAATATGACTCTGATGCAAACCCTAGAAGAATTATGGCCGTGGCAAGCTGTCTTACCAGTGTCCAGATAGGAAGGTGATTCTGATTAGGAGAGTAACCTCGAGTAGGAAAGTGTTACGAGCGAAGGAAGGTGACCCCGAATAGGAGATTGCTCAGGAATAGGAAAATATTCTGAGGGTTGTGGGCCCTAGATTGGCCCATGGACCTAGAAAATGGGCAGGGATTGGGAGACTCGTACCCATGTGGTTTGGGCCGGCCGTATCTTGTCCCAAATGGACCTAATCCGGATCGGGATTGGGCTTGGCTTCTTCATTGTCAGGCCCGTTTTCCTATTTGGGCCAACGACGATTTTTGGCCCTAACAATATGTCATCATGGCAGCTTGAAAATCCTTATGTAGAAGGTTCAGAAAGGCAAATTGAAGCTTTTCGAACCTCACTCAATATACACGTAATTGCTCTCACTTGAGCCCTTGCATATAATAAGAATTTTGAGCAAAGAATACTACATACAGGAAAGTTAAAGTTTACCCAAGGGATTGACAAGTTAAAGTTTACCCAACGGATTGGCTGACGGTCAAACATGTTTGCTCAATTCTTTTAGTTCTTGGGTTCAAGCCTCTGAGTTATCTATCAGAATAATATTATAGTTTACCTAATCTTTTGGGCTTGTAGGGTGTTTAATGGACCATATAGATTAATTAAGGTACGCATAAGCTAGTTCGGACACCCCAATTATCAAAAAAAAAAAATAATAATAATACACGAAAGTTAACAGTGAAATATGATTTTCTCCCTCTCTTTTCATCACTTTTCGGGTTATCAAAAACGAATTTTAAAAGAACATAAGTTTCTCTTTATCAAAGGCTTATATCAAATTATCAATTACATTTATCAGTTAATTGATAAGAAAATGATAAATCAGAACGATATATGAAGCACATGAGTGATGATGATCAATAAACAACAAAATTCAAGGTGCGTTTCATAGGTGAAAATGAATTAGACTATAATAATTCTTTGGGATTAGATTGTACTAATCCTTTGGGACTAAATTATATTGGATTAAATAAATACAACTTTATTATGTATACTTGTATAGTTATGTTTTAAAAAAAGAGGATAATGTTTGATAATTAAGCTAAAAAGTAATACAAAAAATGTATGAAATTAACGCATTTGAATAATTAAATTTAGATACTGAATTATTAAAATATTTAATGTAAAAAATTCAATTTCAAATTACATAATTAATATTTTTATTCGGTATTCATTTGGTTATTGAATGCTTTCAAATTAGTATCCAAACGTGGCATCTCGTCCCATCATTACTAACAATGAAATTAATGAGTGTAGCCCAAGACAGTCGGAAGAGTCAAACTGTCAAACCCCACCCATTTTGTCGTAAGCGAGTAAGCGACAGCACTTATTTTTTATCAATAATTTAAGGGTCCATTTTGTTTTTATTTTTATGATAAATTTCTCGTGGGCAAATCAATTGTTGACTTCCGTATTTGGGTTGATAACAACAACACTTGCTTCTGGCGATGCTACGTGCCTAGCAAGAGCAAGTCAGACATTATGTTTTAACATTATAATATTTTCTTTCTTATTTTTGTGATTGGAATGAATCATATGTAATTAAATAATTAGATGAAGGCATCCAGGCAAAAGAATTGGATATTTGTTTCCGAGTTTCTGGAGAACAAATAATCTAGCAATATTCATATCCCCACTTTCAATATTGATGATATATAATAACAACAACTAACAAATTATTAATGGGTAGTAGCATGAGTTTGGAATTCTTTAGTATTATAGTTATATATATTGGCTAAAATTAGAGCATGGACTTATTGTAGATGGTTTTTCACTTCCGAGCCTTGTCTCTTTTCTGATTGCAAATCGATGGATGTTTTTGGAAGAGAAAATGACCTTAGTTTGTTTTATTTATGTAACTTGCAAAAAACAACTACAAAAGAAAATAAAAAAACATGTGTAACCCCTAAAATGAATGTTCAGTAACTCTGCAATTCCTCTTAAGTGATAAATTATGAGTCTTTTCCTAGTGGGATATTAATTCCTAATAGGATGCGAATCCTGTTAATTTCTTAGGATTCTTTTCACCTAGGATTAAGTTGAATTATTATCCTATTTACACTAGATTTATTTCTTTATGTATTTATTTATAATTCCTATTCCTTGAGGATTTTGGGTTTCTAAAGTCTTAGAATTAGAGTACTACAAATAGGTGATGTATTGGCTTTGGCTCTTTTGTAAGTACTTGATTAAGAGGTTGTAAAGAGTTCCTAGGTAGAGAGAGATTATGTTGTATTTTGTTACTTGTTCTAGTGAAGCAAATACTTCAGTGTTGCGCCCCGTGGCTGTAGGCATATTGCTTAACCACATAAATCCTGTGTGTCTTTTCTTTTCTTTACTATTTCTTCTTTATTGTTCATTCTCTGAGTGTTCTAATTAAACCTATTGATTTTGTGTCTAACCAAATATTCCGCAACATTATAGATTAATTTTACATACCTAGTGCTTTTACTACTAGTAGTACTCAGTCACATGTTCAATTGGAGGCATCCGGAATTTAGTGCGGAAAGATACCCTAGAATCTCATGGGTCAAGGGAGGTTGTATGTTAACGACCAATTCTACCGGAATATCCCAAGCCCATTCGAGATAGATTCTAATTTGGGTTTTCTTAGATTGGGTTATACTTATTTTTATCCTTATGTATAGAGTCCTGGACAAGACAAGAGAGAGAGAGAGAGAGAGAGAGAGAGAGAATGACATTTGATGGTGAGCAATGTTGAGGAGAGAAACACTTAATCGCTCCTACAATTTCAATCTCCTATAATCTTGGTTTGTCATTCCCCCCGATACTAGAAAACTCCTCCTGGTTTAAATGGATGTTAGTTAAAATCGTCAACTAAAACTAAAATGATAAAGGTACCATTGAACAATGATGTTAAAATTATATTTACTTAATAGCTTGTTAGTCAAGTGATTTTTTTTAAGTTGTATTTTTTTCCTGTAGGACTTAGGTTTGATCCATTAAATGGTTAAAGATTATGAAATTTTTAACATTACTATTTAAGGTATTTTTGTTATTTCATTTTAAAGTAGAGTAAACGACATATTCTCGCCCAAGGTTTAACAGAATCTCAAATTGGTATCCCTAGTTCCATTTATTCTAGATTCTCACCCTTAAAATAACACTATTAGCAATTTTTAGGTCACAGTGGGTGCTATAACCATAATGCCCTTAACAAATAAATTAATAAATTATGTTTTAACCCCTAAAGTACTAAAATTATAAAATTAACCATCTTATTTTCAAATTACTTCAATATCACCCTTGGTGACTGCGCACCATCTTGGTTTTTGCCAGATTTGGGCTGTTTCCGATGGCGTTGAACCCTCTAGTCACCTCTATCACCTTCCCCATCGTCCGTTGTCCAAAACCCCTCTAGTTCCTGACTCATTAGCTCCTCCGATCGCTGGCGTCGTAAGACTTAGGGTTTCGCTGTTCTTCGCTAGATTCCGATCAATTCTGGCGACGAAAATCCAATTGGACATCACCACTGCAACCAGTGTCTCCAACTCTACAAAACCCCTATGTCCCTAGCAACCGTTTGTTCGCCGGTCGAAACCGACAAAAACCAGTCACATGTAGCGGCTAGCGACCGGTGAGTGATGAGGGGTTGTGAAGGGTAAGGTTTTGTAGAGGAGAGGATAGGGGGTTCAAATGGTGGTGACAAGGGTGATTTTGGGTGAAAGAATAGTCGGAAAAGGGCGAAAAATGTCGGGGGCGATGTCGGCTAACGTGCGTTAGAACACTGTCAAGGGCGGCGATTTGCTAATGTG
Organism: Pistacia integerrima; assembly: GCA_026225825.1. Classification (NCBI taxonomy): domain Eukaryota; kingdom Viridiplantae; phylum Streptophyta; class Magnoliopsida; order Sapindales; family Anacardiaceae; genus Pistacia; species Pistacia integerrima. The sequence goes on from CM047739.1 coordinate 18,672,112, forward strand.
CGCCTCCTCCTGCAAAATGACCAATTTATCCCTTAACCGTTATATCCAACAGTTTTCCGTCACTTTAAGGGTAAAAATCTGGAATAAATCGAACCAAAGGTATCAACTTGAGATTTTATCAAACCTTGGGTGGTAATATGTCGTAAACCTTGGGTGGTAATATGTCGTTTACTCTTTTAAACAATCGGGTATTTGCTACAATAACATCTGGTCCCATCTTGACCGAAATACAAGAGGAAAGCACAACTCCAATGTCCAGAACAAAGAGCAGTGTCCAGCTCAAATTTAACTTCATTAAATTAAACCCCCAGATGGCCAACCAAATTGATTGGGTTAAGTGGGTGACGAGAATTACGTGTAGAAAGTGAAGATTTAGTGTGGATAACTTAAGCACGCACGTACTGTGGCTTTTACAACTAAAGAGATAGTGAGGTGACTGACGATATATACAACATTAACATATAGTCGAGTGGTTCTTGTTGATAGTAAACGTGGCTCTTGGATTCTTCACGAAATTAGGGTCAAAATAAGGTACCATTCCTCCCTGTTTATATTTCCATAACGAGGTGTAGTCGGTGTACGTTGAAAATTTTACTACGTAATTTTAAAATATCTTCTATTAATATTGGCTAGGGGGCCAGTTGCTGACAAATCAATTCACTTTGATACTTTGTTATTTATTACATCAACAACTTTACTTAATACAAAGGGGAAGAGGAACATGTGAAGTTGTGGTGGGCTACTGTGGACCATGCTTAGCTCCGCCCCTTGCTCATTTCCACGCATTTATTATTCCTATAGAGTCCCAGCAATCAAGTAGTGTTTGGTATTTCTGTAACTTTGGGAAACAAGATTCATTTGATTATTAAGTTAGGGCATCAAATTTTTTAATAAATCATATTTTTTTTTTTAAGATTTAAACTGTTATAAAATAATCAGTTTTCATATAAGATTTTAAAGAGTTATTCGAAGTAGCTGATTATACATATATATATATACAATGATAAACATATCCACATGTAACAACAAAACTAAAAATAAATTTATATTAATTAAATCAACTATTTATTTTTAGTTTTATAAAAAAACGTTCAAATTAAATAGTACTAATGTCATTCGTGTCATTCTATCTAACACTAGTGAAATCACCAACACTTGATGTTATGTTTAACCACAAAGAGATAAAAGATAGATTTTGTCGCTTCTGACAACCAAATATATTTAATGTAGTCTAATACTGATAATTTGATTAACATCAACAATTTGGTTTATACCAATCCTTCTGACACAATGATGTTGCAACATGCATCCTTGATAAGTATTCTTATACAACAGTTATATTTTATCTTAAATCTGAATAAACTCCAATTTCTGAATCTTGGTTTCTATCAAGATATAAGCTACGGACCAGTCTAGATTAAAATGTAATATTAGAAAGTAACCAGGACTAACTTGTTATTGTTTGGGTTACAGTGTCAGAAACCAAAGTTTGTAAGAAACGCAGCGTTTTGTATCAATGGCTTTATAAATAGCCGCGCGCGTTATTCCAGTTAATGAAATTTCCCAATTCTTCTCTTCTTCAATTCCATTCTTTTCTCTGTTTTTCTTTCTATAAATTTCTAGAAATTTCTTCACAGTTTTTTATTTGATACAAAATCTATATGAATTTTCAAGTTATATTGTTTTCTTCTTTTAATAGTTGATTAAGATATTTGTTTTTGCATACAAAAAATGTCTAAAAACCAATATTTTGACAAATATTAAACTAATACATAATAGCTTATATTTTATTTAAATATATATTTTTTTATAACCGGGGTGTCTAAGCCAACTTGTGCACACCTTAACTAATCTATGAGGTCTATTGAACACCCTACAAGTCAAATATTCCAATGTAAGCTACAAATATGGGGTAGGTAACCCCAATGTGGTTTCACTACAACAATATACACATATAGCTACGAAAATCAGCTACAGAAAGGAAAACAGTAGCAAATACATATTTACAGTTACAAAAGTCAATATTTATAGCTAATTGAAATAATTTTAGTGATAAGATTTTCTCACTCGAAGCTAATATTCATCTTTTGCTTTAACTTATTAAAATCGTGGCAATAACTAGTTATTTAGCTACGGTAAAACATTATAGCTAATTAATGTATTTAGCTATAAACATTTCATTTACATGACATATAGTATCATTATTAGCTAGGAGTTTAACTATATAGCTATTATTTGTGCATTAGTTATAACATATTGAAATTTATAGCTAATTAATATATTTAGCTATAAACATTTTATGTACATGGCATATAATATCATTATTAGCTACAAGTTTAACTATACTTCTATTTTTTGTGTATTAGCTATAAAATATTGAAATTTGTAGCTAATTAATATATCTAGCTATACAAATTTTATTTTCATGATAGTAACAATATTTTAGTATCATTATTAGTTACTAGTTTAAATATATAGCTAGTATGTATGTATTAGCTATAAATTTAATTGAATTTGTAGCAAATAAAGAATGTGAATATTAATTTGCTATAATCCTATGCAGCTATAGATATTCTAATTTATCCCCTGAGTAATTATATTTTTATTATTTATGAATTAAATAGTTATAGTCAAATATAGTGTTAATCACACCGCTAAGGTCAATAGTAAATTGGACCTTCAACCAATAACTAACTTAAAAGAATTCTTCCCAACTTATCAAACTTAGTTTCAATACAATTTAAATATCTCAAGCAAAATATTAGACTTTCTTGCACAATATACCCTTCTGCAATAGAACCTTTTGATTGACTTTTATTACGAATATAACGTTTCAATTTTCCTAAGAACCTATATAAATGTTTCTTCAACTAATTAATAACTTATTATAACCACACATTGATTTAAAAAAAAAAAAAAAAATAGATATTTGAAATAATGAAAACAAAATATTGCTATCCATTTGAGCGTCTGATGCTCATCCTACTCCATGTACTCATTTGCTACACGTTCCACGTCAGTAATCAATAAGTTGGAGATCAATTTACAAGTTCATTCTATAAACAAGAAATAAAGAATTCATTACAAAGCTTAGCAATGATAGAATTTAAATGGCTCTCGTCTCCTTGTGATTTAATAAATTGTTCTCAAGGTATCAATTGCAATTGATTCATACCACTGGTGATTTAATTCACAACATAAGTTTGCTTATAAAAAATTGAACTTAGTGAATCACATGAGATTATGGTTAGCTTGTGTAACAACCGCACTATGTAAATATTATTCAAACTATTTTTCTTAAATATGTAGAATTTAATTTTCTTCATTATAATTTATGTAATTTATCTTTTAAATGTGAATAATTTAATAAATAATTTATATACATTACTAATTATAAGATTAATTAATAAGATAATTTGTTTAATCTTAGTTATGGTGAATCTTATTATTATTTAATTAGCTTAAGCCCATTGACCTTATTATTATTTAATTATGTCAAGTCCATTGTTGATGTTTCAATTAAAAATCATATTTATACTTCAAATAGGATAAATACTATATTTTTCCCCAAAATATAAAAGTGGCGGTAGAGATAGGCGTTTTACCCGCTTTGCCCTGAATAGATCTAATTTTTTTAATATTTAAAGTGATTGATTATATGTTTATTTTATTGAAATAGATTATATATAGACATACAAATACATCTATTAAAATCACCATTCATATTGCCTTTAATATCTGATCAAATATTTTTACTTAAATAAATGGTGTCTCTGACTCATCAAAATGACAATATTTCTTCTGAATTATGATTGGTAGTATTTTTTGTTTAACTAGTACAATATATCTTTTTTTTTAAAAAAAAAAAAACAATTATTGATATGACTTTATATAGATAATAAAATAATATAAAGATGACAATTGACATAACATGTTATATAAATCAGCAATATATATATATTTTGCCTCTAACCATTAATTCCTTTTAGGTTTTATTTAGAAATTTATTATATAATTTTAACTTTTAATGTTAAAAATTTATTATATATATATATTTTAACAAACTGCCCTGAAATTATTGAAATATTTACAGCTTTGCCTATATAAACACATTATACCCATAAATTGTGCACACCCAATTCCAAAATCCAAAATTCAAGCAGCCATAATGACTTTATTAATGTTTTATTTTTTATATTAGAATTTTTCTCATGACGTTATATTATCTATTTAATATAAACATATTGCTATAAATTTGTAATTATTATTATATTTGTTAATTATAGCAATATTTGTTAAAATTAATTTTAATCGAAGCAATAAATTATAAATTCTTGATATAAATTATTTGTTCCATAGCAAATAATTATAATATTTAGCTACAAATAAAAAGTATTCATAACAAGTAATTTCAATATTTAGCTATTAACACAATGTTCATAGCAATATATTTTCATATATGGATATGACTTTTACATGTCCGTAGTAAATAATTTAATATTTAGTTATGAATTCACTATATATGTGGCAAATGATCTTTTTATTTAGTTACGAATTTAGTATTCACGTAGCCAAAATGTTAATAAATTTGCCATGGATATTATTTTTGTAGCAGGAATTTTGGAGTTTTAGTTATATATTTATATTTGTGTAACTAAAATGCAAACATGGCTATACTAACTATTCTCCATGGCTATAAAGGCAAAGTTTTTGTTACAAGCTTATTATTGTTGTAGCAAAAACATCTAATTTTTTAGTTACATATTAATCTCATTCATAGCAAAAAATATAAACTATTAGCTATGTAAGCAAAAAGTTACATGGCTAACTTTTAGCTGCGCCACTTCTAACTACGATAAGCTATAAAATATTGCATTTGTAGCTAAACCATTTAACTACACAAATTTATATTTTTAGCTACAATGAACGCCATAACTAGAAATGTATAATGTTGTAGTGTTTGAATACATGAAGTCAATAAATGGAGCAAACCTTCTTGACCACTAAGCCAACCCCTTAGGGTTTATTTAAACATTTTCAAAACAAAAAGCTTAATTATTTTATTTTAACTAGATAATTTAATTGATAAGAAATTTAAATATAATTTTAATATGAATTTCATTCTAATTGTAAAATACAAAAACTTTGTCTAATTTTATAGTACTTTGATTTCTTTTTTAATTTAATTGTGTTAGACAGCTTTGGGCTAGCGTAGTCATTGATTAGAAAAATGAATAAAAAAAGTTATGTTATTATAGGAATAAACAAAATCATATTTGTTAAAATTTATATGAATAGGAATATAATTAATTAATGATATGTAAAATAATGAATGACATTTATATTTTAGCCACAAACTTTTAGCTTTCCATTTGGATAGAAGATGTCCGAAATTTTTTATTTATCTAGAGAAACATGCAACTTTAAACATTTTAATGATTACTAAGTTTGTGCTTTGTGGGATTTAGGGTTTAGCCAGATATATGAAGAAACTAAATTTGTGATACATCCATACCTACGGAAGTTAAAATTAAGTCTGGGTTAATTAAGTGTAATGGGAAGGGGTCATTCATACAGTAGTAGCGAAGAACATTAGGTTTAAATTCACTTGATTTTTTTTTTCTTTTTGATGATTGGGGGTGTCCGGCCAGTTTACGCGTACTTCAACTAATCCCTCGTGGCCTTGAATTTGACAACTAGGTAAGCCCTTTAGGGGTCATCTCTATTAGTGCTTACGAGGACTCGAACTCAGAAGCTCATATAATCTCTTTTTGTTCTTGTTAGCAAGGTAGTCATAGTGTCTTATGGAAGTCCACTTTAAGGGAAGATGTTAGTAAGACTGATAGTTGACCAACATTTGACTATATAGTCAATTATTCACAGCTTAGTTAGTTACTCCCAACTTGACTTCAACTTTATTTTGTATAAATGAGAAACGCTTGTACATTTTGTTAGTTAGTGAAAATAATAAAAAAACCTGAAATTTTGTTTTTGGATTTTTCTCGTTCTCTCTCTTTCTCTTTTTCTCTCTTTCTCTCTTCTTCTGTTCTAATTTCGGCTCAAAGCTTTACTTGGTATCAGAGCCCTACGACCAACGTCAAAATGGGTGAAATTCTTGGTTTTTCTTCAATCTTTAACGAATCTAGTAAAAGCTCTAGCTCCAAAGAATCAGTTGGATTGACAAGCCTCTTAAACTCCAATTTGATGTCTTCATCAAGTCTACCTAGCATTTCCCTAAAATTAACGAGAGATAATCATAGATTATGGAAATCACAGATTCTATTTGCAGTTGGCTCACATGATCTTGAAGAGCATCTCACTGGTTTAAGTCCTTGTCCTGCTCAATTTGTTCGAATACAATAAGATGAGTGAGCTCATAATCAATTACAAAACCTAATCCAAAGTACGCAATTTGGAAGAAAACTGATAAGCTTCTAGTAAGTTGGCTACTCTCCTCAATTTCAGAATCAATGTTTGCTGTAATCTCAAAATGTCAATATGCTGCTGATATCTGGCTCTCTTTGGAAAAAGAGTTTGTCATTGAGTCTCGAGCAAGAACTTTACATGTTAAGAGTATGCTACAAAATACAAAAAAGAATGATTCGAGTATTCGTGAATATTTTGTTAAAATGAAAAATTGTGCTGAAAGTTTATCGGCATCTGGAGTAGTTGTTACTGATGAGGAATTGTTAAACTATATCCTAGACGACCTTGAGTCTGAATTTGATGCTGCTGTTGTGAACATCACCACTCGTTTAGAGTCCAAACTAGAACCTATTTCAGTACAAGAAGCTCAAATTATACTACAAAGGTTTGAATTACGATTGGAAAGAGCTAATGCAATGATGCATTCTGTTGTGAATATTGAATTTCATGGAATTAATGCAAATATTGCAAACCTTTCACCTGCTATTTCTACTCAAAAGTCTCAATTTGAACCATCACAATATAGTATGAATCAATCTCAGTTTAATACTATGCCAGTACATGTTCCTCAGTCTTAGAAGTTTACTCCTCAACACTTTGTCCCTGGTTACAGTCAGACTCCACCATTGAACACCGCTCATCATGATCAGGTCTTCTCTTAGCCATCATTGAACACTGCTCATCATGATTAGGTCTTTTCTCAACATTTTTCTAGAGGTTTTGCTGGTGGTAGAGGCCAAGGTAAAGGAGGAGGAGGAGGCAAGTTTATTTGCCAAATGTGTGGGAAAACTAGTCACTTGGCACAAAACTGTTATCATCGTTTTGATGCCAATTTTGTTTTTGGCAACAACTTCTTGACCAAGAATAGTTATTCCTCATCTGGCATTTTTCAAAGTCCTTAGTATGCTTCTGGCCCTTCTGGTTAGCCACAGTATTCTCAAGGTTTTTCCTCACGGCCACATCTGAATTCACCACACTACAAGAATTTGGGCTTCTCATAACAAAATAATTTGTCACTATAAATATCAAAATTGTGACCATTTCTTTAATGTGAGGAATTATATTGGTCACCAGGTTGGTCACATTAAGCTCGTACTCTTAAGTGTATGGTGACGAAAGAACGTTTGGTCGCCATAGCCTAATTATTTATTGTGATAATAATAATTTGTCACTTTAAACTAGTTTATTGTGATAAATTATTTGTAACAATAGAAAACAATTTTTATCATTACAAGAAATATTTTGTCACAATTGATTTACATTTAAAGACCAAATGATAAGCTTTATGGTGAAAAAATCATATATTATGACAAAATTAATTTTGTCACAATTGTAAATGGTGACTAAATTATTTGGTCATAATTTTAATAGTAACAGAAATTTATTTGTCATTGACTTTATTGTGACAACATTTATTTCGTCACATGTTTGTTTATATGACAATATTATTTGTCAAAAATTGTATAGTGATAGAAATAATTTTGTAAAAAATTTAATAGCATGACAAATAATTTTTGATACAAATATTTTTACATGACGGATTTTTTGTTATCAAAATAATATAAGCATGACAAATATTTTTTGATATCTCAATAATGATAAAAATATTCATGTCTATGCTTCTAAAATGTGACGAATCTTTTTCGTGAAAAGAATATTCAAGTGAAAAAAAGAAATTATGGGGAAATTAAAATCGTGATAAAATATATTTATCAAATTTTGTTAATAGCGACAGAAATATTTTTGTCAAAAACATGAAAAGTGTAGTGACAAAAATTTAAGTCATTAAATTTTGAGACCTTATATAATTTTTTTTGTTACTATTAAAAGTGACAAAAATATCTTGTCAACAATTTAAAAGAGTAACAAAAGTTATTTTATATCAATTTGATCTGACAATTTTATATATACATTTCACATTTAATAAATAAAATTATAAATAATTACCTTTTTTTTTCCCACAATGGAACGTACAACTATTATCATTATCAAAACTATGAATCCATATATCACTTTTAACTTAAGATGAAATTATATCAAGGAAAAATTTATTAAAATATATAAAGCGAACAACATTATAATTTTAATACGTTTAACATATAAAAGCTAAAGATAGTCTACTATAGCTATTTTATTGATATAAATATGAAAGCATCCATGTGTTGATGGTCCCTCCTTGATCATCTTTTCATTCTGAAAAAAAAAAAAAAAAAAGTTCATAGGAATATATATAGAAAGAGAAGGAGAAAAAAAATAACAATAACCTCTATATAATATTACATTAATTTTATATATTTATGTCACACCAAATTGTATTAAAAAATAAGTAAAGTCACTCCACTATTGGATTATTTACTAATACATTTAAAAAATAGTTGAGTAATTAATTAACTAACAACATTAATTAAATAATTTACTTCCAAATGATTGATAAATGCATCCCATTAAAGCATAAAAAGTAGCAATAATGTATTATTACCTTATCACCGAAAAAATCAAACTCTAGAAGACACCAATTTCGGATAAGCCTCTTTCCCTTAGAAGCATGGTATACTGCAAATGGAATTTGAACAAGCGTATAAAGGAAGCCGATAATTCCTGTTGCTATAACATATCTGCACCAATTCACATTTTAAACTCTTGAAATATAAAATTTGCAGTGATTCTTTTTAAAATTCAACAATTATTTTTTTTTTTTTTTTTTTTTGTAGTTTAACTAAAAATTTAGGAGATTATTTCTACCTGTACGCAATAACATCCTTGAAAGAAATTTTGGTATCACCACTAAGAGTGAATTTATCTAGATACAATAAAACAATAGAAGCAGCTAACAATCCAAGTGTTAGGAGCCTCAACACAACAACTGATATCAAGACTGACTTTGATTTAGAAGCCATGAATGAATGAAATGTTTAGACTTTAATAAATTTTTATATTTACTTGTGCCTATATATGTTGGTTATAATATAGCTAATAAAATATAATTCATAAAGGATCTTTTCAGCAATCGGCAGTCGGCATGGCATGTTTAGTATTTTTAGATTGTTGACAGAAATTATATACACCAAATGAGAAAAATCAAATAAGAAAATGTTAAAACTTATATGCACGAAAACAATTGTTTCAAGTTCCCAAATTCAGGAGAAAAGGGGCAGCTTCATCTCAACATTTTGTTGTTTGTAGATGAAGATGAGGTAAGAAAAGATGATAAAACGAAAAAAAAAAAAAAGCAATATTTACATTAAAAGAAATGATAAAAGTGGAGCAAGGAGGGACTTACAAAAAGTTTCACTGAAAATGATGTTGGGGGCGTTCCTAGTAAAAGCAAAAAGGAGTTGTTTGTTCTCAAATTTATAAGGTCTATAAAGACAGGAGAGCGAGAGAGAAAAAAAAAGAAAAAAGTGAGTTGACAGTTGAGAGTTTTGACAGGACAATGGTGAAATTAAAAAAAAAAAAAAAAATAAAAGGTTAGTAAAGAGGTAATTAGGAAATATATTTAAAATAGGAAATATGTTTAAAAATAGAATTCAATTTTTAATTGTATATATATAATTGACTTAAGAAAGATATTTAAAATAGGAAGGAATGGATACTTAAATATTGTTTAGAATTTTAATTGTATGTATACAATTGAATTAACATAGAAAAGATGTTTAAAATAGGAAAAATATTTAAAAATAGTTTAAAGCTTTAATTTTTATATATTCAAGAGGGAATTAAAAAACAAAATTGCCGCCTCTTTATAAATTGCTCCAAAATTTTTACTTTCTAATTCTACTCAAACCATATTTGTCTTCTTCTTCTTTATACCCTTTTTATTTCTATTTTCATTTCACCCCTGTTTCTTTCTTAATACTACGATAATGTCATCCTTGTCCAAAACAAATTCATTTATTACATTGAAAAGAGATGAGTATTGATATTTTTTATATAAAGTTTCCATTGTCCACCTATAACAACTGTTACCATGTATACACTTTAATTTAATTTTTTTAATAAAAACGAGGTAAGACTTTTTGCACATACAAAAATATACTTGAAATATTCATTTTTCTTGTTATAATTTTTGGAAATAATTTCAATCTTTATGATATTACGTTTTATAACTTATAATAAAATTATCATCTCAAGCAATAATTATAATGTCTTCTGATGTATCATCAACTCATTTAAAAAAAAAAAGTATAAAATATAATATTATACCTTCTATTTTAATAGATTGCCTTGATCGTATATCTTAAAAATATATGTTAAAACTAATGACAATTTTTTTGGTAACACTAATGAGAACTGTGTTTATTTGTTATAGTAAATTAAATACTTTGATGTAATAAAAAATCTTTATAAAAAAGTATAATATATGTTAAAATTAATGACAATTTTTTTTATAACATTAATTGATATATACGTTCAGGAGGCGAGTGGGGGACCGCCGCTCGACCCCCGAATGAGTCGTTGTATGCAAACAATCCGTCAAGACTAAGAAAAGTATACACTATATCTAACACAAATTATATTATTCAGGTCTTCATAATTTTTATAGATTTTTACATGGTCCCCTCAAAGTAAAAGAAAATATAATTCTCTTGATTAAAATATAAAATGTTCATTGACTTAATCAAACTCATGATTAAATTATTTGAATAAATAAATATGAATTAATAAAATTAGATGAGCTTGTTATTCATTTTTTAATAATAACTACTTAGTGTTGGGCTAAGAACAAAATTCAATGCATATATAGCAAATAAAATAATTTTATTTTGTTACGATTGTATATTCTCTTTTCACGTTTGCATTATAGATTTTTTTTCCACTTAGTTTATATGTGCTTATTGTATTGGATTGATTTAACAACACAAACTTTTCAATTAAGCTTTTTTTAGCTTTTTATATCTGTTTAACTACTCAATTACTTATGCTTACAAAAAAAACAAAATTATCTATCTTTAATATATAAAATATATATTATTAATTGACATAACTATAAATATTATAATTGATTTTTTTTGTTATAATTTCAAGCTAATATATATTCATCATTTACATGTATGTAATTCTCACTCGCCCCATAAACTTAGAAGTTTAAATCAATTATTCAATTGAAGTCCTAATTGCAATAAATTAGAAATAGCACATTAAATAAAGTAGAGTATTAACTAAACCACATATCAAACACTCACCTCATGGCCATCTCATTTTACTGGTTCAAATTTTTCCGATTATGGACAACAATTGCCAATACAGATTGCTGGTGTTTCACCTCTGATGCATTCAAGTTCTGACTCTTCTAATGTTAATACAAGCACTTATCATGCTGCCTCAAACTCCTCTATTGTGCATAAACAAGCATTTCTGTCTCAATCCCAATAGCAGAATTCTTCTCCTGCAGCAATCAACTATATTGCTACACCTACTACCGTTCAAGATGTAGCCTGGTATATGGATTCTAGGGCTACAGATCATGTAACCTCAAATTTCTCTAAACTCATAACCAATTCTCCTTATATAGGTAGTGAGCAGCTCCAAGTTGGAAATGGTGAGCTTTTATCTATCTCTTTTATTGGTTCAACAATTTTACCATGTCAATCTAGGTCTTTAATTCTTCATAATGTGCTTGTTGTTCCTCACATCACTAAAAACCTGTTGAGTATATCTAAGTTTACTAAAGAAAATGATGTAACTGTTGAATTTTTTCTGGATCATTGTGTGATAAAGGACAAGTATACCCAAGCCAATCTTCTTCAAGGCCTACTTAAAGCTGACTTGTATCAACTGCAAAATCCAGTTGCTCCTTCCTCCTACAAGAGTCTTTGCCAGCACATTTCCTTTTCCTGTTATTCAGTCTTGTGTCAATAAGAGTCCTCTCTTATCATGTAATGATTCATCAAACACTAGCTCTAATATGTCTTCAGTTTGTCCTGTACTTGAGTTTCTAGATATTGTTACCTCTTGTAATGATGCTCCTATAGTTGATTCAATAAAGGCAATTCAGTCTTATCCTGTAACAAAAACTGATGCTATGCTATGGCAAAAATGATTGGGGCATCCAAATGTAACTGTACTCACCAGAATATTGAAGGATTTGAATATACCTTACTCTATTAAATCAGATATTTCATTTTGTCCAGCCTGTCAATTTGGCAAATTGACACAATCAGTCTTTCCTAGGTCTTCTTCTAGAGCTTCTCATCCTCTTGACCTTGTTTATTTTGATCTTTGGGGACCTTCTCCTTTAAGTACTATGTTCAATTTCTTGATGGCCATAGTAGGTTCACATGGGTGTTTCCTTTGAAAACTAAGTCTGAAACACAAGGTATTTTTAAACAGTTTCATAAACTTGTAGAAAGACAATTTAGTACTACTTTGAAATGTGTCCAAATAGATTGGGGTGTGTGTGTGTGTGTGTGTGTGTGTGTGTGGGGGTTGGGGGGTGTTGGTGAATATAGGAGCCTAGTTTCTTACCTTAATGAGCATGGTGTAGTGTTTAGACATCCTTGTCCACACACTCATCAACAAAATGAGAGAGTTGAGAGAAAACATAGGCAATTAGTTGAACAGGGACTCACCTTACTTGCTCAAGCTCACATGGCTCTCAAATATTGGTCGTTTACTTTCCATACTGCTGCTTACTTAACAAACAGATTACCTTCTCATGTTCTGTCCCATTAGTCTCCTTTTTAGGTTTTATTTCACAAACCTCCAAATTACTCTGTTATTAAAGTCTTTGGATGTGCAGTATATCAATTCTTGAGACCATATAATCAGCATAAATTTAATTTGCATATTGCCCAGTGCACTTTTGTTGGTTTTAGTTTGCATCATAAAGGGTATCAATGTCTGGATTCTAATGGTAAGTTGTATATCTGTCAAAGTGCTAAGTTTGATGAATCCACCTTTCCCTTTTTAAGTACATTGTCACCTTTAACAACTTCTTCTTCTCAGTCTGCCTTACCTCCTACAATCTTGACAGATTCTGATCAAACACTTAATGTTTGGCACATTCCTTATTTTGCTTCAGTCAACTCACAATGTAATTCTCATACTTCTCAATGTCAGTCCTCTCATTGTCTAGCATCTGATCAAATGCCTTTCCAAAATTCCAAGAATCCTTCTCTGTCTTTATCTTCACATGATCAGGATCATTCAGTAGTGCCATCTTCACCTAGACACAACATTGCTAGACTTTCTCCTCTGTCCACTACACAATCGTATGACACTGTCCCTTTTGGTGTGGACCTATCTGTTGATTCCCTTTCACCTCAGCCTTTAAACACACATCCAATGATTACACGAGCTAAAGCCAAGGTTCATAATTCTGTTTTGGTTACTCCATCTACCTTTAACACCACTGAACCAGCAACCACATCAGAAGCTCTCACACATCCATCCTAGAAGGCTGCTATGCAAGTTGAGTTTGATGATTTACTTTCTAACCAAACTTGGCAATTGGTTCCTCTTACTCCAAATATGCATCCAGTAGGTTGTAAATGGGTTTTTAAAGTGAAACACAATTCAGATGGCTTAATTCAAAGGTTTAAGGCCCGATTGGTGGCCAAAGGTTTTCAACAAACCCCTGGCATAGATTACATGGAAACCTTTAGCCCTATAGTGAAATCTCCCACCATTAGAGTTATCCTAAGCTTAGCAGTTCAATTTGATTAGGATATCCAACAAGTGGATGTGAATAATGCCCTTTTAAATGGTGAGTTAATTGAAACAGTGCATATGATTCAACCTGAAGGTTTTGTGAGTGATCAATATCCTCATCATGTGTGCAAGTTGAACAAAGCTTTCTATGGCCTTAAACAAGCCCCTAGAGCATGGTTCGATAAGCTAAAAAAGGTATTCTTAAGTTGGGGTTTTGTTACTTCCATTGTAGATTCTAGTTTGTTTATCTTCAAACAACATGATCAAGTTCTATATGCTTGAGTATACATTTATGATATTATTATCACAGGGAGTGATAATACTTTGATAAAGGAAACAATTGACAAGTTACATCAACAGTTTGCTCTCAAAATCTTAGGTTCATAAAAGTACTTTTTGGGATTTGAGGTCACTCGAGATGCAGTAGGGTCTCCACATGAATCAGGCCAAATATGCAAAAGATTTGCTTGTCAAAACTGGAATGATGGACTCTAAATCCTGTCCCCCACCAATGTCTGTTGGGACAAAGTTGATCTATGAAGACATGCAGTGAGGTACATGATAATCCAGCACTGTATAGGAGCATAATTGGTGCTCTTCAATATCTAACTTTGACCAGGCCTAACATAGCTTACTTTGTGAATAAGCTAAGTCAGTTTTTGAGGGCCCCTACTCGACTACATTGGTAGACTTGTAAGAGGCTCCTAAGGTATATCAAAGGTACTGTGAATTATGGCCTTTAGTTTAGAAAAATCAGTAGATTTAACATGGAATGTTACACTAATGCTGATTGGGCGAGCAGTCTTCAGGACAGGAGGTTAACAAGTGGTTGTTGCTTGTTTCTTAGACCAAATTTGCTTTAATGGAGCTCTAGGAAGCAGAAAGTTGTCTCTCTGTCATCCACTGAAGCAAAATATCGAGCACTTGCTCAAGGCTCAACTGAGTTGGCTTGGTTTAGAAGTCTGTTTTCTGAAATTAGGATAAACTTATATGAAATTCCAATCATCTGGTGTGATAATTAGAGTGCACTTACTCTTGCATCCAACCCTGTTTTTCACTCCAGAACTAAACATATTGAGTTGGATGCTCATTATGTAAGAGAGCAACTAGCTGCTAATAAGCTGAAGATTCAATATGTCCTTACTGAACACCAAAAGGCTAACATTTTTACCAAAGCATTGTCAGTGACCAGCTTTGAATGTCTAAGAGGTAAACTTATGGTGCAAGCTCCTGGAGATGGTAAGGTCATTTG
Organism: Pistacia integerrima; assembly: GCA_026225825.1. Lineage (NCBI taxonomy): Eukaryota > Viridiplantae > Streptophyta > Magnoliopsida > Sapindales > Anacardiaceae > Pistacia > Pistacia integerrima. Next base: position 18,687,440 of record CM047739.1, read on the forward strand.
ATGGTGTTGAATGTTCGTATCTAATGTTACTGAAGGTTAGCTCAGATTTGAAGTCTTGCTCATGTGTGAAGTCTTGCTCAGATCTGAAGTCTTACTCAGGTGTGAAGTTTAGCTTAGGTTTGCTACTACTGTTATTCAAGTCTGAAGCTCTTGGTGGTGACATGAAGTCCTGCTTAGATGTGAAGTTTAGCTCAGATTTGAAGTCTTGCTCAGGTGTGAACTTTAGCTTAGGCTTACCACTGCTGGTGTTAAGGTCTGAAGCTTCTAAAAGTTTAATCTTCCAACAATGTTAAGATTTCAAATGTACAAGTAATCTATATGGAGGTCTATTTGGCGATATTGTCTGGAGTTGCTAAGGTTGGTTTGTCAAAGAAAACAAAGTCTGTATAGAGGTCTATTTTACGGGAGGATGTTAGCAAGGTAGTCAAAGTGTCTTATGGATGTCCACTATAAGGGAGGATGTTAGCAAGGCTGATAGTTGACCAACGTTTGACCATACAGTCAATTATTCACAGCTTAGTTAGTTACTCCCAACTTGACTTTAGCTCCATTTTGTATAAATGAGAAACACTTGTATATTTTGTCAGTTAGTGAAAATAATAAAGAAACCTTGTGAAAATAATAAAAAAACCTGAAATTTTGTTTCTAGATTTTTCTCGAGGAAATTTAACTAATACGCCTTCCTAACTTTCCATTTGAGAATATAACCTTGAAAAGGTTTTTGATTTTTTTTTAGGTTAAAAAATATGACGTGGCACACTTAAGTGTAATTAAAGCAGCAAAAAGGATTACGGTGAAAAGATTTAAACATTTGTGGGTTAGAGATAATAAAGAGAAGTTGATTTAAAATTTGAAAGGCAAAACACATTTCTCTCAGCTTCTCTTTCTCAAAACAGGATTCAAACACCTTCCTCTCTCTCATTTTTTCTTCCAATTTTCTACAATTTCTCAATTTCTTTGCTCTTTGCATTTTTGTCATTCCTTGCCATTCCCGGTTAAGTTATAATGGCTGAGATCCTCAAAAAAACAGAAAAAAACCCATCCACTCCCCAAATTGTAGGCACCACTGGGTCTACCAAAAATGGAGAAGAAGAAGTTACGGTGGAGCAACTTTCGATGACTGAAGTTGCTCCACCAGGAGAGGAGACGGTGCCGACAGAAGACATTCTGCTGGCGGAACAAGGGAGGGCAGGAGTTGAAATTGAAACTAAAGAGGAGGACGTCGATGCAAATTCCAACGAGGAGGTGGAAGAAGATGAAATTATTGGTTGTTGGTGCTAATTTGGGGATATTTGGTTGGTGTTTGTTGTTAGGGTCATTGTTGCATTTTGTCAACTAGTTGGAGGGCATTAGAAGAGTGGGTGTTTTAGGCTTCCAGAGGACCGGGGAAGCCAAGGGAGGCCATAGGGAGGTTGTTTGTGGTAGTGATGTGTTATTCTTCAAATGGGAGGGAGCCTAAGCCGGAAGATGGTGTAGTGATGATCTTGCCGTCACTGTAATTGACCATGGTCCCTGGTACCATAAAAGTCATGGCGGTATCAAACGTCAGACATGGTCGCTTAAGCGATCTAAAATCGCTTAAGTGACCAAGAGTAAAAGCGAAGAATCGCTTAAGCGATCGTGCATTTGGGCAGAAGTTGATTCTGCCTCGGATATGATCGCTTAAGCAACCAACGTTAAAAGCAAAGGATCGCTTAAGCGATATAATAAATCGCTTAAGCGATCGTGCGTCTGAGCACGTATTTATTGTCTTGTTCGTGATCTACGATCGCTTAAGCGACCAACAGTAAAAGAGAAGAATCGCTTAAGCGATAAACTTAATCGCTTAAGCGATCGTGCATCTGGGCAGAAGTTTATTCTGCCTTGGACATGATCGCTTAAGCGACCAAGGTTAAAAGCAAAGGATCGTTTAAGCGATAGAATAAATCGCTTAAGCGATCGTGCGTCTGGGCACTTATTGATTCTGTCTTTTTCATGATCGCTTAAGCAACCAAGTGTAAAAGCGTAGAATTGCTTAAGCGATAACATAAATACAACAGATCTCTTAAGCGAGTCTAAATAGCGAAATGAAATCTCTTAAGCGATCCAGTGTATTCGGATTATTTTTATTGTATTTCACTAGATCGGTTAAGCGATTAACACTATCTTAAACACATAAGGTGTACGATTCATTCAGTGGACCATGACCGTTATTATATTTTAATTAAATTAGTTCTTTTATGGCTATATTAAACATATATGGTGTAGAATATTTACGTCTATATTAAACATATCAGGTGTACGATTCGTTTAGTGGACCATGACCGTTATTATATTTTAATTAAATTAGTTCTTTTACGGCTATATTAAACATATATGGTGTAGAATGTTTACGTCTATATTAAACATATCAGGTGTACGATTCGTTTAGTGGACCATGACCGTTATTATATTTTAATTAAATTAGTTCTTTTACGGCTATATTAAACATATATGGTGTAGAATGTTTACGTCTATATTAAACATATCAGGTGTACGATTCGTTTAGTGGACCATGACCGTTATTAAATTTTAATTAAATTAGTTCTTTTACGGCTATATTAAATATATATGGTGTAGAATGTTTACGTTTATATTAAACATATCAGGTGTATGATTCGTTCAGTGGACCATGACCGTTATTATATTTTAATTAAATTAGTTCTTTTACGGCTATATTAAACACATATGGTGTAGAATGTTTACGTTTATATTAAACATATCAAGTGTACGATTCGTTCAGTGGACTATGACCGTTTTATATTTTAATTAAATTAGTTCTTTTACGGCTATATTAAACATATATGGTGTAGAATGTTTACGTCTATATTAAACATATTAGGTGTACGATTCGTTCAGTGAACCATAACCGTTATTATATTTTAATTAAATTAGTTTTTTTACGGCTATATTAAACATATATGGTGTAGAATGTTTACGTCTATATTAAACATATCAGGTGTACGATTCGTTCAGTGGACTATGACCATTATTATATTTTAATTAAATTAGTTCTTTTATGACTATATTAAACATATATGGTGTAGAATGTTTACGTCTATATTAAACATATCAGGTATACGATTCGTTCAGTGAACCATGACCGTTATTATATTTTAATTAAATTAGTTCTTTTACGTCTATATTAAACATATGTCCATAAATATGGAAAAGAAATGTTGAAGTAAATTACCCTTAATCGCTTAAGCGATTCCGTCTATTTAGCCTTGGTCTACAGAGTGCAGAGCAGATGGTTGCAGAGTTCAATTTTATATCAATTTTATATTTTTTATATATTATTTTCTTACCAAGAACTAACAAAAATAATAGAATAACAATAGATCTTTCGGTTTTATGTACGGTGCTGATCGACAAAGATCGAAGTGTTCTTTTCACATTCTATTGAAATGAAAAAAAATAATTAATAATAATAAATAATTAATAAAAAGGGACTAAATATTAAATAAACATTACGGAATATAATTTCTCACTCAAACGTTCACAATATCAAAAGATTGAGAAGAAAAGAAGCAAATTGGCCTTGGTCGCTTAAGCGATCATGACTTATCTATACTAGATCACTTAAGCGAGAGCTAACATCGCTTAAGTGATTGTGTATTTGAGAAGGATTATTCTAAGTACAAAAGCAAATTACCTTTGATCGCTTAAGCGATATCAGCTCTCGCTTAAGTGATGTCAGCTCTCGCTTAAGCGATCCTATACAAATAAGTCGTGATCGCTTAAGCGATAGCCAATTTTATTTGTATTTTACTATTTCTTCTCAAATTCAAGATTGCTTAAGCGATGTCAGTTCTCCCTTAAGCGATCATATCTTAAGCGATAATTGATGTCGCTTAAGCGATCAAGGCCAATTTTCTTCATACTTGTCTATTCCTTCTCAAATTCAAAATCGCTTAAGCGATATCAACTCTCGCTTAAGCGATCCTGTACAGATAAGCCATGATCGCTTAAGCGATAGCCGACGTGGCTTAAGCAACCAAGGCCAATTTTATTTGTACTTGACATTTCCTTCTCAAATTCATAAAAATTAGCTTAAGTGATGTCATCGCTCGCTTAAGCGATTTTGTATTGATAACATCTCAATATTGAATGAATTTATATGCACAATAACATCTCAATATTGAATGAATTTAGTAGCACAATAAAAGCAACAATTAAGTAACTAGAAGCATCCTTACTGTCATCTATTCAAAACTTCAAACAAAAAGATATCCAATTGTCAACATAAAAAATTGAAAACAACAAAGCATTCATAACAAGTCCATGAGACCAAAAAGGGAATCTCATAAAGTACTCATCAAAACTATTAAAATTGTTTTATGATTCACTAATAAGTCTTCAACGGTTGGTCTTGTCAACTCTCTCGATTTCATCATTCTTCTTGATGGCATAGCTGAAAATACAAGGACATAAAATCAGTTTAATACACCATAAAAGATTGACATACAACCAAAAGAAACTACTGAACAAGTAAGGAAACAGCATCTAGCCACTTACCAAAATATTCAACACCCAAAACAACATCTCATGTCTAATAATAGCCAAGTACCCATAATGCAAGGAAAAAAAAAATTATTAACCAATATATTAAGGGTTGTCAGATTTTAAAAAGCATTTTGAGAGTCGCTTAAGTTAAGCGATCTAGTATATAGCTTACTTCATCGCTTAAGCAATCTAGTACAAATAAGTCTGATCACTTAAGCGATCTGCTGCCATATACCAGACTTATACCAGATTGCTTAACCGATCTTCTGTCATATACCAGATCGCTTAAGCGATCTGCTATCATATGCCAGACTTATACTAGATCGTTTAACCCAAACCCAATCTATTATTAAATCTTTGTAAATCTAAATATAAAATGTAAAGAGGAGACACACATACTTGGACGAAATGTCAGGAGGAGGAGGAGGCAGATCTTTGGCGGAGAAGATGCTAACAGTGGAGGAAGAAGAAAGTATTAATGGCAGAGGAACAAGAAGATATAGAGGAATGAGGAAGAAAAAGATGTAGAGGAAGGAGGAAGAAGAAGATGTAGATGAAGAAGAAGATGCAGAGGAAGAAGAAGATGTAGACGAAGCTAAGAAGAAACAGCAACCAGTGGTGGGGGTAGGGATGTGTTAATGGCAGGAGGAAGAAGAAGGTGTTTGGGTTTTGCAAGAGTTTCGGGTTTTTGGGAACATAGTATAATTTTTAAAAGATTACACAATACTTCATTAATCATAATTAGGCACTAATCATGTTTAATTACCCTTAATCAATAATAAGGGTATTTAGTTAACACTTTAAAACTTCATAGCTTTTTAATTCAATTTGAACTTGACATAGTCTTTTAATAAAATGCCCCATTTTTCTCGTTCTCTCTCTTTCTCTCTTTCTCTTCCTCTGCTCTAATTTCAGCTCAAAGCTTTTATTTTTCTTTTATCATCAGGCCACCCAATGATGGTTAAATCACTCGAATTATTCTTCCCTAATTCCACATAGTAAATGGTCCCCATGATCATTTTGTCCTTGATATATCTCAAATCCTGCTCAAATTCATCGTAGTAAGAAAAAACTTTCGCTATGTACAATGTACATAGAACCATGTTATTCAACGGTTCGAAATTGTTCAATTAGTCGTTGACTTATAGTTGAGAAAAGACTGCTATATTTTCTGAACGATGAATATAGAAAATATATGATATGCTTGTGGACAAAAGATACGCAACGTCAATAGCTTTAGAAGCCTCGACGTAGCAAGAACTGGAAAAGCGCCTATTTATAAGCTGTTGGGAGGCTTTGAAATTTAACAAGAAGTTCTCTTAAGTTCACGTGCGTATAACAGTTTGGCATAACATTTAATTTGCCCAGTAAGTATGGAAATACCCTTGGGAGTTCGAAAAGGTGCATGGACAGAAGAGGAAGATAATCTTCTGAGGAAGTGCATTGAGAAATATGGTGAAGAAAAATGGCATCAAATTCCTCTAAGAGCAGGTATTTTAGCATTTTACAATATGGCCTCTCGAAAATGCAACATAGTATGGTTTAATTACATAATCTGATTTTTCTTAAACTTAATTTCAGGTTTAAATAGATGCCGGAAAAGCTGTAGGTTGAGGTGGCTGAACTATCTCAATCCAAATATCAAGAGAGGAGAATTTGAAGCAGATGAAGTTGAACTAATTTTGAGGCTCCATAAGCTGCTAGGCAACAGGCAAGTGATCATTAATAACTAAGAATTCCCTACTTTGTTATTATTCGTAACTTGTGTGCTGTAATCATGAGAAAACATCATAATTTTATGGGTTTTTAATATCCTAGTCTTGACTTAAATTTAATTGTATTTCCCTTTTCTGCCTTTGCCGTCAAATTCGACTTTCTAATACTATTTACATCTTGTTGATGCTTGATTTTGATACCAATGATTTCCATATGCAAAGTGTTAAGCTGCTTTTAGAAATTACACGTGAATGGTTATGATCAGATACGAAGACTGAATAATAAACGAGAGATAAGATTTTTAAAGTGGTTCGGATGTCTAAAGCGAATCCTACGTCCACTGTTTCTTTTATATATGAGAGATTACAAGAGGTCACGTATAGCGAACAACGATCAGAGATACAATAACTGAATATTCAGAGAGAATATCAAGTCAGTCTCTTTCTCGTGAGTTATCTTTGTTCTAAAAATAAAGATTACAATCAGAATAAGAGTTCAGGATCAGAGTCCCGAAAATGAGAGGGGGAGTCCTCTATTTATAGTAGAGGAATTCAAGGTGATGATTACAAATCCGCAAGTAGGTAGGTGCCGTGCAAATCATTCATTGCCTCCCATTGGCTGGTAACTTAGGAAATATCCTCAAATTATTTAGGGCTTGGAGAGGTGTGCGGCCCTCAATCACTCATACATAAAACCTGAATCTGTCAAGTTGATGACATCCATATTTTTTCTATCATAGAGCGACTTGGCAGCTCCTAGCTATTACTTGGGTTGGTATACATTCACAGCTTATTTAAGTCACTTTAACAGACTTTCCTTTCTCATTAATGGTTCCAAAAAGCCAACTGATATACTTCCTTTTTTATATATATATACCCTCATATATATTAACTATTATTACACATACAAAGTTTATATATAAAATCAAGTATATAAAGTCATGTGGTATTATTCGTTAATTTACATTTCATTCATTCTTTATTAACGAATTGATCTTTTAGTTTCACTCACTCATACATTTTGTGTTATGTCACTTTCTGTACGAACTTGATATATATAGTGTTATTTATATATAATTAATAGTTTGGATTAAAATAATAATCCAGAAAACATTATTTTAAAACTCTCAAAACAACTAATAATATTATTCCATAAAGTTAAACATATACGTAAAAGGATCTCTTATCACAAATGTTTTATCGTTTGGTGCAGATGGTCACTGATTGCAGGTAGGCTTCCGGGAAGAACAGCGAATGATGTGAAGAACTACTGGAACACGCACCTGCGAAAAAAGACTGTTTCTTGCAACGAATATATAAAAGAAAAGGGCCGAAAGACTGGAACTGTGAACATAATTAGACCTCGTCCTCGGGGCTTCTCCAAAAACATAAGATGGTTGAAGGACAAAAGTATTGTTGAGAATACTGTTCAATCAGAAGACAATTCTCTCTGCCAGCCATCTACAACATTGGATCCGCAAGATAGTGAAAGTGTGTGGTGGGAAAACGTGTTAAGTGGAAAGGAATTTGATCAAGGTGCTTCCAGCTCTTCGGGTCGGCAAAAAGAGGAGGTTATGCCTATGGCAAACCTTTTGGAGGAAAATTCTTCACCGGGGACAACAAAGGGGGAAGAGTACAATATTTTTTATGAAGTAGGCCAGACTTTGCCCACTGATTTATGGCTTGACGTTAACCTTTGGAATCTTTTCAACACAGAACAACAAAAGTTCATTTAATGGTGTCCTTAAAGATTACTAGCTAGGTCTCATCGCGTCAAGTTGCCCCAAAATGTTCTTGTGTATGATAATTTATTTTCTACTTTTGACGTGGAGTAATTTACTTCGTTCTGTTGTGCCTTGTGCGGCATGCAATTAATATCTATAATTCAAGATATGTAATTTTGTCACTTCCTATCAGTTGCAGTTGTGTGTATATATATAAACCTAGTTCCATTAGTTACCGTTAAAATACATGTTTACTTGTTGTACAATTAGTAAATTGCCCTTGATTGAAATTTCCCAGTTATATGGCGACTGAGAAAATTAAAAACTAATATATTAAACAATTACAAAATTACAGAAGTGGGCATTTTGACTACATTGCTTGACGTGGCTTTAAGTTGAAAGTGCCAGTTTTGTTTTGCCGTGTGGAGTCAGATCACGTGTCTGTAGTTATGTCAAAAGAGTAAGATCACGTGTCTGTAGTTAGTGAAAATTTTAATTATGTCTTCTGGTATTAACAGCAATTAACGGAGTTAACGTCTAAGGATATCATGTGTGGAAATTACGTGAAGTCGCAAAACTTATCGATGATATGAAAGTTACAGCAGGGGTCGTTCATGAATTATGATAGCAATCCAACAATATAAAACCATTATTAGTTATTAATTATTAAAATATCAAAAGTGTGAATATAGGAAGCAAGGAATTAACATGCGCCATGGCAAAGGGAATGTGATCAGTACATATCGTCCAAGGCCATAAGGGTGTACTTAGCAGTCTAGAGATGGGTGCGGGCCAGGTCAAGGCCGAGGACCCCATTCCCCGTCCCCAATATCCACTCCCATGACCATCTTCGGCTGGCGGGGACAACTCTCATGACCGTCCCCGGCCCAAGGGGATGGAATCACTCCCATCTCCATCCCGGCTCGGCCCAATCAACGGGACTTTGCGGGAAAATTTGTCCCGTGGGGATTTTCCCCTGAACATAATTAAATATATCTATATATAATTTTAACATAATTTATTAGGTAAATTGATTAATTATTCAATTGTATAGAGACTTAAGCTTAGTTAGCTATGTTAATTAATTAATTTTTCATAAAATTAATATAACTAAATTCAATCTTAACATAATTTACTAGGTAAGTTGATTACTTATTTAATTGTATAAAGGCTTAGCCGATTAGGCTTAATCAACCTTGTTAATTAATTAACTTTTCATAAAATTAATATATCTATATCTAATCTTAACATAATTTATTAGGTAAATTGATTAATTATTTAATTGTATGGAGGCTTAGGCTTAGTTACCTGTTAATTAATTATTTTTTCATAAAATTAATATAATTAAATTCAACCTTAACATAATTTACTAGGTAAATTAATGAATTAATTCATAAAACACTATCTTCACTACAACTAATACAATTAGTTCATTTCTGAAATGGACAAATCACATTATCCCAAGTTCCCAACATTGATTAAGTTTAACATCATATTTAATTAACCCATTAATTAATTATAAGGATAATTGAATTTGTGTAATTTGTAAGTTGTTAAGCAATTGTACGAGTATATTCTTATATTGGTTTGATAAATTATAATAATCTAATAAAATTTATTTTTGGGCCATGTATCATTATTTTGTGAAATGCACAAAGTAATAATATATATATTTAATTATTAGACTCCTTCGTTTAAATTATTTTTTCTATAAATTTAATACAAACATTAGAAAGTATTATAAAAGTAAATATCATAAATTTAGATACATTACTTAAAACTATGATTTAAACTATAACTTTATATACAATCTCGCAAAGAAAAAAGAAATTCTCAATAAAAGAAGGCGGGGCTCCACAGGGGCGGGGTTGACGGGTCGGGGTGGGTTGGGTTGGGTCGGGCCGGGCTGAGGATTGCATAATCCCCTCCCCTAGCCTGTCCCCGGCCCTATGCCTGATATTTCTGGGGGTTCCCCGCCCCATTCGAGCCGAGTTGGGTTGGCTCCTCGTGGGGTCGAGGCAAACGCCCATCCCTACTTAGCACACTTACTAGACTGAATTAATTTTTTAGTACATTATAAAAGTGAATCAGATAGAATTAGAGTAAATTAAATATAATATTGTTGCGTGGTTGATGCAAACATTGGAATAAATATATAATTAATTATTTAAATAAAATTGTAATTATTAAAAAAATAAAATTATATAAAAAATTAAAATAATAGTAATTAATTTTTTTAAATTAAATTTAAAAAAAAAAATTTAGAAGTGGTTGGCCAAGTCGTTAGACGACGACTGTAAGAGCTATCTCCTAACAAATAGTCTGGCAACACCATCAGCATTATCGACAATGCTGATAACAAGTAATCTCTTAATCGAGGGTGTTTCGCCAAAAAACATGGTTTTAAAACTTGGCCCGGATCGATCGGTTCAATTGGTCGAACTGGACCTGAGGCCTTCGCCAAGCCAGGTTATCACATTAAACTATTCACTCTAAACCCTAGAATTATGAAGAATGATCGGCGAGCATACAGCAACAATTATGTTGAGGCTTTTGTAGAGTGGAGGCCGGTGGTTCACGGGGTGGTGTTGGATTAAATTTTGGATGCCAAAATCATCCGGAATTTGGTTGGAAAAATCAACCCAATCGCGGCTAGATACACGAGTCACGATCGATGAGCAGAGGGCTACCAAGTGTCGGGGTTAAAGGGGTTTTTTAGAGTGGGGGCTGGTGGTTCAGGTGGTGGTTTCAGATTAAATTTTGGCCACCGGAATGAGCCGGAATTTGGTTGGAAAAATCAAAGCTCAAACTGTTGTAGGGGTGTTTTTACAAGATTTCAAACTTATAGGGACTTATGAAATTTTAAGGGTGTTTTTGCTAGATTTCAAATCTTTTTATATGCTGACATCAATAGTTTGGCCCATTGGTCAAATAGGTTCAACCGATCAACCCTAAGACCCGTCCACTTTGTCGGGTTTCACCCCAGTCGGGTCTTAAAACCTTGCCAAAAAGAGGTGAAAAAGATTTGCTGAATCTTTATTGATCTTTCCGGATATTATTTCATTAGCAGTGATCCCTTTTGTGATGTGGACGTAACACCTCCATTTTTGTTTGTTGTGCGAAGTCCAGCCTTACATGATGGGGATAGTTACACGTAAAGGAAAATATACCAAGAGTTATACGAGTCCAAAATAGCCCTTCCATAATTGAACAGCCGCTTTCGACAAGATCGTATCGAGCTCATGAAGATTTATGTAGACAACAAAGACATACATTTAAGGTGCCAACAAGGCAGCCACATTTCGCCTGTGATGATTCATCAAATTCACAAAACAACGTCATGCATTCAGGTAGTGGTCAATTAATTAGTAGCTCTAGTTGTGATTAATGTCATGTGCACATTGCTGCACGCTTACGATGAAAGGGAGACGGAGTTATATAATCGTCAAGTTCTCTGTTTTGCAAATATCCGTAATTGGATATATAGAGGGTCTTCAAGATTCAGAATTCTTAATTCCAAAAGCTTAATTGGCTTTATATGTATCTTTCAATAAAATCACTGTGGAAGACAAGAAGGTTGCCGCATGCCCAAAATCAAAGTCTAATCTTCGAAATAATCATGTATCCCCCTTAAATGAAAATCAAACCTCAAACTTGCCGATTGGGTCCCATCACTTGTTGGCATTTGCCCAAAAACTACTATCAATAATCTTTTAATTGTATTTTAAAAAGAACTAGAAAGACATCTACCATTGTGAGAATTTTTATCTCTTGGTCTAAGTTTCATAAACAAAGGATCACTAGATAAAAAGGCTAATAACGAAGAACGATATTCCCATCAAGCAAGCTACACATCTGAGCTTAACATATGGTAATGATGGATCAATAAATGATTCATCACTTCTAGGTACAAAAGAAATTATATCACTGAACAGTTCGGTTAAATGACGGCTGTAAATTTATGGCCACCGTGTAATTGAGTTAGTACTCAAATCCAATTTTATTTGGTACTTGGTCCGATCACCGAATACCAACATATATATCAAGGAATCATTTGAAATTACATTATTTCTGTGCTTCAACCTTGATAAGATAATGGATAATGAAATGATTAGATTGTACGGTAACCATACCATTTACAAGAAGCTGTTTCGTTGAATCCCTATCTGTTAGGTAGCCATGATGCCTTGCTAAAGGTCAATCTTGGTTTGCGTATGAAGAGTTGATTGGTTGGTTGTAAATCGCGATTTTATTTGCTGCCAACATGATAGGGAGCCTATGGCTCACACACATAAGAATGCAGTTTGAGGTTTATAATGTAAAGGGGAATTTTCGACTTTTCAAATGAAAGTGTATTTTGGTAATTTTGCTATGCAATTAAATTGCTGAGATTGTTGCCCGTGTTCAATTTATATTGGAATTAAATTAATATATATATATATATATATATATATATATATATATATATATATATATATATATATATATATATATATATATATATATATATATAATATTTAAATTAATTAAAATACTATTTAGTCCATTCCACCAAAGAATAGGGGTAAACCTATTCTAGAGTGGAATAGGATTAGTTGTGCTATATAAGCATAATTAAAATTACGGTTATAAGAAGAACCCTTAGACTTGGCTGATTCTACCAAGAGAAAATTGAAAGAAATTTTCAATTTTGAATGCCCAATTTCACATCATCCTTAGAGCATTGATTCATTCTAGCAAATTGAATCAATTGTGAGTGTTCCTGCCTTCGTGTGGATATCGTTCATGCAATCCTGTGCTTAGATCGATTGGTTAAACTTTTTTAGAGATTAATTGAAGGAGCCTCCAACCGTTAGTATGAAATTCCATCTCTTGGCTATTTCAGTTTATATATATTTTAAAAAAAATTGTTTTCTGTTTCCACTGCTATCATCTATAAACCCTTACAAGGCCGCCATGACCAATATCAAATCCAGATCCAAACTTTATACCCTGAAATCAAAACACCCTAGATCCAAAAACTAAAACAATTCGAGAATCCAACTACTCATTCATGAGTTTTCCCAGCTCTTTGGCCTAATTTCGGTTAATTTTGACACCGGAAACCACCTTTGTCACTACCACTCGAACCCCCACCCTCTCCTCATCAAAATCCATACCCTACTGGTTATCCTCAGTCACCTTTTGTCGTCCATGAACTGCGCCTACCGCCATGCGATAGTCGTGTTTTGCGACCACAATCCACTTGAAAGCCCCCATCCTCCTTCCCCTTTGGCTGTGTTGTTGTGTGAACACTGGTCGCCAAAAACCCCCCATCACACAACCTCTTCTCTCCAAAACACACCCATCACTTGTTCGAAGAAATTTCTCACCTAGCCCTCTCCAATTAGAACACAACACACTACACACGCGCCCAATGCTTAGCACATTGCGCTCACACCTAGCATCTAGCACCTGGCAGACTTGCCCATGCACGCAAGCAAGCACGCCTGTGCATCTTGCGTTGTCATGACTCACCACAAGATTGTGGAGTTACGGGAGCCGACTAGGTCGCAGTGGTTGACGACTGTGAGAGGCTTGACGACTGTGCGTTAGGGAGGGAAAGAAGAGTGTGGCTTTTGGTTAGGGAGAGAAATGGGAGGTTGTGGCTAAGGGAGGGAGGGAGAAGTGTCAGAAGAGAAGTAGTTTTAGAGAGAGGGTGATTGTGAGAGAAATTTGAGATGTAGAAGGACATTTTAGAATTTTCATTTTCATTTTAGATTTAATACTGTGCAAATGACCACTTTATCCTTTGACCGTTACATTAAACAATTTTCTGTTAATTTAAGGGTGGGAATTTAGAATTTATGAAACCAAGTGTGGGAACTTGCCATTTTGCAGAACCTTGGGTGTGAACATGTCCTTTACTCCTTTTATATTGTGTCTAGAGTGACAAGATATGTTAAGCTCGGATGTGTGGCTTGCTTTATGGGAATATTGTTGCTTGAGAGTTGGTGAAATGGAAAAGTTGGAATTTGGTCCAGTAGTAGATTCGCTATATTGGATCCTAATTTGCTATAGAGAATCTAGTTTGTTACATGTTCATGATAGCAAGGTTTTTCGTTAATTCTAGAAGCTAAATTGCTATAGTGAATTATAATTTGTTGTATCGAAGTCAAGTTCACCGTAGTGAAGGAAGATTCGATATAATGCAATATTTGTCTATTTTGGAGGGGTTTCTTCCTAGTTTTGTAAAGGGATTGTTTTGGAAGAATCTTTGTGGGTTTGTTTCTCCTAAGGAAAGTTCCTAATTCACTTGAATCACTTTAAGAAAGTCATGATAAAGAAATGATATAATTAAGACAATAAAATCTACTTCTCTAAGAGTGAAGAACAAGAATTGCAAGAGAATAACGAAATCAAAGAAAAAGTACAGGATAGAGTAATTGTATTTTTCATCATTTTTAGTAAAGAAGCTACAACAGTTTATATATACATATAAGCTCACTGAATGAGCTGATAACAAGATATAACAGTAACTGCTAATGGCCATCCAAGTCAACTAACGAGTCAACTGGGTAAACTAACAGTGTTATTTTCATATCCTAACATCCTCCCTTAAACTAAACTTCTACAATTCTGATCACTTCTTCAGTGCTTATCAACATTCCGCCTTAATTCAAGCTTCTACAATGCTGGTCACTTCTTCACAGCTCATTTTCAGCTTGTGTTTAATTCAAAGCTTAAGAATTAATGTACTAACTTCAGAGTCTGTCTCATTGCACCATAGCCACACAAACAAAATCTACAAGATCTTTTCCAACTCTAAATCATCATACCAAACTGCAGCTCACTTTCAGCTTGTGTTTGCATATAATTGATTCTGTAAAACTTAACACTTAGTTTGCTCAAGACTTTAGAATCAGTTTCCTCTAAACTTTAGATTCTATCTATTTAGTACCACAGATACAAAGCAGAAGTTGCATAGAAGTTCAGAAACAACTTAGTCAGAAATGACACAGGTTTCAACACAAACTTTCTCAATAAATCATCACTACAACTAGACACCCAACATGCAATCATCACCACAGCTAGACACCCAAAATTCAATAACTACTCAGTTTGCACCACAAACTTCTTTAGTCAATCATCACAATAACTATGCACCGCACAAAATTCAGTTAAGTAACTACATAGTTTGCATCACAAACTTCTTCAGTCAATCATCATAACAACAATGAGCAGTTTGCAACTATTATCCTCTGAAGATGATTTCACAGTACAAAAATGATCATTGACAAGTAAATTGTTAGTAACTGATCGGATTCGCATAGCGGAAAAACACAATATTTAAAACGAATCGATCAAATACACGAATCAAGATCCGAGTACAGATTATAACGTTTTCATGCATAAATTGAAACGTAAAATAAAACTATATAAAAACAAATCCATACAAGAATTTAGTTCATACCGATGTTTGGAGGCTCCTCCGAATATCTCTGACTACGGACATGAACACTGTTCACCGGTCACTGTTCACTAGATACTATTCACCGACATTGTTCACGTGATTCTTCGCTAATCGATCCAATGTAGGATCGCACTCACGGAAGTCCACACAAAGATAATCTGCAAAACCCTTGATTATTTTGCTAGAACAATCAAGGGCTTCAAGAATCAAGAAAGAAGAACAAGAAAAAATTTCTTCTTCACACAAGAGTGTAACGTGAGAGACAGAGAGAGAGATAGGGTGGCTAGGGTTTTGATTATTGAATAATCCTTCTCTGTTTTAATTTTAAGTTGCACTTATATAGTGCAACAATTAAAACCCTATTCCACTTAGTAATAGACATGGGCTCCAACCGTAATTCACCCTTGCAACCAAACACCCCCTTTATGGTATTTTAATTAATTAATTATTATTATAATTAAAATCAATTAATATATAATAATATATTAACATTTAATTAATAATAATAATTCATTTAAATATATACTTAGATATATTTAAATATAATCTTACTAGTTTAATTTTAATATTAAAATTAAATACAGGCAACAACCTCAGCAAATTTAATTGCACTGTGAGATTACCAAAATACCCTTTCGTCCTGAAAGACGAAAATACCTTTCTCACAAATTGATTCTTAAATTATCTTCTAAGTGTGTGACCCGTAGGCTCTTCATCATATCGGCAGTGTGTAGTATTGCGATTAACACCAATTAATCGTCTCATTACACATAGGCCAAGATTGACCCCTAGCAAGGCATCATGGCCACCCGATAGATTCGGATTCAGCGAAACCACAGCTTGTCAATAGTATGGTTACTGTGCAATCCAATCCTTTCATCATCCGTTATCTCATCGAGACTGAGGTATACAAATAGTGTCAACCTCAGATATCCTCAACATGTTTGTATTCAGTTAATGGACCAATGACCGGAATAATAAATTGGATTGAGCATCAACTCAATCCCACTGTGGCCATAGATTTAGTGTCATTGCCATTTACTGAATTACCCAGTGGGATAACTTCTCCCATACCCAAGAGTGATGAATCCTTTGTCGATCCACCATAGTCTCGATACACTTCTCAATGTAGCCAATCACTACCGTATTGATAGCTCTGAATAGAACTACATTGGGCTAGTGTCAAACTACACCAATTGGTGCACAAGGCGCTCCGGTGATCTCAAGTCTAAGGATCACATGCACCACCATCTGTTAGAGGATTTATTCCATAGACACTGTGTTAGAGTAGATGCCCTAGAGCCAATCAATTATTGTAGAATTGACTCTTTGTAATAATGTTCATTAATCAATAAAAGGCATTTTATTCTATATCGCGTAAATCATTATTATTGCAATATGTATTGATATATGTCCTTAGAATGGTAGAACCATGACGAGGGTATCAAGTGTTTCAAATCTTGATAGTGAGAACCCTATGAGCACATATGGTGGCCATTCTAGAAACATCCATAGCCCCAGTATTATTCTGAAGTAAGGGCACAGATAATACGGTAAGGCTATCATAATGTTGAACGACCCTGTCGAAAGGCAGTGACTGATCTCACTTGTCAAGGTTGTTTGGTGACAACCTGGTGCAACACATAGATGCTTGCTTTGTGGCGATTACACCGCAGCAAGTTCATTGGACTGACCCACCAGAGGATTCCTTATGGATGGTAACCCCAGTGTCTATGGAACAAATCCTCTAACGAATGGTGGTGCATGTGAGCTTTAGACTTGAGATCACCGGAGCGCCTTGTGCACCGATTGGTGTAGTTTGACACTAGCCTAACACAGTTCTTTTCAGATCTGTCAATACAGTGGTGATTGGCTGCATCGATGAGTGTATCAAGACTATGGTGGATTGACAGAGGATTCATCACTCCGGGGTACGAGAGAAGTTATCTCACGGCGCAATTCAGTATATGGCAATGACACTAAAATTGTGGCCACAGTGGGATTGAGTTGTTGTTCTATCTAGTTTATAATACGGGTCATTGGTCTAGAAACTGAATACATAATATCGAGAGTAACCGAAGGTTGACACTATTTCTATGCCTTCATCTCATCGAGATAATGTATGATGAAAGGATCGAATTGCACGGTAACCATATCATTTACATGTAGCTACTTTGCTAAATCCGAATCTATCGGGTGGCCATGATGCCTTGCTAGGGGCTAATCTTGGTCTGTGTATTAGTGAGACTATTAATTGGTGTTAATCACGATACTATACACTGCCGATATGATGAGGAGCCTATAGGTCACACACATAGAAGATAATTTAAGATCCAAGAAGAAAGAAGGGCGTTTTCGTCTTTTAAGGCGAAAGGGTATTTTGGTAATTTCACAGTGCAATTAAATTTGCTGAGGTCTTAGCTTTTATTTAATTTGTTAGAAAAATTAAATAAGTGAAATTACGTTTAAATGTGTGTTCGCACATATTTAAATATATTATCATTATTGTTAAATGTTAATATATATATTTAAATATATATTAATTGATTTTAATTGAGATAATGATGGAAAATAAAATAAATCAAATTGGGAGTGTTTGGCAACATGGGGTGTTTGGGTTGGAGCCCAAGCCTATTCCGTATGGGATTAGGGCAAATTGTTTTTAATATAAAAAGAAAAGTGTGTGTGATTTTTTAAAAAGGTTTTTTCTTTGAAAAACAAAACACACAGCCCCATTTTACACTCCCACGGCAGAAAATTTTTGGCCTAAAGAAATCAATTCAATTGATTTCCTTTCTTCTTAATCTTGAAGCCAAAGAGGATCTAGCAAATCCCTCTTTGGTTCTTTTTGAGATTGTCTTCGTGTGGACTACGTGGGTTCGATCCTACACTTAGATCGGTAGCAAAACATTTGTCGACAAATTTGGAGGAGCCTCCAACGTGCGTTTGTTTCTCTTAACTCATGTTTAATATTTCTGCAGATTCCTATTATGATAAAATTGTAAAATTATACCCTTGATCTTGGCTCATGTAAACGATCCCTGAATTATTTGTTTTTGTTTCCGCTGCGTATACAGGACCGTTTACTAACACACTGGGGTTACCATCCATATGGAATCCTCTGGTGGGTTTGTCCAGTGAACTTGCCTCTAGCAAGCACATATATGTTGCACCAGGTTGTCAGCAAGCAACCTTGACAAGTGAGATCAGACGCTGCCTTTCGACAGGGTCGTTCAACACTATGATAGCCTTGTTGTATTATCTATGTCCTTGGTCAGAATAATACTAGGGTTACGGACGTTTCTAGAATGGCCACCATATGTGATCATAGGGTTCTCACTATCAAGATTTGAAGCACTTGATACCCTCGTCACGGTTCTACCATCCTAAGGACATATATCATTACATAGAACTATGATTTACACGATATAAAAGAATATGCCTTGCATTGATAAATAAAAATTTATTACAGAGTCAATTTTTACAATAATAGATTGGCTCTAGGGCACTTACTCCAACATAAATCACCTCAGAATAACCACATCAAGTGCACTTCCATTTTGTACTAAGTACATAAACAATCAGCAAGCATAAACAATCACTTCCTATGTAGCAAAAGTAGAGTCAAGCTTGCAAGAGCTTTTATAATAAGTTTTTTCTCGCAACACTTCAAATTTAGAGGCTAAAAGGGCTTTAGTGAAAATGTTAGCCTTTTGGTATTCAGTGGGAACATACTGAACTTTCATCTTGTTAGAGGTAACTTGCTCCCTTACATAATGAGCATCTAGCTCAATATGTTTAGTCCTGCCCTGAAAGACAAGATTGGAAGCAAGGGAACCAGCACTTTGGTTATCACACCAAATAATAGGAATTTCAGTCAAAGGCAGTCCAATTTCAATAAACAAACTGCAGAACTAAGCTAATTCCGTGGACCCTTGTGCAAGTGCCCTGTACTCTGTTTTAGTTTATGACAAAGCCACAACCTTTTGTTTTATGGAATTCCATTGAATCAAATTAGATCCAAGGAACACACAACAACCACTAGTTGACCTTTTGTCTTAAAGACTGCTAGCCCAATCTGCATTTGTATAATATTCTAGATTGAATCTGTGACTTTTACTAAATTACACACCATAATTTACAATACCTTTGATATATCTAAGCAATCTCTTGTATGCCTGCTAGTGTAATTAAGTGGGAGCCTTTAAAAACTTACTCAAATTGTTTACTAAATATGAGATATCAAGCCTAGATAGAGTCAGGTACTACTGTGCACCAACTGTACTTTGATAAAGTGCTGGATTGTCATAAGGCTTACTATCTACAAGAGCTAATTTCGTACCAACAGCCTTTGGAGTAGAGCAAGGTTTGCAATCCATCATGTTTGTTTTAACTAGTAGATCTTTTGCATACTTCTCTTGATTCATGTGAAGACCTGATGCACTTCTTGTAAACTCAAAGCCAAGAAAATATTTGAGGGATACTAAGGTCCTTAGCAAACTGAATGTTAAGTTTTTCAATCTCTTGAACCAAATTATCATCATTTCCTATCAAGAGTATGTCATCTACATATACCAAGACATACATCAATTTTTCTTGTTGCTGATAGACAAATAAACTAGAATCAGCTATAGAATTTACAAAACCCCAATCCAAAAAAATGTCTTCTTAAGCTTATCAAACCAGGCCCTTGGGGCCTGTTTTAGACCATAAAGAGCCTTGATTAGTCTGCAAACATGATGAGGATATTGTGAGCTAACAAAGCCTTTAAGCTGTACCATGTAAACTTTTTCAGTGAGCTCCCCATTCAAAAATGCATTATTGATATCAACTTATTGAATATCCCAGCCATAACTCACAACCAAACTTAATATCACTCGAATGGTTGGAGACTTTAATACAGGACTGAATGTCTCAAGGTAATCTATACTAGGGGTCTGTTGGAATCCTTTGGCCACTAACCTGGCCTTAAACCTCTGAATGGAGCCATCTAAGTTAACCTTTATCTTAAACACCCACTTACAGCCTATGGTATGCAGGTCATAAGTTGTAGGGACCAATTCCAAGTTATGGTTAGCTAGCAAAGCATCAAATTTAGCCTACATAGAAGCCTTCCAAGATAGATGAGAGGGAGCCGCTGACACAGTGACTAGTTTTGTTGTGTCAAGAGAGGTTGTGGTGACTAGAATAGTGTTATGAGCTTTAGATTTGAACCTAGTAACCATAGGGTGAGTATTTAACATAGAGGGGACATGCTCAACTAATGGTAAGGTGACTGTAAGAGAAACAGTGTCATAAGGCTGACTAAAGGAATGGAGACAAGAGATAATACTAGTTCTGAAGACAAGGAAACTATAGGTGGTATATTGATAGCACATTTTTCAGAGGTGGTGGACACAAGAGGCAGTGTAGAGTCTGAAGGTGCAAAAACTGGTTTAGGGACAGTAGAATTTGAGACAACCGGTGAGGAGAGAGAAGTAGTTGGACTAGACTATAACATATCTTATGAATTCAACTGATCATGTGCAAATGGATAATGAGAAGCTAAAGAACTAGAAGTAGGAATATACTAGAGTTGGGTAGCAGGTGAATGCAAATGAGACTCAGATGCTGATGAAGTGTGTGAAGGCATGGAAACAAAAGAAATAGAAGTTTGAAATGGAAATCTAACTTATCAAATTTAACACTTTGGCATATGTAAAATCGATCAAAAAGATCTAGGCATTTGTATCCTTTATGCTGTAAACTATAACCAACAAATGTACATTTGGTAGTGTGAAAATGGAATTTGTGAGGACTATAAGGTCTAAGAAAAGGATATAAAACACAACCAAACACTTTAATGACAGAATAGTTGGGAGTAGTATGAAAAAAAGCTTGGAAAGGAGATGAATTGGCCAGAATAGGAGAAGGAAGCCTATTAGTGAGATATGCAGTTGTTTGAAAGGCAAACCACCAAAACTTAAGTGGCATACAAGCTTGAGCAAGTAAAGTTAAACCTTGTTCTACAATCTGCCTATGCTTCCTTTCAACTCTACCATTTTATTGATGAGTGAGAGGGCAAGGATGTCTAAAGAGAATGCCATGATATTTGAAATAAGGAACTAAACTCTTATGCTCTCGTCTCCAATCAATTTGAACACATTTTAAAGAATTGCTGGACTGTTTTTCAACTAACTTGTGAAATTGTTTGAAAATAGTATAAGTTTTAGATAAACCTAGTATGATCATCAAGAAATTAGATATAGTATTTAAAGCCTTCTAGAGATGAAACAAAATAGGGACCCCAAAGATCAGAATAGACTAGTTTCAAGAGGTTTTGATGCTTGAAATACAGACCTAGGGTAGACAGATTGATGAAACTTGCCAAATTGACAGGCTTGACAAAATGTAATGTCATTTCTAGCTTGATGACAAATGTGAGAACTGATATGTTGGGATAACCTAATCGTTTGTGCCATAACATAACATCAGTTTTTTGTGCAGGAAAAGATTGAAAAACATGTTATTTATTGATAATAGATGCAGCTCAGTAGTGGATACAATGTCAGATACAATAGGTTTAGTACAACTAATACTAGCTTGATCAACAATGGAGATACAAGCTAAAATACATTTATTTGTAATTAGAAGAAAACAATAACTGTTCACAAGAAGTAGTATCAAATTGTTTATTCAAAATAGTAGGAAATGATTTAATGTAGTTGTTGTGTGATTGGGAATTGGGTGAAGGAACCAAGGCTTCAATTGGTTTAGGAAGTGAACAAGCTGAAACTTGGAGTTGGTACAAACTAGCTTTAAGCATTCCTTGAAGAAAAATTGCTTTAGATGACTTGTCCTTAACCACACAGTAATCAGTAATGAATTCAACAAGTATATTTTATCTCTGGTAAGTTTAGAGACACTAAGCAAGTCCTTTGTGATATTAGGGACATACAAAACGTTCCTAAGATGTAAAACTCTTCATGGAAAAATTAAAACACCAGAACCAGTATGTGAATTGAGAGTAACTCACTATTGCCAACCTGGAGTTGCTCATTTCCTGTGTAATTGGTGTTTGTTGTTAGTTGAGAGAAGTCTAAAGTTACATGATCTGTAGCTCTAGAGTCCATATACCAGGCAATGTCCTAAACACTAGATGGTGTGACAATGTAATTGATGGCTGTAGGGGTTGATTATGAGTTTGAGATTGAGCTATGAAGGCTTGATTATGCACATTAGTAGTAGAAGAAATTGGCTGAGTGTCAGTGTTAATAGGTGATGATCCAGCAACTGGTGTAAGTTGAGTTGTAAAGTTATTCTGGAATTGCATTGGAGATCCTGAATTAGAGCCTTGGGCATAGTGTGGGTGAGTAATAAGTAAATATTATCCTCCAAGATAAAGCTTAGGTAATCTTGCAAAGGTAGGTGAATTAAAATTGCTTCGGATTTGGGGATTGCTTCCTGTATTGTGTATATCAAATTGATGGTAACAATTCAATGCTAAATGTCTTGCCTTCCCACAAACTTGATAAACAAACTTGTTTCTGCCTCCTACTATACCTTTGCCTCTTCCACCAGAAAAACCTCTAAAAGATTGGTATGGATAAAACTGATTTTGAGAAGTTGAGTGCATAGCTTGATTCTGATTAGTGGGATAATATGAAGAGGTGGAGGTATGAGATTTTTGTAAAGGTGATGACATTGTGTGAGATGAAGACTGAGGTGCACTAGTAGGAAATGAAGGAACCTGATCAAGTTGTGATTTATTTCTACCACTGTTAATACTCAGATCAACAACATTAGCTGAACCTATATGAAACTCAGTATGTACTATGGAATTCATAACAACATTTGCTTTCTCTAACCTAAGTTCAAGTTTTTGCAAGATAATTTGAACTTCTTGAACTGATATAGGATCAAGTCTAGACTTTAACCTAGTAGTTATGTTAACCACTGCTGCATCATACTCAGATTCAAGCCCATCCAAGATATAGTTCAGTAACTCTTCATTAGGGATAACTATTCCACTTGAAGACAAATTCTCAGCAAAGCCTTTCATCTTAAGAAAATAGTCATGCATACTCAAATTATCCTTTTTCGTGTTTGGTAATAGGCTCTTACCATGTAAGGTTTTAGCTCGTGATTCAGTAAGAAACTCATTCTCTAGAGTAAGCCAAATATCAGTTGAGAATAGGCACGTAGAAATCATAGCAAACATAGATTCAAAGATCGATGACAGTAACCAATTAACCAGAAGCTTGTTAGTCTTTTTCCAAAGATTATATTTTGGATTAGGTTTTTTAGTTACTTCTAAGCTCGAGCTATCTGATTGAATTCGAACAAATGGAGTAGGACAAGGAGTTAGTCTAGTGAGGTATTCTTTAAGATTGTGAGCTCCAACAGCAAATAGCACTTGTGACTTCCAAAATTGATGATTATCTCTCATTAATTTTGGGGAAATTGTCTAGAGAGTTGACGATGACATTGTAGACGAATTGATGAAATTGCTAGAATCAAAATTGTGTTTGTAGCTTGAATCTTTATCTGACTTATGAGACGAAGAAAAGAAAGTGAAGAAAAATCAGCCATTATCGACATTTGTCAGTGGCTCTCATACCAGGTGAAGAACAAGAATTGCAAGAGAATAACGAAAGTCAAAGAAAGAGTAAAGGAAAGGGTAAAGTAAGAGAGAGAGTAATTGTATTTTTCATTATTTTTAGTAAAAAAGCTACAACAGTTTATAAAGACATAAGCTCAGTGAATGAACTGATGACAAGATATAATAGTAATCATTAACGGCCATCCAAGTCAACTAACGAGTCAACTGGGTAAACTAACAATGTTATTTTCATATCCTAACACTAAGTAATATACAACTATAAAATGAGCTTTAACCCTTGAAGAATAGTATTGAAATTTAGATCGATGAGTGGCACAAAACACCAAAGAGTGAGTCTTTGAGAGAGTGTATTCTTCTAGTATATGAGTGATTACAACCTTTATTGGAAGATAGGATCAGGTTGTGTTGAGGGTATCTAAAAAATGGTGTGTGATTCTAAATCTTTTTAGTGTTTGAGTGTGTGGGCTAAGGGGGAATCTTTGTTGAGTGAAAAAGAGATTATGGAATAGACTTGTATTCTCATCTTATTATATTCCATTGATCTATAGTGAAAAAACTCGGTCGTAGTGGTACCATGGACATTAATCAATTTCGAGTGAACCACGTAAATCATTGTCTTTTGTATTTTTTAGTTAATTTCTTATTGTTTGTGTGGTGTTTGTCAAGTCACAAAGGCTTGATCTTGAGCATACTTTTTCTGCTACATAATTTGATAACAAATTGGCATTTTAGGGTATCGATTTTACAACAACTTCATCAAGACACATGACAATACTATAATAATTCTATCCTATCCCAAAAAGTTACTCCAATTTAGTCCTATCCTAAATGCAACCTTAACGTAGAGTTAATAGACTCTTAATTATTCAGTTAAATCTTTTAGTTGCTCATAACAGTTATCTATAATGAGTTGTGTATCAATTAAGTTAATAATAGATCTTCGTTTTCTTAGGAATCTTCTTCTTCTTCTCGAGCAAGGTTACTAGTTGTAAACTAGTGTATGAAAAATTAGAAAAATACAATCAGATAATTACCTATGGCGTACTCGATCAGTTGGAAAGTTAAGTCATCTGCTTTGGTTTAAATAGAGTATATTGCTTAATTGAGCTTAATTTGAAGAATCTTGTCATGACACTTGTTCATTATAACTTATATATAAGTTGACGGAGTTTCTTTTGTTATAATCTTTTGTTTCATGTAAAACCTTATGTTAGGGAGAGAGTTGGAGATTTAACTCACGTTAGAGTGTGGTTACCAATTTTAAGTGCAGCAGAATAATTACCAAGTAGATTAAACATTTCAAATTTAAACACATCAAACACAAGTGCCGAAAATAAAGAACACAACCATGTACATGGTTCGGCTAAATCCACTTCTAGCCTACATCCATGGGACCTTGTCCAGATCGAAGAAATCCACTAAGTTAAAAACACATTACAAGAGATAGTTCAAAGCTAATCTAAGTTACAGTAAAAAGAACTCCCTGTTCAACTTTACACTTAGCACCACACTCTGAATCCTTAACGAGTAGCAACTCATTAGATCTTTTTGACGCCGGGAACACACCCATGAACAACTTGTGAACCACCAAGCTTCAACCACCAACGCCACGCACTAGCATAAGCAAAAGAACCATGTTCTAAGATCCATCAATAACGTGTTTGATATGGTGATGTTTTGGCACAAATATGGAAAAGAACCTTGAACCTTAAAAGAAGAAATACTCTAAGAAAATCAGAGTATATTAAAACAAAATATTCAAAAAGGTTCTAATTCATATACGCAAGAAAGAGGTGTCATCTAATGAAGGATTTCTTGCTCAACAATATAGTGCCAGGTCAGCCAACAAGGGACTAACGCATGTTTGTTCAAATAAGGAAAGTTTTCCTTTTCTTGGTTTGGACCACAAGGCAAATCGGGAAAAGAACTTTATTCCCTAGGACCACTTAAGGATGTTATGACACATGTAAAAAAATGTCCTAAAAAGTAAGAGACAAAGATAAACAATATCTATTTCACTTTATCAGATATGCAACTCGTGCTGGGTTGCAAATATCTTAATCGAGAGTGAAAGCACAAATTATTGTGCACACACACTCTAAACGAAACAAGCTAAGACTCAGGTTTGGCAATCAGTGTGCACGTAGAACTTATGTGCACACATACAACTCATAAGTTTGACAAATATGAGTTTTCCACATTTTCCCCCTTTGTCAAACTTATGAATAAGGAACACAAAAGGATTAAGTGCAAACTTATTCAATCAACCAATTAAACCTGCAGATTTGCAAAAACAAACATACAAACAAAAATAACCAACAAAACAACACAAATGTGAACACATGGTTAGCAGATAAAACAAATAAAACATCAAAGTAAAGTAACTAATTAGTTTAGAGGAAACAAATCCAAAAAACTGTAGCAAACAAATAAACAAACTCCCCTATGGAGAGATAACAATTCAAAGTTTAGCAAAAAATTAAAAATTAAAATCACTCTCCCATGCTTCTTACTCCCCCTCTTTGTTCATAAGTCTTGAAGACTTTCGAGAGGGTAGTGAAGAGCGATTGGCCTTCCTTTTCAGTCTTTTCTTGGAAGGAATAGAGACGGTAGGTAACATGTGCATCGTCCACTTCAACGTTTGGAATAGCAATAGATGAGGTATCAACAATTTCTTCCTGAACTGGAACAATTTCAGTACACACAAGGATATCATCTTGAGCAGTTGCATCTTCGGGTGTTTCTTCTTCAACATTAGCAGCTTCTTGTTCTTCTTTTTCAGCAGCTTTGTCATCTTCCTCATGAGCAGTGGCTTCTTCATCCTCATGGGCTGCCAATTCTTTTTCAACTTCATGATCAACAGCATCCTCAGTAGGCACGGCAGGAGTAGAAGGAACAGTAGGAGCAATTGGAGCAACAGGAGGCACCATGTTCTGATCAGCAGGTTTTATTAGAACATGTTTCTTTTTATTCTTTTGCTTCTTCTGCAAGTCAACCTCTAATTTGTCCATTCAAGAGCTGAGAGAAATGTGAATTTCCTTCAAATATTGAAGGACAAACTCCATTGAAGTTTCTAAGTCCTACATGGCAACAAAAAGCTTGGACTACCAAGTTGTAGTTCTCGATTGATCAGCCAAAGAAGTTGAAGGCAGATTTCCTGTAGACTATTTGAAAAACTTCTTAGTGATAGTCTTTATCTTCAAAACAGGTTCCACTTCATAGAACTTGGGCTTGTAAGTGGAAATAATCTTGTAAATCAATGAAGGAAAGGACAAAATCTGCAGAGAATAAGTGGATTTTGTTACCACGCTAACACTAGTAAAGATCAACTCAGCCAAATTAATCTTCTTTCCTTGAGCAATTCCATAAAGGAGTTGTGCTCGTTTTGGTCGAACAGTTAAGTTGAAGGTGACCAGTTGGTCAAAGATATCTTAAACAACAATTTGTAAAGTGGTGTAAGCACACTAGGATGCAAAACACTATTCCTAAGCCATTTGTCAATAGAGCCACCAGTGATAACCTTGACAATTTTGTCTAAGTCTAAACTCTTCAGGTCAAAGTTTTTTTTGCTCTTCTTCAGACCAAGAGCATCCTTAACAACATTCTCAGTAAACAGGATCCAATGTCCTCTAAAATAGACTCTATCATTGTGCTCATTTGAATTTGGTTCAGCATTGTCCAAGCCAAAATTGGCATAAAACTCTTGAACAAGATTTTGGACTAGGGCAGTTAGGCCTGTAATGGTTCCTAGCCATTTTCTTTTCTTCATCATGGCATGGAATTCATCAAAATCTTCTAACCTAACATTGGCTTCACTCACAATTGTCTTCTTGACAGTGTGGCTCTTAAATCTAGTTTTAGTAGTAGGTAAAACAAATGGAGAGATGTTACCAGTTGAGGGTTCCTCCATAACAAACTTTCCTTTCTTCTTAGCCAACTCTGCTGGAGTCAGAGGTTTTGATGGCGTAGCTTTTCCAAAAGCTTCCTTGCGCTATCTAAGAGTGGCTATCGGGGTGTTGTCAGAGGCGTTGTCAGATGCCGAACAAGATTTTTCCAGTGATTTCTCTAGCGAAGCAAGGGCTAACTCTTCTTATGAGCGCTCCGAGTTTTGGTGATCACTAGAAACAAAGGATGAACCAGGGGTGGTTGAGCAGTTTGATTCATCCTCTTGACTTCCCTCTTCAGAATTTGAATCACTCGCTGGAGAAGAAGGGTTTTTCGTCAGCTTTTGGCTATGTAGTCTTGCCTTTTTCAGTGTCAAGTATCCCTTCCTCAAAGATTTTTCCCTTGTTTTTATCATCAGGTCCTCCAATGCTTTCTTCCTTGAATCAATGAGAGAAAAAATCTGTGAAAATTTTAAGAGAAGAAAAATCGTGAAGGCAAAGAACTCAGGCAGCGCAAAGAGAAATTATCAAATGTGAAGACTGATGTGCTAATGAATTAGGGCTAACATTTATGGCAGACGTTGATTCTGATGCCGTAAAAAGAGTTATACCAAAATTAGAACTCTATCCTAAGTGAATGTACATTTGCAATCGTGTGAGCACACAACATCCCGAAAGAACATCATAAATTTTTCAAAAGACTAGACTTTATTGAACAATTTTTAATAACATAAAATTAAAATGATGAAATGCTTCACATGAATTTTTGAAAATCAAGACTATCAATCTCTGCAAATCATCTTACTAGATCAAATTTTCAATCTTTAAAAGGCACAAAAACTTATAGGAAGTTGTCAACATAATGCAATCAAAACAACACTTCATCAATCACACAGAAGTGACAAAATTTTAGATGCAATTGATTCCAGTGGTCATGGAAGAAAGAAAGTGCAAACAATTTTCATGTTCTAGATATGGGCTGTGTTTATATAAATTAAAAGTGATGAAAGAGACTTAAAAGAGTTGACATATTTGTTTCAATATAATTTTTCCAATGCTTCATCACAGATATCATATGCCTCAACCTTTTCTTCAATGACTACACTCGCACCTCTACCTAAACCTTGTTTGACTTTTCACAGTTGTGGGACAAATTTTATTAACATACAAATTTTTGCATCCATAAACAACTTAAAAGCTCATTTTAAGAGAACTACTTGTTTTAAAAATTGTGTGAAATTGGAGGTTGGAGATTTAATGGTTAAAACCCTTAACTGCAATTAATCTAATAAGGCAATTGGGTTCTATTAAATTACAAACACAATCACACAAACACTATTGGGGTTAGAGTTGTTGATTTAACTCACTTTAGTGTATGGTTACCCATTTTAAGTGCAGCGAAAATATTACCAAGTAGATTAAGACATTCCAATTTAGCCATATCAAACACAAGTGCAGAAAAATAAAGAACATAACCATATACATGGTTCGATTAAATCTACTTTTAGCCTACATCCGTGGGACCTCGTCCAAATTGATATAAGATATAGTTCAAAGTTGATCTAAGATCCAGTAAAAAGAACTCTATGTTCAACTTTACACTTAGCACCACACTCTAAATCCTTAACGTGTAGAAACTCCTAGGATCTTCTTTACTCTGGGAACACACCTGAGAATAGCTTGTGAATCACCAAGCTTCAAGCACCGACTACACGCACCAGCATCAGCAAAGGAACCATGTTCCAAGAGCCATCAAGTCTATGTTTGATATGGTGAGGTTTTGGCACACAATGGAAATGAACCTATGAACCTTAAGAGAAAGAATACTCTAAAAAATTTTAGAGTACAAATGAAATAAAAGATCAAAAGGTTAGATTCATACGTGCAAAAGAGGGTATTATATAATGTAGGGTTTCTTGCTCAACACTATAGTGCCATGTCAGCCAATAAGGGGTTGACCCATGTTTGTCCAAATAATGAAGGTATTCCTTCTTTTGGTTTGGACCACAAAACAAATTGGGAAAAGAAACTTTATTCCCTAGAAACACTTAAGGATACTATTACAGATGTACAAAGGTCCTATAAGGTGAGAGACAAAGATAAGCAATATCTTTTTCACTTTATCAGACATGCAACTTGTGCTGGGTTGCAAAAGTCTGAAGCGAGAGTGTAAGCACAAACTGTTATGCACAAACACTTTAGACAAAACAAGCCAAGACACAAGTCTGGCAACCATTGTGCATGCAAAACTGATGTTCATAGACACAACAAAGGAAATAAGCCAAATCATTAGATTGCAACCAATGTGCACAAAGAACTGTTGTGCACACACACAACTCATAAGTTTGACAAATATGAATATTTCACATTCTCCCCCTTTGTCAAACTTATGAACAAAGAACATAAAAGAGATTAAGTGCAAACCTGTTTTAATCAAGCAATCAAACCTGTAGATTTGTAAGAATAAACATACAAACAAAAAGAACTAAAAAAAACACAAATATGAACACAAGGTTAGTAAAAAAAAAAAAAAAGATAAACTAACCAAAAAACATTCTACAGAAACATAACAAGACCAGTAAAACAAATAACAAACTCCCCCATGGAGAGACAACATCAAGGCAATTCAAAGTTTTAACAATAAACAGAAAATAAACTTAAAATAAACCTTTACTACTCCCCCTCTTTGTTCATAAGTCTTAAAGATTTTCGAGAGGGTAGGGATGTGCAAAGAGCTTTTCTCTTCACTCTCTTCTTAGTAGAAGCAGTATTGGTGACATGAGCATCCTCCACTTGAACATTTGGAGCAGCAACAGAGGAGGTGTTAGCAGCTTCATCTTGGACTAGAGGGGTTTGCTCTTTGATCAGTGAAGGAGAGACATCTTTAGTGCGCACATGGGAAGCATCCTTCTCTTCAGATTGTTGTGCTTTGTCTTGAGCAGCTGCATCATCAGGATCTTCTTCTTCTTCATTAGTAGCTTCTTTTTCTTCCTCATGAGCAGCTTTGTCCCCTTTTTCATGAGTAGCTTCTTCTTCTTGAATAACAGGTACAGAAACCTTAGCAGTCATGGCTGAACTAGGAGGGGCAGTAGGAGCAATATGAGCAACAAGAGACATCTCATTCTAATTAGCAGGCTCTGTCAGAATAGGGGAAGCAGGTTTCTTCTTCTTCTTCTTCAAATCAGCCTCTAATTTGTCCATCCAAGCACTAAAGGAAATATGAATTTCCTTCACATATTGGTAAACAGTCTCCATGGAAGTTTCCAAATCCTGCATTGCAATAAAAAGCTTGGACTGTCAAGTGTTAGTCCTAGTTTGTTCAGTTGAAGAGGTGGAAGACAAGTTCCCTGAAGGTTGTCTAAAAGACTTCTTGGTGATAGTCTTTATCTTCAATAAGGGTTCCACTTCATAAAATTATGGCTTGTAAGTGGAAATGATTTTGTAAATCAGGGAAGGAAATGGTAAAATCTGGAGAGAGTGAGTGGATTGTGCTGCCACCCTAACACTAGTGAAGATCAAAGCAACCAAATTGATTTTCTTCCTTTGAGCAATCTCATACATGAGTTGTGCTCATTCTGGTCTAACAGTCGAATTATGCATGGAAGGAGACCAGTTGGTTAAAGAGATCTTAAACAACAACGTTTAAAAGGGTGTGAGTCCACTAGGCTAAAAAACTCCACTTCCAGGCCAAACAGCAATCAAAGCACCAGTTATTACCTTGACAATTTTGTCTAATTCTAAACTTATCAAATCAAAATTCTTCTTACTCTTTTTCATACCTAGAGCATCCCTAACAACATTTTCATTAAACAGAATCCAATGTCCTCTAACGTAAACTCGATCATTATGCACATTAGAGTTTGGTTCAACATTGTCTAAGCCAAAATTGGTATAAAACTCTTGAACAAGAGTTTGAATGGGTGCAATTAGACCCGTGATAGTACCAAGCCATTTTCTTCTCTTCATCATGGCATGAAATTCAGCAAAATCCTCTAACCTAATATTTGGCTTGCTCATAATTGTCTGTTTAACAACGTGACTCTTAAATCTTTTCTCGGCATCATGCAAAACAAAATGAGAGATATTACCAGATAGGGTTCTTCCATGATTGTCTTTCCCTTCTTCTTCGCCATCTCTACAAGAGTCAAGGGCTTTGATGGAGTAGCTTTCATAGAGCACCCTTACGTGATTTGAGAGTGGCTATTGGAGTGTTTTCTGAGGCGCTGTCGGAAGCCAAAGGGGATTTTTTAGGTGACTTTTCAGGTGAGGCAGGGGCAAACTCCTCCTGTGAGCGCACAGAGTCCTGATTATAACTAGAAATAGGGGAAGAGACAACTAAGGATGAATGGTTGGGTTATTTCTCATAGGACTCCTTCGATGTGGCAGAATCAGACTCTGGTGGCATTTTCTCTTTCGTCGCCTTTTTCTTGCTGGATTTCTTCAGGTCTTGAAATCCTTTCTTGAGTGATTCCTCCATGGCATTTCTCTTTGGGTTCTCAATCACTTTCTTTCTTGAATCCATGTGAGAAAACAACAACAAAAATCAATGAAATTTTGAGAAAAAAATCGTGAAGAATGGAGAACACAAGCGGTGCAATAGGGTTTAGAATGTGAAGACTAACACAAAATGGTTTAGGGCTAGCATTTATAGTAGGCGATGATTTTGATGCCCTAAAGAGAGTTATACCAAAAGTAGAACTCTATCCTAAGTGAGTGTATACAGTCAATCGTGTGAGCACACAGCATCCCAAAAGAACATTAGAAATTTTCAAAAGACTAGACTTTATTGAACAATTTTAAAAACATAAAATTAAAATGATGAAATGCTTCACATGAATTTTTGAAGGTCAAGACAATCAATCAGTGCAAATCATCCTAATAGATCAAATTTTCAATCTTAAAAAGGTACACAAACTCGTAGGAAAGCTGTCAACATAATGAAATAAAAAACAACACTTCCTCAATCACACACAAGTGAGATAAAGTCACAAAAGCTTGTCTAAGTGTGCGACAGTGTCCTCAAGGGGGATTAAATGATACATTGGTCAAATAAAATTTTGCAAGAGAAACTCCCCTTTCCCTCATGCCCTACAACATTTTTTACTTTTCTTTTTCAGCATAGGAAACAAGAATTTTTCTTTTCATATTGAACAAGGGGCAAATAACTCTCATAAACGTAACTAAAATGTAACTTTCACACTTGCAAGAAGGTGGTCCTCTTAATGGTAGATTTTCTAAGATATAGGGGTCTTTATAAATCAGAAAATTACTAAAAAACGACTTTCACACTTCAGGCAAGGTAGCCTTTCATAATGGTGACAAGAATGGACAAAACAACTCATGATGAGATAAGGTCATGTTATAGAGAGAGTTTCAATGGACACAACATGCCAGAGTTAGCACATAGATAAGAGAAAATAAATGACAATTAGAGTGCTAGCACATATCAAAGAACTTGACAAACAAAAATAAAAGTCACATGTTCAACTCATGATGAGATAAGGTCATGTTATAGAGAGAGTTTCAATGGACACAACATGCCAGAGTTAGCACATAGATAAGAGAAAATAAATGACAATTAGAGTGCTAGCACATATCAAAGAACTTGACAAACAAAAATAAAAGTCACATGTTCATGCTTTATTCATTAACAGAAATGAAAAAACTATTCAAGTTGAAGTATTCTAATGGACTTCCTCAAGAAAACAAAAGTGTCATAGTCAAGTGCTTTTGTAAATAAATCAGCCAATTGGGATTTTGTGTTCAAATGAGCAAGTGCAATGATGTTCTCTTCAACTAACTCTCTAATAAAATGATGTCTTATGTTAATGTGCTTAGTCCTAGAATGCTAGACTGAATTCTTAGAGATGTTAATGGCACTTGTGTTATCACAAAAAATTGTCACACAATCTTGATCAACACCATAACCATTCAACATTTGCTTTAACCATAAAATTTGAGTGCAACAACTCCTTGTGGCAATGTACTCAGTCGGCAGTGGATAAGAAGATTGCATTTTGCTTCTTGCTATACCATGTGACAAGTTTGTTTCCAAGATAAAAACATCCACCCGAAGTACTCTTTCGATCATCCAAACCATTGAGTGTTGGAAATGTAGATTTATTTAGTGATTTAAGGGTGAAACTATAAGGAATTTAAGGTTTAATGCATGATTTATGATGTGAATTCTTGCATGTTTCGTTATCTTCCGGAATCATGAGTGTTGTGCGTGTTTTCAGGTATTCAGGTGAAAAAGAATGGATTATTCATGCTTGTGCTTGTGTTCAGACGTCCTGGAACCATTCGAGTGCGGATAAATCAAGGCAAGAAGAAAAGAGTGAAATTCTAACTTTGCGCCACAGCACAATGTCAACGAACTGCTCCTCGATGCAATTAAACTAAGTCGTGGCATGGTACAATTTTTGTCAGAGAAGAAATCACCAGGAAACACTCCAGGCTATAATTAACTGAGTAGCAGTGCAACTAAACCGCGCCGCGGTGCAAATCGCACAGAATGTAAAAAATATTGCATTTCTAACCCTAATTACGGCGACCAATATTTACAAGTTTGCTATTTTGTTTAAAAACTATATAAAGGTTGCTTTAGTCCGTTTTTAAGGAGTTTTTAGGTTTGATATACACATTTAGGGAGAGAATACATTTGGGGCTTCTTGGAAAGGTGAAGCTTGGAGAGGGGAAGAGGTTTTATTCCTCTCCTCCTCCTTTGTTCTTCATGATTATGGTTCCAGGTGTTGTTGTTTCTTTTCCTTTATGTTGTATTTTGTTTTCTAGGGATTTGATGTAATCTAATCGAAGGCTTGTGTTTTATTGTTATTCTATTTGTTTGATCCATTCTATTATGTTATAAATTCATTCATTGCATTTAGTTCAATCTTTAGTTGATATTAGGGTCTGCTCAACCTTGACGTTAGTTAATTGATTGTATGAGACAAGATTGGGTGTGGAATGACTGATTTGTAGCCCTGTCCGGGTATAGATTGGTTATTGTCTTTAAGATCGTCTTATGCTTAATGGGTTTTCGTTACTAGACTAGGCTATATGCCACTAGCTAGTTTAGTTGATGGAAACACTAGGTTATTCTGAATGGCCGTGATAATACCTTAGGAACAAGAGATGTCGTGTCTATCTTGTTAGAGTAGATGCCCTAGGGCCAATCAATTATTGTAGAATTGACTCTTTGTAATAATGTTCATTGATCAATAAAAGGCGTTTTATACTATATCGCGTAAATCATCATTGTATGTATTGATATATGTCCTTAGAATGGTAGAATCATGATGAGGGTATCAAGTGTTTCAAATCTTGATAGTGAGAACCCTATGAGCACATATGGTGGTCATTCTAGACACGTCCGTAGCCCCTAGTATTATTTTGAAGTAAGGGCACAGATAATACGGTAAGGCTATCATAGTGTTGACGACCCTGTCGAAAGCCAGTGACTGATCTCACTTGTCAAGGTTGTTTGGTGACAACCTGGTGCAACACATGGGTGCTTGCTGTAGGCAAGTTCACTGGGCTGACCCACCAGAGGATTCCATATGGATGGTAACCCTAGTGTCTATGGAACAAATGCTCTAACGAATGGTGGTGCATGTGATTCTTAGACTTGAGATCACCAGAGTGCTTTGTGCACCGATTAGTGTAGTTTGACACTAGCCTAACGCAGTTCTATTCGGAGCTGTCAATACAATAGTGATTGACTACATCAAGGAGTGTATCAAGACTATGGTGGATAGACAGAGGATTCATCACTCCCAGGTATGGGAGAAGTAAATGGAAATGACACTAAAACTGTGGCCACAGTGCGATTGAGTTGTTGCTCTATCCAGTTTATAATACAAGTCATTGGTCCGATGGCGAATACACAATATCGAGAGTAATCGAAGGTTGACACTATTTCTATGCCTCGGTCTCGTCGAGATAACGGATGATCAAATGATCAAATTGTACGGTAACCATATCGTTGACAGGTAGCTACTTTGCTGAATCCGAATCTATCGGGTAGCCATGATGCCTTGCTAGGGGCCAATCTTGGTCTGTGTTTAGTGAGACGATTAATTGGTGTTAATCGCGATTTTACACTCTGCCAGTAAGATGAGGAACCTATGGGTCACACACATAGAAGATAATTTAAGAGCCAGAAAGAAAAAAGAGCGTTTTCGTCTTTTTAGGTGAAAGGATATTTTGGTAATTTCACAGTGTAATTAAATTTGCTAAGGTCGCAGCCTTTATTTAATTTGTTAGAAAAATTAAATAAGTGAGATTACGTTTAAATATGTGTTCGCATATATTTAAATAAATTATCATTATTGTTAAATGTTAATATATTAAATATATATTAATTGATTTTAATTAAGATAATGATAAACAAAATTAAAATATCTAAATGGGAGTGTTTGGAAACAAGGGGTGTTTGGGTTGGAGCCCAAGCCTATTCCATAAGGGAATAGGGCAATTAAACTTGCACTATAAAAGAAAAGGTTTAATTGAGAGAGAGTAAGATTTATTATTATTTCATTTTCACTCATTGAAAGAAAACTTTCCAGCCCCAAAACACTCCCCCACTCCAGATTGCTTTTTGCTTAGAATCAAAGTATTCTTTGTTTTCTTTCTTGTTTCTTAAGGCTAAAGAGGATTTAGTAAATCCCTTTTTAGTTCCTTATGATTATCTTCGTGTGGACTACATCGGTTCGATCCTACACTTGAGTCGGTAGCAAATTACGTTTAGAGATAAAGTTGGAGGAGCCTCCAAACGTGCGTATGATTTCTTAAACTCTAGACTAATTTTCCGCAGATTCTTATTTTGATATAAACTGTAAATTTGTGCCCTAATCTTGGTTCTATGGAACGATCCGTGTTGTTATTAATTTTTGTTTTCCACTGCGTCAATGGATCGTTTCCTAACATATCTTGATTAGCTCTGTGAATGGATGATTTGTGTCTATGTGACTTGGTTCCTTTGTTAGTTAGACTAGGCTATACACCACTAGCTAGTTTAATTAATGAAAGTACTAGGTTGAACCCGATGATGTACAAACCGTAGAATAGAGTGGGGAGAACGATAGTTTGATGATGAACACGTAGCCTGATAATTATGATGGAGTTAGAGCCCTAGGATTCTTTGTAGATAAATAGATTTAGATTTACTTTAAAGTCGATTTTATGTTTTCTTTATTTCAATTCTTGTTACTTTCATCAAGGCTTAGTTTTTAGGATCACGAGAGCATCTCTAGTCTCTGTGGGATCGACCCTTACTCGTGCACTATGCGGCGATTGTGACTCGTGCACTTGCAAAGGATTAAACTTTGTATGTCTGTCACAAACTTCCAACCCAATCCACATCAATACATACAACCAAACAATTGTTAGAATCAAATGAGTACCAAAGACAAAAATCACACGTACCTGAAACATATTTCATGATTCTTTTCATTACATTCAAGTGCAACTCAAAAGGGCTAGTTTGAAACCTAGCACAAACACCAACACTAAAACAAATATCAGGTCGGCTTGCAGTTAAGTAAAGAAGACTTCCTATCATGCTTTGGTACATCTTATTGTCTACCTTTTTACCATGTTCATCTTTGGACAGTTTAAGGGTAGCACTCATAGGGGCTCTAGCATGCTTTGCATTCTCTAGACATAATATTTTCAACATGTTTCTAGAATACGTTGATTGGGAAACAAACATGCCATTTTCCATTTGTTTAATTTGAAGACCAAGAAACATATTAAATTCCCCTACCATACTCATCTCAAACTCATTTTTCATTAGGCTAATGAATTCAAGTGAATGTGAATGAGACATAAAACCAAACACAATATCATCAACATAAATCTGTGCACACAAGATTTCATTGTTAGCACGCTTGATAAATTGTTGGCATTACCTCCTTCATAGCTATGCTCAAGAAGGAAAGTTGTCAACCTTTCATACCAAGTCTGTAATAACTGCTTTATACTAGGATACTCATAGAAATATATCAAGTAAAATACATTTATATTAGTAAAAGTAAATGGGCCCAAAATGCTTTATACAAAATAGAATATCATTTACAAAATGCCCTTAAAACAGTGGACAATGTAGCCATTGCTCCTCGCTTGCCGACGCCCATCCGACCGCGTTCTCACCTAGATCCTGCAACCACAAAGGAAAACAATGGGGTGAGCAAAAAATAATGCTCAATAAGTAAATCCTCTACTCGACTGTCCCCATAACTGTTTCTCTTAATTCTTTCCTTACACTTTTCTATTTCTGTTTCACACAGCTCTCTTTACTTAACTTCTGCTATATGTCACGGCCTCATCTTACCGGAGGCACGGCCGGGTGGAGTTCACATAGCACCAACCCACTCTTCGTGACTGATAATCCGTAAATTATACAGTTTTTATATGATCTTTTTGTTGGATTTCAGGTACTTTCCAGTGCATTTTGACCTGAATTGGTGCTTAATTCTTTACTTTTCGTGTTTCAGGTTAAAATGGACTTTTTGAGCGAACAAAGACAAAACTGGATAATTTTGACTCTTGAGCGGATTTCAGAAGATAGGGAGTTCCGGAGCAGGACAACGCATGATGAAGCTTGTTTCCAAGGAAGAGAGCCGAAAGTCGAAGAATCGAACGAAGAAGAGCACAGAGTGGCAGTTTTGTAAATTTTAGAACCCTTGAAGGAACTTCGCCCCGGCGAAGAAATTGTCTTCGCCGCATGCAGGCAGGAGACGACCTGGGGATTTCCGTTCGGCCGCGGCGAAAGTCAAATTTTTCAGTTTTGTAAACGCACGTTTCGTGTGTGTGTGTTTTGATTGGGTTTTTAGGACTAGGTATAAAAGAAAAAGAAAAAAATTTTAGAAGGGGGTCGGAGGCTGTTAGGTTTAGCCGTCTTCTACATTTTTCTTAGAGAAAAAGCTTGAGTTTTTCGGATTGTAAAAGTGAAGGTTCAGATTTTGACTGGAAGATTCATCTTTTGGGGAGATTTCTATTCTTTCATCTCAGTTTCATTATGTTTATTTTGTTTACTTTTTATTTTCCGTTTTTATTCTGTTAATTTAGCTATGAACTAATCTTCTATGGGTTAGGGTTTTGATTGTAGTTTGGATTTGAAATGGGTTGAGTATGTGATTGTGCTATTTCCATGTGAATAAGTTTGTGGTTGTGTGTTACTCTGAAATTAATTGTTTTATGTGATGAACATGATGAGATTGAGAAATAATTCATGTTAAGCTTCATGGGTAATAACCATTATAGTATTGGATGCTAGAGATAGATTCAAGAATTAATGAAATCAATTTAGGATTCTTGTGCTTCATGATTTAGAATTATTAACCTTCAATTTGTTGGGTGCGGAATGTTAATAATGATGAATAGGAAAACATAGCCCGAGAGGGTATGTTATCATAGTAGTGAATCCGATTTACAACCATTGCACGTGAATGTGAAAATAGTGTAACTCTTAGGCTTAACCCATAAATAATCCAAACGAAGTCAAAACCCTACCCGTTTTACTTAAATTGAATTTCTTGTGTTTCATTTGCTTTCCTTTTAAGAATTACTTCTTTGTTAAATTTTTATTTTGTTTTCGTTTAATAGCAAATTGCTCCCACAAATCCAAGATTTTCGGTTGCTTCAACTTGTTAACATTAGGAATTTAGTGCTTAGCTACCAGTCCTCGTGGGAACGATATCCTACCCATCACTCTATTACTTGAACGACTAGTGCACTTGCTAGTTTCGCATGTTGTAGTAAACACGCATCAGTGACTTTACTCATTCTCTATTTGTTCTTTCTCATGTTTACTCATTCCTTCTCACTTGATGTCACGGCCTCATCTTACCGAAGGCACGGCCGGGTGGAGTTCACATAGCACCATCCCACTCTTTGTGGCTGTCGGGTGGAGTTCATAAAGCACCAACCCGCTCTTAGTAACTACAAGGTGGAGATCACAAAGCACCAACCCACTTTTAGTGTTTTTCTCATTCTCTACTCTTAGAGTAGTTCATTCACAAAGTTCTCTACTCTTTCTCAAGCCACTTCTCAATGCACAATTAATGCATATGGATGGTTCTTCTCCACTAATGCACTCATGAAATGCCAACATGCAATGTTGCAAGAATTAAGGTTTACTACTCATGCTCATGATTCTCTTAGGCATTTCATCAAACAACTAATGTGCATACATAAACTCTACTTTATCTATAGTTCTACTCCTCTCTTGAACCATCCAAAATGGGATAAAACTCCCTCACAAAGTTATAATCCCTGTCATAAAATAACACTTCCAAAAAGATTTCTCAATCTCCTCCAATTTCATCTCAAACTACATCCTCAACACACATCTCACTTCTCATAATTGAAGTGTATTTAACAACTACAAAGAAAATAGTCATCTCCATCTCAAATCTCAATAACATAACATATAACATGCATACATAATTTCTATTCAATCTCTACTCAAGAGAGTTCTCAAATCTCAACTTGGGTTGGGATTTACTACCTTGTAATGGAGAGATCTCACTAGCACTTTCCTTTCCTTTAAAATGTTTGTCTCTTCTCTACCCTTTAAACAATAACACCATAAGACTTCAATATACAATATATGCAAAATTTCACATCTAAAGCAAGGATTCCTACCTTAGGATACCTTAGATTGATTTTCTACCCCAAACTACTCAAAAAGCCCTCTAAAATTCTTGAAAGGTTGAAGGGAAAGTTGAGAGGAAATGGATAATGGAAGAGGCGGTGGAAGATGAAGAATGAAGGGTTTACTAAGCTTAATCCCTTTTTAACTCAAAATATCTTCATTCATTCCCATATTGCCCTTGCTCTTTCTTGGAAATTCCATCCTTGTCCTTTGATTCATTACAATCACACCCCCACTCTAACATATTCTCCATAAAATTTCCTTACAATTCACTCCCCACTTTTCCTGCTAATTAAGGGGAGAAAGGTCATTTTGCCCCTATGGAAAAATCCTCTAGAAACTTCATTAAACTTTTCAGCCAGCTCGTTGCCGTGGCGAAGAACTTCTGTCGCCCCGGCGAAAAATTATAGAACCGTCGTCGCAAATTACAAAGCCACCGTCACCGTGGCGAAGACTATTCTTCGCCCCGGCGAAGACCGAAATTTCAAAATTCACCAAAACTCAACCAAAATCAGGGCAAGCACTCAACCAAACCAACTCATCAATCCAACTAAAGGCCAACCAACTGAAAATAACAACATGCAAGCTCAAATGAGAACAAATCAATAAACATTCAAGCAATACAACACAATTTAACTACGTACCTCAAGTGGGGCGTTACAAAGCCTGTGGCACTTGTTTCAAACCGTAAAGTATTTTCTTCAATCCGAATACATGATCAGGTTTGTGGGGGTCTTGAAAGTCAATCGGTTTTTCAACATACACTTCTTCGGTGAGTATCCCATTCAAGAAAGCACTTTTGACATCCATTTGGAACAATTTGATCTTGAGCCAGCAGGCAACAGAAACCAGCAAGCGAATTGACTCAAGTCGAGCAATAGGGGCAAAGGTTTCATCAAAGTCGATTACCTCAACTTGAGTATATCCTTGGGCTACAAGCCTAGCTTTGTTCCTGACAACATTACCAAATTCATTAGTTTTATTCTTAAAAATTCATTTGGTACCTATTATGTTGATTCCTTCAGGCCTCGCCACAAGTGTCCACACATCATTCCTTTCAAATTGTTCTAATTCTTCATGCATGGCCTCAATCCAATTTTCATCTTCCAAAGCTTGTTTGTCATTCTTCGGCTCTGCAAGAGAGATATAACAAAGATGGTTAATTTCATTTTGTCATCTCTTTCTTGTAACCATTACCTCGTTTGGATCTCCAATCACGGTTGAAGGTGGATGAGCTTTTCGAACCCATGTTGGTGGATCTTTTCTTCTTTGGTTTCTCCTTTGAATACTTTCATCAAAGAGATCAACAATCAACTCAATCCCTTTGTTTTGCAATGATAAATCTGAGGATGAATCTTTACAAGGAGTAGACCTAGTGCTATAGCACTAGAACTGTGTGGAAGCATATTTGAAGAGGACTTAGGTACAAAAGGTTCAGTTGTGTTCACACCACCTTGTGTGGGCACATGAGGAGCAAACATGTCTTGAATTTCACATTTTTGTGAAAAATCTGAAAAAATTTCTACATCACTAAACACAACATTAATGGATTCTAAAACTTTTTTAGAATGTATGTTATAGATCCTGAATACACGGCTATTGGAAGAATATCCAATGAAAACTACTTCATCACTTATAGAATCAAACTTACTTAAATTCTCTCTATCATTCAAAATGTAGCATTTGCATCCAAACACATGAAAGTAAGAGAGATTAGGTTTCTTGCTTTTTCACAGCTCATAGAGAGTTTGAACAGTACATTTTCTGAGGTAAACTTTATTGGAAATGTGACAAGCCGTGTTGATAGCTTCTGCCCAAAGTCTTGTAAGAAGTTTTTTGGCATTAAACATCACCCTAGCCATCTCTTGAAGCACTCTGGTTTTTCCTTTCCACAATACCATTTTGTTGAGGTGTTTTTGGTGATTAAAATTCATGGAATATGCCCTACAAATCACAAAAATTAGCAAAATTGGTATTCTCAAATTCCTTTGTAGCTTTTGAACTCTTCTCAACAAGCAGCCTTTTGGCTAATTTTTGAAATGCATTGAAAGAATCATATTTCTCATGCAAGAAGTCAACCCAAGCATACCTTGAAAAATCATCAACACAAACAAACACATACCTCTTACCTCCCAAACTCTCGGTTTGCATAGGACCCATTAGATCCATATGAAGCAATTCCAAAACACATAAGGTATTGAGATTTGAGAAAGCTTTATGAGATATTCTGGTTTGCTTACCTTGGTGACATGGACCACACACATTACCTTTTGGAAGTTCAAGTTTTGGTAGTCCTTTAACCACTTTCTTTTTTTAGAGTCTTACCAAGTCCTTGAAGTTCATGTGACCAAGTTTCTCATGCCACAAGTTTGTGGAATCTGTTTTTGAACTGAAACATGACACACGGTTAGAAAGCTAGTAACAATTATCATTTGACCTTTTTCCTTCAAGTAGAGAAGCACCTTTACCATTCAAAATTTGACACTTGTCCTTTGAGAATTGAACCACGAAATCTTTGTCACATATTTGACTAATACTAATCAAATTAGCTTTCAAACCATCAACAAGTAAGACATCTTTCAAAATAGGAAAATAAGGAAGCACAATTGACTCTTTGCCAAGGATTTTACCTTTCTTACCATCACCATAAGTGACATGCCCACTATCAATCGATTCAAGTTCAGTCAAGAGAGATTTATTACCTGTCATATGCCTTGAACAACTACTCTCTAGATACTAAAGATCATTTTGAAATGCAAGCAAGGAGGTATGAGACACAAAACAGTTCACATCAGCCTTAGTTTTCCAAACTTTTTGGAAGAAAAACCATTGCTAGCATTATAATTTATACTAGCAACAAAACTATAGTTTTTAAGAACTTTCTTTAAATAAGCAATAAACCTGAAGCATTTGGGTCTGATGTGACATTTCCTGTTACAAAAATGGCAAATAGGAATGAATTTTGTACCTTCGGCAGGAGTTTCGATGGCCTTCATAAACATGCTTGCACCAGCTTTCGATGTGCTAGCACCAGGACTAAAGCCCAAGCCATACCGATCTTCGAATGATTTTCCTTAACCAAGGACTTCATCAAGCTTAAGAGAACCTGCATTCAACTTATCAATGATGGCTTTAGCCTTAGTTCAGCAGTTAGAACAACTATCTTTTCGGACAAGGCTTTCTTTTGCTTAAATAAGGTAGCATTCTCTATACCAAGAGATTGCAACTTTTTCACAGCCTTTAGCCATTGGTCATACATTTTATCATATGTCTCTTGTTGCTCAGCATAAATATCAACAATGTCATCCAAAACCTCACTCTTACCATCTTCTTGGTTCACGGTGAGGGCAAGAACATTTTCATCATCACCCGAATCATCATCATGCTCACTCTCACTCAAAGTGGCAACCATGGCCATACCTTTCTTCTTGTTCAATGTATTAGCACACTCAGATTGTATGTGCCCAAAGCCCTCACATTCAAAACACTTGATATATTTATTTTTCTTTTCTTTATCTTTTGAAAATTTCTTTGTAAAGGTACCAAGGGTTTGATGGTCATAAGACTTTTTCACGAAAAAATTTCAGCCATAACCACTATTATGAGGTTTTTTCATGTTTTTCATAAGAAACTTAGCAAAATTCTTTGTAAGTAAAGCACAATTTTCATCATCCAATGAACCTAAATCACAATCATCAAAAGGATTAGAATCAATATCATGTTTGAGAGTCAAACCTTTGCTCAGTTTTTGTTTGTCATAATGTTTCAGATTCAGTTCATAGGTTTGGAGAGAGTCAATGAGTTCATCAATGTCTATAGCATCCACATCTCGACATTCTTCAATGGTGGTCACCTTTGACATAAACCTCCGAGGTAAAGAGCAAAGCATTTTTCTAACAAGTTCAGCATTAGTATATGTTCTTCCCAAAGTAAAACACTCATTAGAAATATCACAAACTCTACCATAAAAATCAGTTATAGTCTCATCATCATCCATGTTCAGATTTTCAAAATCAGTGACAAGTCTTCTAAGCCTATTTCTTTTAACAGCACTAGTTCCCTCATTCTTGACTTGAAGCCTATCCCAAGCATCTTTAACAAGCTCACAATTAGCTATGAGTTTCATTTGGTTCACATTAACAACATTAAAAAAAGCATGAATGGCTTTAGAGTTATAATTTGTAAGAGTTAACTCATCAGCAGTCCAACTAGCAACCGGTTTTGGTCTAGACACTTCATTTTCAACAATAACCAAGGTTGTCCAACCATTCACAACTGTGGACCAGACTCTTTCATCTATAGAC
The DNA here is from genome assembly GCA_026225825.1 of Pistacia integerrima. NCBI lineage: Eukaryota > Viridiplantae > Streptophyta > Magnoliopsida > Sapindales > Anacardiaceae > Pistacia > Pistacia integerrima. The sequence continues at coordinate 18,732,304 of CM047739.1, forward strand.
TTAAGAAAAGCATGTAACCTAGGTCTCCATGTATAATAGTTAAGTCCTTCTAACAGAGGTAGTCTATGAGTAGATCCACCTTTAGTGAAGAAACTCATGACGAAAAATAATCAGACAAATGCTAACACAGCAAATGATAGTGCACAAACAAACATACAGCAAATCTAAAAGAAAAATGCAACATAGATTAGGTTTCGTCCAACTACCAGACCTCTCAAATGCATACAAAATCAACCAAAATGGGTAAGGATCAACTAAAGCAACTTATCAAGACACGCTCTGATACCACTTATTGGGGAGAGAGTTGTAGATTTAACTCACTTTAGTGTATGGTTACCCATTTTAAGTGCAATGAAAATATTACCAAGTAGATTAAGACATTTCTAATTTAACCACATCAAACACAAGTGCGGAAAAATAAATAACACAACCATATACATGGTTCGGCTAAATCCACTTTTAACCTACATCCATAGGACCTAGTCCAGATCAAAGCAATCCACTAAGTTAAAAACACATTACAAGAAATAGTTCAAAGTTGATCTAAGATACAATAAAAAGAACTCCATGTTCAACTTTACACTTAGCACCACACTTTGAATCCTTAACGTGTAGCAACTCCTAGGATATTCTTCACTTCGGAAACATACCCGAGAATAGCTTGTGAACCACCAAGCTTCAAGCATCGACGCCATGCACTAGCATCAACAAAGGAACCATGTTCCAAGAGCCATCAAGTCTATGTTTGTTATGGTAAGGTTTTGGCACACAATGGAAATGAACCTATGAACCTTAAGAGAAAGAATACTCTTAAGAAATTTCAAAGTACAAATGAAATAAAAGATCAAAAGGTTAGATTCATACATGCAAGAAAGGATATTACATAATGTAAGGTTTCTTGCTCAACACTATGGTGCCATGTCAGCTAACAAGGGGCTGACCCATGTTTGTCCAAATAAGGAAAGTATTCCTTCTTTTGGTTTGGACCACAAAACAAATCGGGAAAATAAACTTTATTCCCTAGGACCACTTAATGATACTATGACACATTTACAAAGGTCCTAAAATGTGAGACAAAGATAAACAATATCTTTTCCACTTTATCAAACATGCAACTCGTGTTGGGTTGCAAAATTCTTAAGCGAGAGTGTAAGCACAAACTGTTATGCACACACTCTAGATGAAATAGGCCAAGGCACAAGTCTGGCAACCAGTGTGCACGCAGAACTGATGTGCACACACATAACAAATAAAACAAGCCAAATCATTAGATTGGCAACCAGTGTGCACACAGAACTATTGTGCACACACACAACTCATAAGTTTGACAAATATGAATATTTCATAAACACAAATCTCATAACAAGTAAAACTACAAACACAATCACACAAACACGCGGCTACTGGCTTCTATTGAAATATAACAATTGCAGAAGAAAAATGGTGTACTCACAGAGTCACAGTTGGGAAACGAGATAAATCAGCCAGAGTCTGGAGATCGTTAATTTCCCAAGGAGTCCGGAGTCGAGCATCAGAAGAGGGGGAATTTTGCGGCGCTGCGACAGTAGATAGGAAATCAGGAATTTAGGTTTCAAGGTTTGGGCGTTTGGTTGTTTGGATTTTGGATTTTGGATTTTGGATTTTGGATTTTGGATTTTGGAATTGGGTGTGCTCAATTTGTGGGTATAATGGGTTTATATAGGCAAAGCTGTAAATATTTTCAGGGCAGTTTGTTAACAATTCAAATTTATTAATATCCTTCTTAAAAAAAAAAAAAAACAAAATTATATAATAAATTTCTAAATAAAACCTAAAAGGGATTAATGGTTAGAGGCCAAAAAAAAAAAAAAAAAAAAAAAATTTGATAATTATTTTATTCATATATATATAGTGTTTATATAACATGTTATGTCAATTGTCATCTTCATATTATTTTATTATCTATATAGAGTCATATCAATATTTTTTTTTAAAAAAAAAAGAAAGATATATTGTCTTAGTTAAACAAAAAATACAAACAATCATAATTCATAAGAGATATTGTCATTTTATGAGTTAGAGAAACCATTTATTCGAATAAAAATCTTTGATCACATATTAAAGGTAATATGAATGGTGATTTTAATAGACATATTTGTACGTCTATATATAATCTATTTCAATAAAGTAAACATGCAATCAATCACTTTAAATATTAAAAAAAATTAGACCCATTCGGGACGGGTAAAACTTCTATCTCTACCGCCACTTTTATAGTTTGGGGAAATATATAGTCTTTATCCTATCTGAAGTATAAATATAATTTTAAATTGAAACAACAACAATGGACTTGACCTAAATAAATAAAAATAAGGTCCATAGGCTTAAGCTAATTAAATAATAATAAGGTCCACAATAACTAAGGTTAAACAAATTATCTTATTAATTAATCTTTTAATTAGTAATGTATATAAATTATTTATTAAATTATTCACATTTAAAAGATAAATTATATAAATTATGATGAAGAAAATTAAATTCTACATATTTAAGATAAATCATTTGAATAATATTTACATAGAGTGGTTGTTACACAAGCTAACCATAGTCTCATATGATTCACTAAGTTCAATTTTTATAAGCAAACTTATATTGTGAATTAAATCACGAGTGGGTTGAAGAAACATTTGTATAGGTTCTTAGGAAAATTGAAGCGTTATGTTCATAATAAAAGTGGACTAGAAGGTTCTATTGTAGAAGGATACATTGTGGAAGAAAGTCTAATATTTTGCTCGAGATATTTAAATTGTATTGAAACTAAGTTTGATAAGTTGGGAAGAATTCTTTTAAGTTAGGTATTAGTTGAAGGTTCCAATTTACTATTGACCTTAACGGTGTGATTAACACTATGTTTGACTATAGCTATTTAATTCATAAGTAATAAAAATATAATTACTTACGAGATAAATTAGAATATCTATAGCTGCATACTATAAGGATTGTAGCAAATTAAATTTCACATTCTTTATTTGCTACAAATTCAAATAATTTATAGCTAATACAGACGTACTAGCTATATATTTAAACTAGCAGCTAATAATGATACTATAATATTGTTACTACCATGAAAATAAAATTTGTATAGCACCTCAATTAGCTACAAATTTCAATATTTTATAGCTTATGCACAAATAATAGTTGTATAGTTAAACTCGTAGCTAATAATGATGTTATATGCCATGTAAATAAAATGTTTATAGCTAAATACATTAATTAGCTACAATGTTTTACCATAGCTAATACATTGTAGCTAAATGATTGGTTATTGCCAGGCTTTTAATAAGTTAAAGCAAGAGATGAATATTAGCTTTGATGGAGGAAATCTTATCACTAAAATTATTTCAATTAGCTATAAATATTGACTTTTGTAGCAGTAAATATGTATTTGCTACAGTTTTCCTTTCTGTAGCTAATGTTCATGGCTATATGTGTATAATGTTGTAGTGACGCAAGATTGATCTTTTTACCAGTCCCTATACCATAAATGAGCTTAGCTCTATATACCCTAATGGTGGAATTGTGCATGGATGGAGACCAATTGGATAGGGAAATTTTGAGCAAGCCCTTATACAGAGGTGTTAACACACTAGGTTGAAGATAACCACACCTAGGCCACTTTGCAATAGACCCACCAGTTAGCACTTTGACAAACATATCCATATCAAGAAAAGCCAGCTTATCAGGGTTATCAACAACAAGCAAATCAAGTACAAATCTAATCACATCAACATTGAAGTCTACCAAAACTCCTCAAACAAAAACTTGGTTGGAATGTTCACCAGGTTCATCAATGTTTTTGCCAAAATTGGCATAAAACTCTTGAACAAGAGTTTGAACAGGGACAACAAGGCCAATCACTATTTTAACCCCTTTTTGTTTCTTAAGATTCTTTGAAATCTTAGGAAAGTCACTCAACTTAACATTTGAGTCACATACAAGTGTCCTCCAGACAATGTGCCCTCTAAAGTGTTTTTCGACCTCAAGGGAGATAAAGAAAGAAACTTTACCAGGTGAGAAGGCTTTCTCAATAAATTTACCCTTCTTCTTTGCTTTGGATGATTGAGATTGAGAGTTTGTGGGTTTATCTTTTGTAGAAAATTCCATTTGTGACCTCAGTGAAGTGATTGGGGGACTTTCAGACTCGGTTGAGGATGAAGAAAATGATGAATCGTCAGAGCTAGACATATCAGGAGCAGGGGATGTGGGTATTGGTTCCTCTCTTTGCAGCTGATGATGGTGGATTTCTTGTGTTTAACAGCTAGAGAAGATTTTTCATGATCCATTAGAAGGTTTAAAGAAAAAATGAAGAAGCAAACGAGATTAGAACAAAAATTTAGAGACAAAAAACAGGGGCGGCACAAATGGGTTTGTTGCAACAAGAAGAAGTGTGATAGCACTTAGATGGCCTAAACCCTTAAACCCTAAAACGAATTTTACTTAAAATGGACTTCTTAACAAAACCAGATATGCACACCGCAATATAGTGTGAGCACATAAGATGCAACCAAAAATAAATGCGTGAACATTCAACACGTGTCAGCACACAACAAGCAGACTTAGTGAAGTGTGAGAGCATTCAACAGATGTGAACATGCATGAAGCAAACATGAAGATTACAGGTCCTATAAAGATTGTTCACACAATTTCCCAATGTGACAACACATACCCAAAAGAAACATACTTTATTGGAAATAAAAATTTTAAAAAGATGAATTCATGAGAAGTTTCACTTGATTTTATAGATCAAGAAATATCAATCTCTGCATAGACAAACAATGTATCCATTTCTCAATCTTGAAAAGCACACAAAGCATAAGGATTAATCCAAACAAATGTGACAATCAAAATAACACTTGTAAATCAAAGCAAGAGAAGGATAGTCATAAAAGCTTATCTAAAGTGTGTGAGAATGTCCTCAAGGGGGGTCTAAATGACACATTAGTCAAGTAAGATCTTTACAAGAAAACTCCCCCTCCTTCATGCCCTATAACATTTTTCTTTTTTCTTTTTCAACATTTCAAGACAATGATTTGTCTTTTTCTATTTCTTTTTGACACAAAGGGCAAATAACTTTCAAAACATAACCAAGTGTAGCTTTCACACTTGCAAGGAGGTAGCCCTCTTAATAGTAGATTTTCCAAAGCATAAAGGTCTCTACATTTCAGAAAATTACTCAAAAAAGACTGTCACACTACAAGCAAGGTAGGTCTTTCACAAGGTGACAAGCATAAAACAAACAACTCAAGATAAGACAAGGTCATGCTACAAAGAGAGTCAAACAGTGTGGACACATCCTAAAAGAGTTATGTAATACCCAAGATGTCAAAGGTATGTTCCTAACTCAAAATAGTCTTTTAGATGTTAATTTTATGTTAAAAAGCATAAAATCTAACTAAGGGCAAAATAGTCAATTCATTAGAAACGGTATGAATCAATTATCCATAGAAAAGTATTATGGGCAAAATAGTCATTTTGCCTATGGATAAGCATTGAAAAAGTCAAGGATAAGTAGGCTTAATTGCATTTAATGACATTAATGAAGTAACAATTATGTTTAGTGCGAAATAACCAAAATGCCCTTATATGAAGAATTGAGGACTTATGAGTTATACAATTAAAATAATTGGGCCAATAGCATAATTTTGGAATATTAATGAAATATTTTCCTATAAATGAGAGGAAATTCGTTCAAGCTAAGGGAGAGAGCATTTCTTCAACCTTTCTTCCATTTGCTCTCAAATCTTCCATGAAACAAGCTTTCTCTCTCTAAGTTTTGAAGGAGTTTTGCATAATTTTTCAAGGAGAACAAGATAGAAGCCTTGGATCTTCAAGTTGAAGGGTTTAAGGTAAGGATTAAAATCCCTAGTTTTGATGTGATTTGAAGATTTGAAGTAGATGTTGAGGTATAATGTTATATATGTAGGATTAAGGTGTAAAAGAAGACAAAAGCAAAGGATTTGTTGGAGGAATTCTTTAAAAAGGTAAGGAAGAACCTCCCATGACTTTAGGGATTATGCTAGGGTTTGTAGATTTTAATGAAACCTTAAATTAAGGCTTTAAGGCATAGAATTAGTTGATGGCAAGTGTAGTTGAACTCATTTATTCTATTTATTACCTTAAATTCATTATACATGAAGTTATTGCTATTTATGTTTTATGAGTTGTTATGTTTGATTGAAGAAAATGAAGTGTGGATGTTGATTGTGGCAAAACTTGTAGTATTGGAGGTCACATGATGTTGAATGGTTGCTATTAGAAGTGTTGGTGTGTTGTTTGCATTTGCTTACAATGTTATAACAATAATGGATGATTATGGGAATGAGATTTTACACTTCCTTTAAGATGTTAAAGACTATTAAGGGGAGGTTTATTTGATCCATAAATTGACCTATTGGTTAATTGTCAATAGGAATTGATGTGGCATAGTTTAATATGAAAATTCGGATTTGGTAAGCTTAGGGGTTATGTTAAACATGCTTCAGTATTTCAACCATAACTTGAGTTATAAAAATTAAAATGAGATGATTATTGAAGCACTAGAAATTTAAGACATAGCCCTACAACTTTTATGTTTACACCAAGAGCCAATTCGTTTAGCAAATGAATGGAAAATGGCCTGAAGTATAAGCTTCTAGTTATTAAAGTTTAAGATTTAACTTACTTAATTCTTATGATTATGAATTGATTATATTGACGTGATTAAGCCATGTACTAATGTTTACCCATTAGTTAGATGATCTTTAAAAGATATACATGGTCATGATGTCAATGCATGATTAATGTTATGAAATAGCATGAAGATGCAATGTAATACATGTTTTAAGATGATGAATGTGAGCAAGAGGTAATGTAAATGGATTGATAATCCATAGATGAATTAAAAGTATTAAGCTCACTAAAATATGTATTTACATGCCATAAGATGTTAGAGATGCATATAGACATGATGGAAAACACGTAAGCATATCCTCGTATACCGGTTGAGGAAAGATGAATATATGCTTTAGATGCTAAATAACACGTAAGCACACCTCCCGATGATATGAGCTCTAGATGAATTTGAGGCTAGATGATATGAAGTGCTTAAGACGCTAAGAAAAGTCCGATCGGCTACACGTTAAATGCTTCATATGCATTTAGTTGCATTACATGAGTTATGATGTTATTTACATCATGAGATAATTTATACTCATGTTAGATGATATTTAGATGTTATATCATGACATGTAATATGTGTGTACTATTTTTACATACTTATTTGTATGTGTATGCATTGATGTTTATATAGCCATGGGATAAAATGATGAAAAGCATATGAATTAGAAATAAAAAAAGGAAGTATACCTAGATGTAAAAGATAAGTGATGTGTTAACAAATATGTTTAAATGAAGGTCAAATAGCACATTTAGAATGAAATAGATCATTCTTCTTGACGATTAGCTCACCCTTTTATTATTGATTGCTTTGCAGGTAGACCGGAAGCGAAGGATGCTAGAGACAGCGAGGCTACACGTGAGGGAAGATGATTTATTGTCATCTTGATGTTTTTATCTTGATGTAAATAATGTAAATGATAAATGTTTGTGAAACACCTTTGGAAGCTTCCACCCTATAAATATGTTTTGATTGTGTAATTTTCGGATAAATTCTTAAAGTTTTTGAAATTATAAGTTTGAATCCTGCGTGACATCTTATATGCATGTTTGGATATTATTATTATTATCCTTACACGGGTTTTTTCTAAATACAACTCATTCTCCAAACATGTATCCTTGGGATTCTCATTGAGGGATATTCAAGATACCCGACTGGAGGGGGGTTTTACATTTGGTATTAGAGCAAGTATTTTGTTTACTCACGTTACTTGGCCAAGGTATAAGTCCAAGGTTCATGTCATGGGGGAGGCGTTCACAAGGTGGAAAAAAGACCACGAAGCAAAGCAAAGCCGTGAAGGTCCAAAGGAGGCGTCGCCAGAAGGGCCCATAGCGGACAATACCTTAGACGTGTCCAACGCACAGGGAAAGCCCTTGAGCCGAAAGATGGCGAGATAAGGATAGCCCCCAGTCGTGACAAGTTAGCACATAAGCAAGAGAGAAACAAATAACAAGGTGCTAGCACAGATAAACAATCTGAACAAAATAAAAGAAAGAAAACTCCTTATGATTTATCCAGCAAAAAAAAAAAAACAACTATTGAAGTTGAAATAGTCCAGCGGACTTCCTCAAGTAAACAAAAGTATCATAGTCAAGTGCTTTTGTAAATAAATCCGCCAACTGGGATTTTGTGCTCACATGTGCAAGTGCAATAACTTTTTCTTCAACTAACTCTCTAATGAAGTGATGTCTAATATCAATGTACTTAGTCCTAGAGTGTTGCACAAGGTTCTTATAGATGTTAATTGCACTAGTGTTATCACAGAACACACTTACACATTCTTGGTCAATACCATAATCACATAACATTTGCTTTAAGCACAAAACTTGTGTGCAGCAACTCCCTACGTCAATATACTCAGCCTGAGTAGTGGATAGAGAGATAACATTTTGTTTCTTGTTATACCATGTGACAAGACTGTTTCCAAGGTAGAAGTAGCCACCCGAAGTGTTTTTTCAATCATCAAGACTTCCTACCCAATCAGCATCACTATATCCAATCAAACAACTGTTAGAATCAAATGAATACCATAAGCCAAAATCACAAGTACCTGAAATGTATTTCATAATCCTTTTCACAATCGTCAGGTGCAACTCATTTGGATTGGCTTGAAATCTAGCACATATCCCAACACTAAAACACAGATTAAGTCGATTACAGTCAAGTATAAGAGGCTTACCATGATGCTTCGATACAATTTATTGTCTACCTTCTTACCATGTTCATCTTTGGATAGCTTAAGTGTAGAGCTCATGGGTGTTCTAGCATGTTTTGCATTTTCAAGGCTAAACCTCTTGAATATGTTTCTAGCATATTTAGATTAGGAAACAAACATGCCATTTTTCAATTGTTCAATCTGAAGCCTTAGAAACATATTCAACTCTCCTACCATGCTCATTTCAAATTCATTTTTCATTAAACAAATGAACTCATGTGAATATGTTTGTAAAGTTGAGCCAAACACAATATCATCAACATAGATTTGTGAACACAGAATCTCACCATTAACACACTTGATAAACAAAGTTTTATCTGAATTACCTCTCTTGTAATTGTGATCAAGGAGAAAGGTTGCCAATCTCTCATACCAGGCCCGGGAGGCTTCTTTCAACCCATAAAGAGCCTTCTTCAATTTGTACACATGATCTGGCTTGTGTGGATCTTGAAAACCAACCGATTGTTCCACATAAACTTCTTCTGACAGCATCCCATTCAAGAAAGCACTTTTTACGCCCATTTGAAACAACTTGATCTTGAGGCAACATGCGATAGCCATCAGCAAACATATTGACTCAAGTCTGGCTACAGGAGCAAAAGTTTCATCAAAGTTTATCCCTTCCACTTGAGTGTATCCTTAAGCTACAAGTCTGGCTTTGTTCCTCACAACATTACCAAATTCATCGGTTTTGTTCTTGAAAATCCATTTGGTTCCAATAACGTTGATTCATTCAAGCCTTGGCACTAAGGTCCACACGTCATTCCTTTCAAATTGCTCAAGCTCTTCATGCATTGCTTCTATCCAACAATAGTCTTCAAGTGCTTGCTTGACATTCTTTGGCTCTACAAGGGACACATAACAAAGATGGTTAATCTCATTTTGTCTTTTCCTTCTAGTAACCATTACCTCATTTGGATCTCTAATCACGGTTGATGGAGGATGTGCCTTCTTAATCTAGGTAGGTGAATCTTTCTTTCTTGAAATATTCCTCTGTCCAATATCCTCAATCAAATCAATAGTAAGCTCAATCCCATCATTGTGTAATGAGGAACCCGAAACATCTTTATCATCAGATGTTATCCATTTGCTTTAGCATCAGATGATGTGGGCACACTTGTGGAAGTTTTTGGTTCTTAAGACTCAAGAGTGTTAACACCATTTTCTTCTTTGGGCACACTTGGAGTAGATATTTCATTGATTTCAACTTCTTATGAATATTCTAAAAAATCCTCTGCATCACTAAAGACAACATTAAAAGATTCTATAATGCGTTTAGTACGCATGTTATAAATCTTGAAAGCTCTACTATTTGAGGAATGTCCAAGAAAAACCCCCACATCACTCCTTGTATCAAACTTTCGCAAATTCTCTCTATCATTTCACACATAGCTTTTGCATCTGAAAACATGGAAATAAGAGAGATTAGGTTTCTTACCTTTCCATAACTCATAAGGAGTTTGATGAGTACCTTTTCTAAGAAACACTCTACTAGAAATGTGACAAGCTGTATTTATGGTCAAGCATCACCCTAGCCATTTCTTGAAGAACTTTGTTTTTCCTTTCCACCACACCGTTTTGTTCGGGTGTCTTTGGGGTAGAAAATTCATGGGAGATACCCTGCATATCACAAAAATTGGCAAAGTTAGTGTTCTCAAATTCCTTCCCATGATTGCTCCTAATTCACACAATCTTTTTAGCCATGTTACTCTTCTCAACTTGTAACCGTTTGACTAGTTTTTGAAAGGCATCAAAGGAATCAAATTTCTCTTTTAAAAAATCAACCCAAGCAAATCTAGAGAAATCATCAACACAAAAAACACATATTTCTTACCTCCTAAGCTTTCAGTTTGCATAAGACCCATTAGATCCATATGTAGTAACTCCAACACACAAGAGGTATTGAGAGAAGATAAAACTTTATGAGATTTTCTGGTTTGTTTACCTTGTTGGCATGGACAACACACATTACCTTTAGGAGGTTCAAGTTTTGGTAACCCTCTAACAACTTCCCTTTTTTAAGAGCCTTACCAAGTCCTTGAAATTCATATTACAAAGCTTCTCATGCCATAAGTTAGTGTAATCAATCTTAGAGCTGAAACATGAAACACGGTTAGAAAGCAAATAACAATTGTCATTAGATTTTTTCCCTTCTAGTAAGGAGATACCTTCATCATTCAAGAATTGACATTTGTTCTTAGAAAATTGAACCACAAAGTTTCTATCACAAATCTGACTAATGCTAATCAAATTAGATTTTAAACCCTCAACAAACAGAACATCATTCAAAACAGGAAATCCAGGAAGAATAATTGATCCCTTATAATTGATCCCTTACCAAGAATCTTACCTGTCTTACCATCACCATATGTAACATGTCCACTATCAATGCATTCAAGATTAGACAAAAGTGATTTATTTCCGGTCATGTGTCTAGAACAGTCACTATCAAAATACCAAAGATCATCTTGAAAAACAAGTAATGAGGTATGAGAAACAAAACAATTCACATCAAACTTGGGTTTCCACACCCTTTTGAAAGAAAAACCATTCTTTGCATGTGTGCTCACTCTAGAGAAAAAGTCATGGTTTCAAGACATCTTTTCAAATAAGCAATAAACTTAAAATATTTGGGTCTGATGTGATCTTTTCAGTTACAAAAATGACAAATTGGAATGAATCCCTTTACCTTCACAACTTGTCTTTCGACATCAACGTCAACAGGAATTCAATGGCTTTAACGAAAGAGCGTGCACCAAAAGATGATGTGCCAACACCAAGAGTAAATCCCAAACCATACCTATCTCCAAAAGATTTTCCTTGCCCAAGAACTTCATCAAGTTTGATTGACCCTATATCAAATCTCTCAACAATGGCCTTAGCCTCAATTAGTTCAAAAGTCAATACAATAATTTTTTCAAAGAAGATTTTCTTTTGCTTCAACAAGGTTGCATTTTCAATTTCAAGGGATTGCAACTTCTTAACAGCCTTCAACCATTGATCATACATTTTTTCATATGCTTCTTTTCGTTCAACATAGACATCATTGGAGTCATTAGAGGACTCACTCTTCTCATCTTCTTGGTTCACATTAAAGGTTGGAACATTTTCATTATCAATAGACTCATCTCCCTCACTCTCACTCTCGCTCTCATCTTGGTCACCCTCACTCATAGTGGCAGCCATTGTCTTACCCTTCTTCTTTTTTAGTGTGTTAGCACACTCATATTGGATATACCCAAACCCCTCACATTCATAACACTTGATACCCTTATATTTCTTCTCTTTTTCTCGAAAATCCTTTTGAAAAGGTACCAGGGGGCTAGTCATAAAACTTTTTCACAAAAGGTTTTTTTTACCATTTCCACTCTCAAATGGCTTTTTCATGTTTTTCTTCAAAAACTTTTCAAAATTCTTTGTGAGTAAAGCACGTTTTTCATCATCCAAGCTACTTGTATCAACATTTTCAAAAAATTCAGAATCTATCTCATGTTTGAGACCAAACCTTTGCTCGGTTTCTCATTGTCCCATCTTTTCAAATTCAGTTCAAAAGTTTGAAGAGAGTCCATGAGTTCGTCAATGTCCATAGACTTTTGACATGAATCTCTTGGGAAGATAACAAAAAACTTTCCTGACAAGTTCAACATTAGTATAAATTTTTCCCAAAGCAAAACACTCATTAGACACATCACAAATTCTATCATGAAAGTCGTTAATAGTTTCATCTTCATGCATAACCAAATTTTCAAAATCAGTCACAAGCCTTTTAAGTCTATTTCTTTTAACAGCACTAGTTCCTTCATTTTTGACTTGAAGCTTATCCCAAGCATCCTTGGAAAGTTCATAGTTGGCAATGACTTTCATTTGATTTACATTTACAGCATTGAAAAGAGCATAAATGGCTTTTGAGTTAAAATTAGCAAGTGCTAACTCAACACTAGTCCATTCACTAATAGGTTTTGGTTTGGACACTTCATTTTCTACAATAACTAGGGTTGTCCAACCATTCACAACGAAGACCCAAACTCTTTCATCAATGGACCTTAAAAAAGCATGCATTCTAGGTCTCCATGTATAGTAATTAGGACCTTCTAACAAGGGTGGTCTATTGGCAGACTCTCCTTCACTAAAGAAATTCATGACAGCCAACACAGCAAATGTGAGCACAGAAAACAGATGTGCATACACAAACGAATAGTAGACCAAAAATAAAAACACCTCAACAGACCAAATTCAAGCAAACAAGTAAGCAATCAGATGCACACGAAAGCAAACAAAAATGGGTGAGGATTTACTTAAAAAACTTATCAGAATAAGCTCTGATACCACTTATTAGAGTTGGTGAACTCTATCCATCGTTAGGATACCCATTTTTAAAGTGCAACGGAAGATTTTACCAAGTTGATTAATGGTTACCAAGTTAAGCATGAATCAACAACCATAAGCGGTAAACACAAAGCACACAAAAATATACATGGCTCGACTAAAACTACTCTTAGCCTACACCCATGGGACCTCATCCAAATTGAAGCTAATCCACTATAATAACAAACATTACAAGATATCGTTCAAAGTTGATTTTAGCTACAACTCATGTTCTACGTTATACTAAACATCACCCTCTAAATCTCTAATGCTTCGTCAATTCTAGGATCACTTCACACTATGAACACTCTCGGAGAATGCTTGAGCTCCACCCAAGCTTCACACATTGAAGCCATGCTCCAGCATCAACAATGGAACCAAGTTCTAGCCACCATTCAATAAAGAAGATAGATGATGAAGTTTTAGCACCAAAACATATATAAAACATGTTAAAGAATAAAGTGTGCACACACTCAAAATAAAATGCGAAATAAAATCTAACATGCATATTTCTAACATAAGTGTGCAAGCACACATTTACTATGCACACACATGAAATCAAGATGCAAAAGGCATAAGCCTAACATAGTTGTGCAAACACAGAACTTCATTGCACACACACAATATAAGTTTGACAAAATATTCAAAACAAAGCAAATTAATTGAATTGTATAACCATGAAATTTTATAAAACTAAAAGCATAATTTTTAAAATAAAGGAATTGAACTCAAGTCATACAGTCATTTAAAAAATAAAAATTGCATCAAAAATCTTGAAGCTTTCAAACAAACATCATAAGAAAGATAAAAAAAATGTAACAAATAGTCTAATAATCTATATGAGCAAATCTTCATCATCAATGTCTTCAACATCTCTCTCTTCATCAATACAATGACCATCATCAACAATCACACTACTAAAAGCACATATTTCATTTCTAGCCGAATTGATTAAGTCAGCATCATCTTCAAACATGTTTGTAATTTGAGGATCTATTTTAGAGTTATCTTGTTGGAAAGCTTCTTCATCAATAGATGATTTTTCACCACATGGTAGGATTTAAGTGGCTCTCGTCTCCTTGTGATTTAATAAATTATTCTCAAGGTATCAATTGCAATTGATTCAAACCACTCGTGATTTAATTCACAATATCTTTTCGTATTATTTATAATAAGAATATAAGTTTGCTTATAAAAAATGAACTTAGTGAATCACATGAGATTATGGTTAGCTTGTGTACCAACCCCACTATGTAAAGATTATTTATCTCATTCATCATTTATAATGCAAATTGTTTATCTTAAATATGTAGAATTTAATTTTCTTCATCATAATTTATGTAATTTATCTTTTAAATATGAATAATTTAATAAATGATTTATATACATTACTAATTATAAGATTAATTAATAAGATAATTTGTTTAACCTTAGTTATGGTGGACCTTGTTATTATTTAACTAACTTAAGCCCATGGACCTTATTATTATTTAATTAGGTCAAGTACATTGTTGTTGTTTCAATTAAAATTCATATTTATACTTCAAATAGGATAAAGACTATATTTTTCCCCAAAATATAAAAGTGGCAGTGTTTTTTTATCACTCCTTAATTTTCATATTGCGCCTTTTTTTTTCTATAGGTTTTTTTTTTTTTTTCAAAGCTTTTAATTTACCATAAAGATGAGGGAGTCAAAAACAAGGAGCGGCAAACGACTAAAACCTTTGGAAGAATTCCCAGGCAAGATTCAGGCTTCAAAGGTCATTTTTTCTATTTTCTTTCAATTAGGTTTTAATCCTTTGATCCAACTTATTCCCTTAGGCTTTTGAGTATTTTGTGAACTTTCTAATTTTAATAGAAATTCTAACTGAACAAGAAACCTATCACATATGAATAAGATGTTAGAGTAGGTGCCCTAGAGCCAATCAATTATTGTAAAATTGACTCTTTGTAATAATGTTTATTTATCAATAAAAGACATATTCTTCTATATCATGTAAATCATAGCTATATGTAATGATATGTGTCCTTAGGATGGTAGAACCATAAAGAGTGTATCAAGTGTTTCAAATCTTGATAGTGAGAACCCTATGATCACATATGGTGGTCATTCTAGAAATGTCTGTAGCCCCAATATTATTCTAACTAAGGACACAGATAATACAATAAGACTATCATAGTGTTGAATGACCTTGTCGAAAGACAGTGACTGATCTCACTTGTCAAGGTTGTTTGTCGACAACCTGATGCAACACATGGGTGCTTACTATAGGCAAGTTCACTAGACAAACCTACTAGAGGATTCCATATGGATGGTAACCCTAGTGTCTATGGGATAAATCCGCTAACTAATGGTGGTGCTAGAGGTGAGCGGTTTCGGGTACCCTACATTTTTCGGGGGAACCGAAACCGAAACCACACAGTGCAGGTTTCCAAAAAAAGGAACCAGAATCGGAATCACACAGTGCAGGTTCTTAAATTCAAGGAACTGGAACCTAAAATGCAGGTTCCAGTTCCTTTCCCGGGCACCCTGTAAAAAATCAATTACCCCCCATTAGTTTAAAAAATGACAAAAATACCTTAAAAGTTTACAAATACACCCCTAACAAATTTTGATTACTTATTCATTTGTGTCCAATGTGACTCATAAATCCTCTAATCTCTAAGAAACACTTGAAGTCAATCAACTCATCACAATTCACATAAAATTCCTCAATCAAAACCAAAACACAAACAATTAATTAAATTAATAAACAATCATACTATAAATCTATAACTTAATATTATAATTAATTAAATTTTTAATAATTTAATTAAGTATGGTACTAATGTTTATAATGGACTATTATAATTAATTAAGTAATCACACTATAAATCTAAAATGTAATGTTATAATTAATTAAGTAATTATTTAACTGTAATGTAATGTTTTAATTAATTAAATTTCTAATCATTTAATTAAGTATTGTACTAATGTTTATAATAGAATATTATAATTAACTAAGAAATCATTTAATTAAGTAATCATTTTTTTGTAACGTAATGTTATAATTAATTAAGTAATCATACTATAAATTTATAATGTAATGTTATAATTAATTAAATTTTTAATCATTTAATTAAGTATTGTGCTGATATAGTAAATTACTAATGTTTATAATATAATGTCATAATTAATTAAGTAATCATTTAATTATGTAATGTTATAATTAATTATGTAATCATACTATAATGTAATGTTAGAATGAATTAAGTAATCATACTATAAATTTTTAATGTAATATTATAATTAATTAAATTTCTAATCATTTAATTAAGTATTGTACTAATGTTTATAATGGAATGTTATAATTAATTAAATAATCATTTGTTTATAATGTAATGTTATAATTAATTAAGTAATCATACTATAAATTTATAATGTATTGTTATAATTAATTAAATTTCTAATCGTTTAATTAAGTGTTGTGCTAATGTAGTAAATTACTAATGTTTATAATATAATGTCATAATTAATTAAATAATCATTTAATTATGTAATATTATAATTAATTATGTGATTATACTATAATATCATGTTATAATGAATTAAGTAATCATAATATAAATCTTTAATGTAATATTATAATTAATTAAATTTCTAATCATTTAATTAAGTATTGTACTAATTTTTATAATGGAATGTTATAATTAATTAAGTAATCATTTAATTAAGTAATCATTTGTTTATAATGTAATGTTATAATTAATTAAGTAATCATACTATAAATTTATAATGTATTGTTATAATTAATTAAATTTCTAACCGTTTAATTAAGTATTGTGCTAATGTAGTAAATTACTAATGTTTATAATATAATATCATAATTAATTAAATAATCATTTAATTATGTAATGTTATAATTAATTATGTGATCATACTATAATGTCATGTTATAATGAATTAAGTAATCATACTATAAATCTTTAATATAATATTATAATTAATTAAATTTATAATCATTTAATTAAGTATTGTACTAATTTTTATAATGGAATGTTGTAATTAATTAAGTAATCATTTAATTAAGTAATCATTTGTTTATAATGTAATGTTATAATTAATTAAATTTTTAATTATTTAATTAAGTAATGTACTAAATTACTAATATAATGTTATAAACTTATAATTAATTAAGTAATCATTTAACTATAATGTAATGTTATAATTGATTAAGTAATCATTTAACCAGTAATGTATTAATGTTTATCAATATATCATATATAATTAATTAATTACTAATTTACTACAGATATACTTAGAACTTGATAATTGAAGTAAATAACTAAATATTACATTATTATTCAATCAAATATACTATTTTATTCAAAAATAATTTTTTAATAACATTAAAACATTTTAATTGGTCATAATTCCCATTATACACTTAATTAATCAAAACTTTAATATTAACATATTATAATATATTAAAGTTTTTTATATGGTGTAGTTTATATGTAATAAGTATAATTGTATATTTATTTAATTAGGTTATTGTAAAAATTTAAACTTTTTCCATTTTAATTTTTTTATATGTAAAATTACAATAGACCCCCCATTTTTAACAGATATTTATTTCAACCCAGGTTCCAAAACAGGTTCTAAACTGGATACTCGATGCAGGTTCCAAGCCGAGTACCAGCTGCAAGTTCTTTTTTCTAGGTTCCGATTCCGATTCCGATTCCTCCACATGTAGGAACTGAAACCGGAACCACACAGTGTCGATTCCAAAAAAATGGAACCGAAACCTACCCGCACAGTGTCGGTTCCAGGTAGGTTCTGATTCCGGTTCTACCCTCTACCTGTGCATGTGATCCTTAGACTTGAGATCACCAGAGTGTCTTGTGCACTGATTAGTGTAGTTTGACACTAGCCCAACATACTTCTATTCAGAGTTACCAATATGGTAGTGATTGGCTGCATCGATGAGTGTATCAAGACTATGGTGGATCGACAAAGGATTCATCACTCCTAGGTACGGGAGAAGTTATCTCACTGCGCAAGTCAGTAAATGGCAATGACACTAAATCTGCGGCTACAATGGGATTGAGTTGTTGCTCAATCCAATTTATTATTCCGATCATTGGTCCAGTAACTGAATACAAAGATATCAAGGATAACTGAGGTTGACATTATTTATGTACCTCAGCCTCGATGAGATAACAGATGATGAAATGATTTGATTGCACGGTAACCATATCGTTAATAGGTAGCTATTTCACTAAATCTGAATCTATCGGGTGGCCATGATGCCTTGCTAGGGGCCAATCTTGGTCTGTGTGTAGTGAGATGATTAATTGGTGTTAAACGCGATACTACTCACTGCCAAAATGATAAGGAGCCTACGGGTCACACACTTAGAAGATAATTTAAGAATCAATTTGTGAAAGGGGTATTTTCGTCTTTTAGGACGAAATGGTATTTTGGTAATCTCACAGTGCAATTAAATTTGCTGAGGTTGTTGCTTGTATTTAATTTTAATATTAAAATTGAAATCAGTGAGATTACATTTAAATATATGTGCACATATATTTAAATGGATTATTATTATTAATTAAATGTTAATATATTTTTTATATATATTAATTGATTTTAATTATAAAAATAATTAATTAAATTAAAATACCATAAAGGGTGTGTTTGGTTGCAAGGATGGATTAACTTGAGAATCCATGGCTATTCCTATTGGGATTAGGGTTTTAGTTAAGTGACACTATATAAGTGAAACTTAATTAAAATATAACACACAATTTTTATTCATTCATTGAATAAAACAAAACCCTAGCCACCTTCACTCTCCCTCTCACGTTTCCATAGAGAAAAACAAAGAATTTTTATTCTTTGATTTTATTTTTATTCTTGAAGCCTTCACTTGTTCTAGCAAAACACTTGTCGGTTCTCCGGGATATCTTCGTGTGGATCAACGTTTGTGCGGTTCTACTTTGAATCGAGAAGCGAAATCAAATCAGAGACATTTGAAGGAGCCTCCAAACGTACGTAAGTAAATTTGATCTTGTACGGATTCGTTGTTATATTGTTTTAATACATATTTTTATAAAAATGTAAACATTATAATCTATACCAAGATTTTGGGATTAAGCATTTGATTAGTTTTTATTTTTTTGAATCTGATTTTTCTACTGCATATATTTGATCACTTGCTAACAGTGGTATCAGAGCCTTGGGTACCAGATTATAATGTTTAAACGTTGATTGATAACATGTATATTTGTTTGATAACATGTTATTGCATATATTGATTATTTTTAAACCTGTAAAATCTGTTTTAAATGCATGATTTGATTAATAATGTGTTGATTGAATGCTTTGTTGTTGGTTAATATCCTAGTTGTATGCTGATGCATTCGATCCGATTTGAATACGCAAAAACTGCAAAAAAGTGAACTATACGATTCACTGATCTGCGGCATTCGTCGTAATGAGACGCGAAAAAGTGAATCTTGCCGTGGCAAGAATCTTTCTGGAATTTTTTTGGAGTTTTCTGGAAGTTCAAGCTCGCCGTAGCGACTGTAGGGTATTTGAACTTCGCTACGGCAAAGAATTTTCTTTGCCGCGACAAGAAAGCTACTAGACCATTTTGTGTTTTTCGCACAGGGAACAAACTATAGTTTTTAGAACCTTTAAAGCCAATAATCATTCTATACATTTAAGAGGGTAATTTAATAATTTCACCCACCCAATTCAAAATTGATTGTTTTGAATGTATGCAATGTTCTTGTTTGATAATTGCATGGTGCCCGGTACATGAGCCTTAAACCTTTTATTTATTTTTAATTTTGGGTTTGTTTGTAATTTTATGAACAAATAGGACTTATGTGTCTTGCCTCTCTCTTATATCTCCATGTATTTCTTCTTCTCATCTCACTCCCCTCGTATATAAAGCGAGGTTTCTATTTTATTGATGTAAATTAGAATATGATTTTTTATTATAAAATCTTTGTAATGATCGTGTTGAAGGAACAAAGGAGCAATAAAGAGGAATAACTTGAAGACCCAAGTTTTACTTTTAAACCCTAGGTTGACCTACTGATTCCTCTAGGCTCGAGGATATCGGTTTTAGTCAATCATGTACCGGCACGTTTGATTTTTGTTTAGAATTCATGCTAAGGTTGAATGTTTAATAACATGCTGATCAATGACATTCTAACAAAGATAATAAATTGGTGAGACATAAAATAAAAACCCTCAAATAAAGTATATTAAGTCACTTGAAATGTCTTCCATCACCATGACTTTAATCAAACCACTGTTCGTTGGAACCTTGTTCGCTAAAGCGAAGGGTACACTTTTATTAGTGGGTGGCTAATGCTGATTGAAGTTTTCCTTAATGGTGATGGGTCGACTTAAAATGACATGTTTTGCTTGTTCGTCAAAGCGAAGGTTGATAAGCATGTTATAGGCATAGTAGAAAAGTAAACTTGTTGTGTGTACGTGGTGACATGTAGTGTCCACTCTACTGATACTGAGAATTACACTTGAGGACAATGGCTTCTACCATCATATTGTGTGATTGGCTTGTTGGCTTACTTCACATTTAAGGTTGGTAGTGGGAGCTATCAACTTATGTGGATTAAGTTTGTTGGCCTACCTAATCAACCCATTTTGGCTTGTTCGCCAAAGCGAAGGCTTGAAATGGGCTAGATGGGATCTCAATCCACTAGGAAAGCCAACGGGCTTTCTTGAGTTAATAGTGAGGGCTATTGGCTTGAGGAAAATAGTGGGAGCATTTTAATAAAAGACCTTATTAAATAATAATAA
Organism: Pistacia integerrima; assembly: GCA_026225825.1. Taxonomy (NCBI): domain Eukaryota; kingdom Viridiplantae; phylum Streptophyta; class Magnoliopsida; order Sapindales; family Anacardiaceae; genus Pistacia; species Pistacia integerrima. The sequence continues at coordinate 18,753,397 of CM047739.1, forward strand.
ATATTATAATGACTTTTACTTTTCTGCATCTGTAGATTCACTAAAATGAGCAATACCAACCTACGATCAATAATCGAAAAAGAAAACAGGCTGGATGGATCCAATTTCTTGAACTGGTATCGAAATCTTCGGATTGTACTGAAGTTTGAAAAGAAATTGTATGTCCTTGACAAGCCTTATATGGCTGAGCCTGATCTTGATGTCACTCAGAAAGTAAAGGATACTTACCAAAAGTTCCTTGATGATGCTGATAATGTTCAGTGCATTATGCTAGCATCGATGACACCTAAGCTACAAAAGCAGCATGAGAATATGGACAATGCTTCCATAATTCTACACCTCAAGGAACTTTTCAAAGGAAATGCTCAACATGAGAGGTATAAGGTGTCGAGTGCATTGTTTAGGAGTCGTATGGCTGAGGGAGCCCAAGTTGGTCCTTATGTGCTTAAGATGATTGGGTACATAGAGAGGCTTGAGACTTTGGGGTTTGGTATGGATGCAGACTTACAAGTGGATTTAATTCTGTAGTCACTACCTAATTCCTTTTCATCGTTCATAATGAATTTCAATATGAACACGGTGGTGAAATCCCTGTCAAAGCTTCTGAATATGCTGAGGACTACGAAGCAGGACATGAAAAAGTCCAAGCCTGTTTCACTAGTTGCTAGTAATAAAGGAAAGGGTAAGGGAAAGGCCAAGGCCAAGGCCAATCCCAATCCCAAGCCCAAGCTCAAGGACAAGATGCTATCAAGCCTAAAGGTGGCATTGGGAAAGGTAGGAAGGTAATCTGCTTCTATTGTGGCAAGTCTGGCCACTAAAGGAAGCATTGCAAGGCTTTTCTCACAAACAAGAAGAAGTCAAACTCTTCGACTTCAGGCATGTATATGATTAAGATTAACTTCTCTCCTTCAACATCTTGGGTCATTGACACAGGATGTGATACTCACATTTGTACTGATGTGCAGGGACTAATGGGGGAAATGGACCTATGAGTTGGAAACTGAGCACATGTGATTGCATTAGTTATAAGGACTTATTGTTTATCTTTGCCTACAAACTTAATATTAGAACTCAAAGATTGTTATTTTATACCTGCGATTTCTAGAAACATTATTTCAGTATCCGGTTTGGATAATATTGTTAGAGTAAGTGCCCTAAAGCCAATCAATTATTGTAGAATTGACTCTTTGTAATAATGTTCATTGATCAATAAAAGGCAAGTTATTCTATATCGTGTAAATCATATCTATATGTATTGATATATGTCCTTAGAATGGTAGAACCGTGACAAAGGTATCAAGTGTTTCAAATCTTGATAGTGAGAACCCTATGAGCACATATGGTGGCCATTCTAGAAATATCTGTAGCCCTAGTATTATTTTGACCAAGGACACAAATAATACGGTAAGGCTATCATAGTGTTGAACAACCTTGTCAAAAGGGAGTGACTGATCTCACTTGTCAAGGTTGTTTGCCAACAACCTGGTACAACACATGGATGCTTGCTGTAGGCAAGTTCATTGGACTGACCCATCAGAGGATTCCATATAGATGGTAACCTTAGTGTCTATGGAACAAATCCTCTAACAAATGGTGATGCATGTGATCTATAGACTTGAGATCACCGGAGCGCCTTGTGCACCGATTGGTGTAGTTTGACACTAGCCCAATGTAGTTCTATTCAAAGCTATCAATACAATAGTGATTGACTGCATCAAGGAGTGTATCCAGACTATAGTGGATCGATAAAGGATTCATCACTCCCGGGTACATGAGAAGTTATCTCACGGCACAATTTAGTATATGGCAATGACACTAAAGCTGTGGCCATAGTGGGATTGAGTTATCACCCAATCCAATTTATTATTCCGGTCATTGGTCCAGTAACTGAATACAAATATATCGAGAATGTAATACTTTCAACTAAAGGTATAAGAGCATAAATTAAATTACGTACCTTCATGTGGGCATTACAGAGAGTAACTAAGGCTGACACTATTTATGTACCTCGGTCTCAATGAGATAACAGATGATGAAAAGATTTGATTGCATGGTAACCATATTGTTGACAGGTAGTTATTTCGCTGAATCTGATTCTATCGGGAGGCCATGATGCCTTGCTAGAGGTCAATCTTGGTTTGTGTGTAGTGAGACGATTGATTGGTGTCAATCACGATGCTACTCACTGCCAGTATGATAAGGAGCCTATAGGTCACACACATAAAGAGACAGTTTAAGGGTCATTAACTATGGAAGGGTATTTTCGTCTTTTGGATGAAAAGGCATATTGGTAATTTTGTTGTGTAATTAAATTTACTGAGGTTTTGCCTATTTCCAATTTTATTATTGGAGTTATTTAGCAAAATTATAAATTTAATTATTGAAGTTAATATTAATAATTAACTAAATAATTAGATTGGGACCTATGTGCAATTCCACCTAAGTTTGGGTTGTTGCTAAACTTTGGAGGTGGAATTGATATTTGCATTTTCTATATAAAGAAAAGGTTGAATAGGTTTTGCATTGAATCATTTTATTCTTCAGCCGTGGGTTAAAAGGTTTTGAGAGAATTTTTTCTCTCTTCCTTTCTTACTCACTTCACCCTTCCAAATCCTTGGATCTTTAAAGCCATAGATTGGTTCTAGCAAAACCAATCTTTGGTCTCTGTTGCATTGTCTTCGTGTAGACGATGTGAGTTCGATCCTACACTTGGATCGGTAGCAAGATCACATTTAGAGATTTTTTGACGAAGCCTCCAAACGCTGGTATGATACGATCCTTGCTTGATCTTGTGTTATTTCAATTTGAGCTTGTAATATATATATATAAGACCCAGATTTTGGGCTAATCAGAGTAATTTATGGGAAAAATTTTCGTTTTCTATTGCGTTTACCCCATCGATTTACTAACAGTGGTATCAGAGCCTAGGGTCTTGATTGTATATATATATATATATATGACCTAGATTTTGGGCTAATCAGAGTCATTTATGGGGAAAAATTTCGTTTTCCGTTGCGTTTACCCCATCGATTTACTAACAGTGGTATCAGAGCCTAAGGTCTTGATTGTATATATCTTAATGATATTTTGATTGATTAACTGAATTGATTGTTGGATATTACATGTTTGGTTTATTAATCAGTTAATATTGCTTAAATTGAATAACTGATGTATTAGATTCGTTGAGGGATTCACATTGGATCGTTTTTGTGACACGCGCATGAACAGTAATATGGAAACGACGATTTGCGTCGTGGCTCAGTTATTCTGCGCCATGTTGTAGAGTTTTGTGATCCAAAATTACGTAAATGCGCCACGATGAAATAAAACTTCGCCATGGCGCAAATGCGGGAAAACATGGACTGACTGATATCACGCATTTGGGCCGTGGCGTGATTACACAACGTGTTCGCGCAATCGCACGATTTGAGCCGAGTGAAATAAAACTTCTCCGCAACATGAAAGCGTTGTTAAATTCGAAAATGCGCATTTGCGCTGTGGCCTAATAAGACTACGTCATGGCATGGTTACGACGAAGTAGCACACTCTATCGTCAAATTGCATGATTGCGCCACGGCGTAAATGGAATACGCCACAGTGTAAATGGGTCGTCATAGCATGAGTCGCTGGTTTTATGCTGCAGAGCAAGTCTATTCTTACTATGCGCCACGGCGTGATAAAACCATGCGCAGCATGAAAGGCGCTATAGCATTTTTAACGCTAGATCGATGCGTGATTCTGCAAATCCAAGAGGGTAATTTTTATAAATCAACTCACCCAATTCAAAATTGATTGTTTTGAATGTGTGCAATAATTCCTATTGGAAAAATTGCATGGTGCCCGGTACATAAGCCTTGGACCTATGGTGAATGATTTAAAGTATTTTTTGGGTATGCATGATTGTAATTTTAAATAGGGCATGTGCGCCTTGCCTTTCTCCTACCTTATCGATGTACATTCACTTCTCATCTCATTCCCCTCGAATGTAAATTGAGGTTTTTAAATTTATTGATGTAAAATTATTGTGTAATTAATTTCACTGTAAATTTAGTATGATGTCTTTTGTAATGTACTTGAAGACGGAGCGAGGACAAGGCAATCATACTTGAAGATTCAAGATATTTTTATAGGACCCCTAAGTGACCCACCGATTCCTCTAGGCTCAAGGAAATCAGTTTTAGTTGGGTCATGTACCAATACATTTATATTTTGCTTGGAATGCATGCTCAGGTTAAATGTTCAATAACATGCCAAACAGTGTCATTCTAACAAAGATAATAATCTGGTGAGACAAAAATAAAACCCCTCAATTAAAGTATATTAAGTCATATGTAAGCCTTCCATCACCATGGGTTTAATCAAACCCCTGTTCGTCAAAACCTTGTTCTCCAAAGCGAAGGGTACACTTCTACCAGTAGGAGGTTAAATTTCATTGGAGTTTTCCTTAATGGTGATGGGTTGACTTAAAATGACAGTTTTGCTTGTTCACCAAAGCGAAGGTTGATAAACACGTCATAGGCATAGTAGAAAAGTACACTTGTTGTGTGTACGTGGCGACATGTAGTATCCACTCTACTGATACTGAGAATCACAGTCGAGGACGATGGCTAAGCCATTGAATTGTGTGATTAGCTTGTTTCACATTTGAGGTTGATAGTGGGAGCTATCAACTAGTGTGGATCAAGTTTATTGGCCTATCTAATCAACCAATTTTGGCTTGTTCGCCAAAGCAAAGGTTTGAAATGGGTCAGATGGGATCTCAGTCCACTAGGAAAGCCAGCGGGCTTTCCCAAGTTAATGATCAGGGTTGTTGACTTGAGAAAAATAGTGGGAGCGTTTTAATAAAAGACCATATTAAAACAAAAATTAACATTATAATGACTTTTACTTTTCAGCAATTGTAGATTCACCAAAATGAGAATTATGAACCTACGATCGATAATCAAGAAAAAGTACAGGCTGGATGGATCCAATTTCTTGAACTGGTATCGTAATCTTCTGATTATACTGAAGTCCGAAAAGAAATTGTTGATAAGCCATATATGGCTGAACCTGGTCCTGATGCCACTAAGGAAGTAAAGGATACTTATCAAAAGTTCTTTGATGATTTTGATGGCATTCAATGCCTGATGTTAGTATCAATGACACCTAAGCTGCAAAAGCATCATGAGAATATGGACGATGCTGCCATTATTCTACACCTCAATGAGCTTTTCAAAGGAAATGCTCGACATAAGAGGTACAAGGTTTCGAAAGCACTGTTTGGCAGTTGCATGACTAAGGGAGCCGAAGTTGGCCCTCATGTGCTCAAAATGATCAAGTACGTGGAAAGGCTTGAGACTTTGGGGTTTGGGTTGGATGCAGGATTACAAGTGGATTTAATTTTGCAATCTTTACCTGATTCTTTTTCGCCATTCATAATGAACTTCAATATGAACACGATGGTGAAATCCCTGTCAGAGCTTCTGAACATGTTGAGGACTGTAGAGCAGGACATGAAAAGGTCCAAACCTGTTTTACTAGTGGGTGCTAGTAAAGGGAATGGTAAGGACAAGGGAAAGGCCAAGGCCAAACCCAATTCCAAACCCAAAGGCCAATGTGCTCTTAGGCTTGAGAGTGGTGTTGGGAAGGGCAGGAAATTAATCTGCTTCTATTGTGGCAAGTCTGACCATTGGAGGAAGCACTGCAAGGCTTTCCTCGCTAGTAAGAAGAAGTCAGAGGCTTCGACTTTAGGTATGTTCATGACTGAGATTAACTTCTCTCCTTCAACATCTTGGGTCATTGACACAGGATGTGGTATTCACATTTGTATGGATGTGCAGGGACTAAGGCAAAGTAAAGCTCTCACCAAGGGAGAAGTGGACCTACGAGATAGAAATGGAGCTCATGTGGCTGCATTGGCTGTAGAAACTTACTATTTATCTTTGCCTACGAGCTTGTTGTTAGAACTACATAATTGTTATTACGTAGCTTCTATTTCTAGAAATATTATTTCAGTATCCACTTTGGATAATATGGGGTATCATTTTGAGATTTCTAATAGATTGTTGTCTTTTAGTTTGAACGATATTCTATTTAGAATTGCAAGGTTATATAACGGATTATATGTTGTTGATTTAAACAATAAGGATATTCTCAATGTTGAAACCAAGAGAGCTAAACATAGTGATCGAAACCAAACATACCTCTAGCATTGTAGATTGGGTCATGTTAATCAGACTCGTATTGCAAAACTCCAAAGGGATGGAGTTTTTGGAACCCTTTTGACTTCCGGGAAGGTTCATTTGAGGTAAGTGAGTCATGCCTTTTAGGCAAGATGACCAGGTCTCCTTTAACAAGACAAAGTGAAAGAGCTACTGAACTATTAGGTATCATCCATAGTTATGTATGTGGTCCACTAACAGTTGAAGCCAAAGGTGGATATTCGTACTTCATCACATTTATTGATGATTTCAATAGGTATGGTTATGTCTATCTTATGAGACATAAATCTGAAGCCTTTGATAAATTCAAAGAATTTGGAAATGAAGTACAGAATATGTTGGGCAAAAGTATTAAAGCTCTTGCCTCGGGATCGGAGGGAGGAGGTGAATACTGAGCCTCGGGGTTTTACAGTATACCCGAAGGAATGTGTGATAGTATCACAATTTACTCCTCCGTATACACCCCAACACAATGGAATGTCTGAGAAGAGAAATTGGACCTTACTTGACATGGTTAGGTCCATGATGAGTTTTAGTGATCTACCTGCATCATTCTGGGGTTATACCCTAGAGACTGTGACTCACGTATTGAACTGTGTGCCATCAAAGTCTGTAGATAAGACTCCATATGAACTATGGAGTGGGCGAAAACCCAATTTGTCTTATCTAAGGATTTGGGGTTGTGAAGCTTATGTCAAGAAATTAACTTCGAACAAGCTAGGCCCAAAATCCTGTAAATGTACCAAATGATACTATTTCAATCATCCAGAAGAGCGCAAAATTTTTGTCACTCATACTGGTGTCTTCTTAGAAAATGAATTTTTCTTAAAAAGTACTAGTGGGAGAAAAGTAGAACTCAATGAAGTTCTAGTACCACAAGCTACATTGGATGAAGGACGGGAAGATATGCCACAAGAGATGGTTGAATATCGTGAGGAGGTTACTCCACAATTTGTGGATCAAAGTGAACCAACTGAAGTAGCACAGGAGCTACGTAGATCTATGAGAGTACCTCATGAGCCTAAAAGATACGTTTATCTTGTGACTCAACATGGTGACGTACTGGTCTACCAAGACAATGAACCCAGAACCTATGAAAACGTTATATTGGACCCAGATTCCGTTAAATGGCTTGAAGCCATGAAATCTGAGATGGACTCCATGTACCAGAACCAAGTGTGGTCTCTAGTGGATCCACCTGAAGGGGTAAAACCTATTGGGTGTAAATGGGTCTTCAAGAAGAAGACTAACATGGATGGCAAGGTGCATACTTATAAGGCACGACTAGTTGCTAAAGGTTTCAGACAAATTCATGGTATTGACTATGAAGAAACCTTTTTCTTTGTGCCATAATAAAATCCATCCAGATTATGCTTACAATTGTTGCATATCATGATTATGAGATTTGGCAAATGGATGTCAAAACGGCTTTCCTGAATGGAAACCTCGAAGAGAATGTGTATATGAACAACCTGATGGTTTTGTTCTTGATGGGCAAGCTGATAAGGTACGCAAGTTACAGAGGTCCATTTATAGACTCAAGCAATCTTCAAAGAGCTAGAACATTCATTTCGATGAAGCCGTGAAAGAATTTGGTTTTATCAAGAATGAAGATAAGCCCTGTGTTTACAAGAAAGTGAGTGGGAGCGTAGTGGCATTCCTAGTATTGTATGTTGATAACATACTCCTGATAGGGAATGATATACCGAACTTACAGTCAGTAAAGACTTTGTTATCCAAGTGTTTCTCCATGAAAGACTTAGGAGAAGCAGCCTACATCCTTAGAATAAAGATCTATTGAGACAGATCGCGTAGGTTGCTTGGCCTAAGACAGAGTACATACGTTGACAAGATACTGAAAAGATTCAGCATAGAAGAATCCAGGAAGGGGTTTCTTCCAATGTCACATGGTGTCTATCTCTCTAAGGATATGTGTCCTAAAATAGAAGGTGAGAGAGATAGGATGAAGAGGATCCTATATGCCTCGACAATTGGATCTATTATGATGCCATGTTGTGTACTCGAATTGATGTCTCATGTGCATTAAGCACTTATAGTAGATATCAATCGAATCCAAGTGAGCATCACTACATGGCTGTCAAAAACATTCTTAAGTACCTGAAGAGGACTAAGGATATGTTCTTGGTTTATGGAGGGGAAGATGAGCTAACTATAAGAGGATACAGTGATGCTAGTTTCCAAATGGATAAAGATGATTATCATTCACAATCCGGGTTTGTATTTTGTCCTCGAATAATAAGGGTGCGGTGAGCTGAGAAAAGCTCAACAAAGCATATGTGAGACTCTACAATGGAGGCTGAGTATATTGCACTATCCGTTGCGGCTAAGGAGGCAGTCTAGATTAAGAAGTTCATCACCAAACTTGGTGTGGTCTCCACGATTGTTGATCCAATAGATGTATGTTGTGACAACAATAGAGCAATAGCTCAAGCTAAGGAGCCACGATCTCACCAAAAGTCTAGACACATACTCAGATGATTTCATCTCATCAGAGAAATGGTTGAAAGGAAAGATGTGCATATTAGTAAAGTGTATACTGATGACAATCTCCGATCCGATCCGACAAAAAGCCTTTTTTCACAATAAGAAGCATGAAGCCCGACAACTTGAGGTCATTTGGTATTAAATACATGAATGATTGGCTATAATGCAAATGAGAGATTGTTAGAGTATGTGCCCTAGAGCCAATCAATTATTGTAGAATTGACTCCTTGTAATAATGTTCATTGATCAATAAAAGGCAATTTATTCTATATACGGTGGTAAATCATATCTATATGTATTGATATATGTCCTTAGAATGGTAGAACCGGGTGTGAGGGTATCAAGGTGTTTCAATTCTTGATAGTGAGAACCCTATGAGCACATATGGTGGCCATTCTAGAAATGTTTGTAGCCCCAGTATTATTCTGACCAGGACAAAGATAATACGGTAAGGCTATCATAGTGTTAAATGACTCTGTCGAAAGGCGGTAACTAATCTCACTTGTCAAGGTTGTTTGCTGACAACCTGGTGCAACACATGGGTGCTTGTTATAGGCAAGTTCACTAGACTGACCCACCAGAGGATTCATATAGATGATAACCCAAGTGTCTATGAAATAAATCCTTTAACAAATGGTGGTGCATGTGATCCTTAGACTTGAGATCACCGAAGCGCCTTGTGCAACGATTGGTGTAGTTTGACACTAGCCCAAGGGAACGTAGTTCTATTGAGCCCTTATCAATACGGTAGTGATTGACTACATCAATGAGTGTATCAAGACTATGGTGGATCAACAAAGGATTCATCACTCCCGGGTATAAGAGAAGTTATCTCACGGTGCAATTTAGTATATGGCAATGACACTAAAGCTGTGGCCACAGTGGGATTGAGTTATCGCCCAATCCAATTTATTATTCCGGTCATGGTCCAGTAACTAAATATAGACATATCGAGAGTAATTGAGGTTGACACTATTTCTATACCACGGTCTCGATGAGATAACATATGATAAAAGGATTTGATTGCACGGTAACCATATTATTGATAGGTAGCTATTTCTCTGAATCCGATTCTATCAGGTGGCCACGATGCCTTACTAGGGGCCAATCTTGGTCTATGTGTAGTGAGACAATTGATTGGTGTCAATCGCGATGCTACTCTCTGCCGGTATGATGAGGAGCCTATAGGTCACACACATGAGGAGACAGTTTAAGGGTGGTTAACTATGGAAGGGTATTTTTGTCTTTTGGATGAAATGGCATATTGGTAATTTTCTGTGGTAATTAAATTTCTGAGGTTGTGCTGTGGGTCCAATTTTATTATTGGAGTTATTTAGTAAAATTACGAATTTAATTATTGAAGTTAATATTAATATTTAACTAAATAATTAGATTGGGACCTATGTGTAATTTCACCTAAGTTTGGGTTATTGCTAAACTTTGGGGGTGGAATTGATATTTGCCTTTTCTATATAAAGAAAATGTTCAATAGGTTTTGCATTGAATCATTTTATTCTTCAGCCAAGGGTTAAAAAGTAAGGGTGTTCAAAAAAAACCGTTAACCAAACCGAACACGCTAACCAAGAATCCGAATAATCGACAAGAACGGGAAGAACCCGAAAAGAATTGGTGGCCGTTTGGAATATTTATTATGTGATACCCAAATTTTCGGATCGGGTATCTGGTAGTTATTTTAAGAGAACCAGGTACCCGATACCGGGTTTATTAAGAAATAAAAAAATAAAAAAAAATAAAAACCTAGTTTTTAAACCTATTTTCCTTTAACTTTCAAAGAGGAAGAGGCAAAAACCCCAAATCTTAAGTATTTAAGTTATTAAATTAAAAGTTGATTTAGTATATGGAAGAAATTGTATTCACAAATTGAAATTTGAAATGTAAAAAAATTAAAATTCATGCAAAAATATTCAAATTCGGGTCATAAACCGGGTATCCGGTTTTTACCCGAATATTCGGGTACCCGGTTTTGCACAGCCCTAAAAAGTTTTGAGAGAATTTTTTTCACTCTTCCTTTCTTACTCACTTCACCCTTCCAAATCCGTGGATCCTTAAAGCCATAGATTGGTTCTAGCAAAACCAATCTCTGGTCTCAGTTGTACTGTCTTCGTGTAGACAACGTGAGTTCGATCCTACACTTGGATCGATAACGAGATCGCGTTCAAAGATTTTTTGATGGAGCCTCCAAATATATATATATATATATCAAACCCTAATTTTGGGCTAATCAGAGTAATTGATGGGAAAAATTTTCGTGTTTCGTTGCGTTTACCCTATCGATTTACTAACAAATATAGGATATCATTTTGAAATTTCTAATTGATTGTTGTCATTTAGTTTGGATGGTATTTTATTTGGAATTGCAAGGTTATATAACGGATTATACATTCTTGATTTAAACAATAAGGATATTCTCAATGTTGAAACTAAGAAAGCTAAACATAGTAATCAAAACCAAACATACCTCTAGCATTGTAGATTGGATCATGTTACTCAGACCCGCATTGTTAGTGAACGACCTAGTTACGCAGCGGAAAACAAAAACATAAACTACGTGGATCGTTCCTTAGAACCAAGATCCGGGTACAAAAATCTCAGTTTATACAAAATAATCAAATCTACAAAAAAATCAGTTCAAGGTTTAAGAAACATACGCACGTTTGGAGGCTCCTCCAAGTTGTCTCTGAACGTATTTTACTACCGACCCAAGTGTAGGATCGAATCGATGAAGTCCACACGAAGACAATCGCAAGGAACTATAGAGGGATTTGCTAGATCCTCCTTAGCCTTAAGAACAAAGAAAATGATGAAATGTATTTGATTTTTAGGCAAAACCAAAACTGGCGTGGGAGAGAGATTTGGGGCTGTGTTTTTCTTTCTTTTCAATGAAATAGTGATGAATGAAAAACTTAACTTTTTTTCAACTAAAGTTTTTCTTTTATAGTAATATTTTAATTGCTCTATTCCCATATGGAATAGGCTTGGGCTCCAACCCAAAAACCCCATGTTTCCAAACACTCCCAATTAGATATTTATTTAATTCATCATTATCTCAATTAAAATCAATTAATATATATTTAATATATATATATTAACATTTAACAATAATGATAATTTATTTAAATATATGCAAACACATATTTAAACGTAATTTCACTTATTTAATTTTTTCAACAAATTAAATAAAAAAGCTACGACCTCAGCAAATTTAATTGCATTGTGAAATTACCAAAATACCCTTTCACCTAAAAAGACGAAAACGCCCTTCTTTCTTTCTGAGTCTTAAATTATCTTCTATGTGTGCGACCATAGGCTCCTCATCATACCAGTAGTGTATAGTATCGCGATTAACACCAATTAATCGTCTCACTAATACACAGACCAAGATTGGCCCCTAGCAAGGCATCATGGCCACCCGAGTAGACCTGGATTCAACAAAGTAGCTACCATCAGCGATATGGTTACCGTACAATTTGATCCTTTCATCATTCGTTATCTCGACAAGACGAAGGCATAGAAACATTGTCAACCTTCGGTTACTCTCGATATTATGTATTCAGTTCCTGGACCAATGACCTATATTATAATCCGGATAGAGCAACAACTCAATCCCACTGTGGCCATAGTTTTAGTGTCATTGTCATATACTGAATTGCGCCGTGAGATAACATCTCCCATACCCGAGAGTGATGAATCCTTTCCGTCCCAATCCACCATAAGTCTTGATACACTCCTTGATGCAAAGGCCAATCACCACGTATTGAGACTACGGAATAGAACTGCGGCAGGGCTAGTGTCAAGGCTGCCAATCGGTGGCACAAGGGACTCTGGGTGATCTCAAGTCTAAGGATCACATGTACCACCATTCGTTAGAGGATTCATTCCATAGACACTGGGGTTACCATCCATATGGAATCCTCTGGTGGGTCATCCCGGTTGAACTTGCTGTAGTGTATTCACCTACAACAAGCACCCATGTTGTTCCAGGATTGTCACCAAACAACCTTGACAAGTGAGATCAGTCATGTAACGACTCGATTCTTATAAAAATATGCACAATGAAAATACACGTAGCTTTAATATAAAAAGTTGGGCCCAAAATTTTTTCTTTCATTGAACACATGCATTCTTTATACAAATTTATACAATGCTTGTGACATATGCAAAACTATCAAAAAAGGAGGGAGGGACAAGGTAGCCATTTCTTTCTTCGTGTGCCGATGTCCATCCAATCGTGTCCATCATCTAGAACTCCGCAAAAAACATAGGGAATAACCTGGGATGAGCACAAACAAGGCTCATAAGGGTAAACCCCTAAACTCGATTATTCCCGTAATTCTTTCTTTACTCACCTTTGTCTAATTACTCTTCGTAGCTTCTATACTAACTTCCTTTCTAGTAAGTCACGACCCCATCGAGGAGGCACTTGGCTGGGACTTGCTCCCAGCTCCCGGTGACTTACTACTCATTCTAGCCGATCGGACTTGGTTATGCATGGATTCGAACCTTTGGCCATGTGAGTGCATAGAATCTCTCGGTAAACTTGGGTATAGCCCTCATCCGCATGTACACTACGGGCTACACCACTACCTCTTCTTCGATATTCTGCCGCTTTGCTGATGCGGCGTACATGCGGGAATACTCCCACCCGTACTCACAGGGTTCCCCATCACACAACCTACTCTATTCTCTTATTAAGCACTACTCTAGCTTTACTCTATAGTGCTCATTCTCTTTTTCTTTCTACTCTTAGAGTAGTCTAAACTCATAAGTCTCTACTCTCTTTTTCTAATGCATAAGTAAAGCATAATTAATGCACATCAATGACTCATACTCATTAATGCATTTATGAAAGGAACTATAACATATAGCAACAATTAGGGCTTTCTACTCTTACTTATTGTTCTCTTGAGCATTTCATCATACAACTCATGTGCATGAATAACTCTACTCTAATTCCCTAACTTTTCTCTTTTCTTTAATCAACCAAATGGGAGAAAAACTCCCTCATAAACCCTAAATTCCCTATCAAAAGAGAAACACTTCCATAAGCTTGCTCAAAACTTCCTCCAACTTCTATCAAACTCAACCCAACAACAAGCAAATAACACACTTCTCATAACTCATAACTCAAACATAATTACTTCTCTCATTCAACAATTTAAAGAAAGCACATATGTATTTCAATCCTCAAAAGAGTTCTTAAATCTCAACTTGGGTGGAAGGGTTTACTTACCTTATGAGAAATTGGCTTTCTTTAACACTTCTCCTTTCCCTTTGGAAGCTTTCTTTTCCTCTACAACTTAGAACAACCACAACATGAGACTCTAGTCAAAACATAAGAAAACTCCTAACTAAAGTACAAATCCTTACCTTAGGAAGCTTTAGGTTAAAACCCCACAAAAAGTTACTCAAAAGGCTCTTGGGAAATCCTTGAAAGATTGAAGGAAATTTGAGAGAGTTTAGGAGAATGAAGGAGGCGGTGGAATTGGAAGAATGAAGAACAATCAAAGCCTAAACCCTTTTTAATACCTCTTAAAACTCATTCTTCCCAATTTGTCCCTTGCTCTTTTATGGAAATTCCGTCCATATCCTTTGATTCCTTACTAACACACCCCCATACTAACATATTCTCCTTGAAATTTCCTTACAATTTACTCCCCACTTTTCCTGCTAATTAGGGGTAGAATGGTCAAATTGCCCTTAGGGAAGAAAAATATCAAAAACTTAATAAACATTTTAAAGCGCAGCCTCCGCGCGCCCATGGGTCAATCGGAGCCTTCCCCGTGGCTTCAACACCTCTTCGCACTAGCCTCTGCAACGAACTTGGGGAACTTCTTCGTTTTTCAACCAATTTCCCCCAAGGCAATTATTCAACGACAACTTTTACTGTACTAATGTTAATCAAACAATAATACCACGATACCAACTCAACTAAGAGCAACCGAAAGAACGGTAACTACGTACCTCAGTGGGGCGTTACAATTCTCCCCTTCTAAAAGAATTTTGTCCCCAAAATTCAAACAAATAACTCAGGAGCGATTAACCGCAATGTCCCGTTCTACCTCCCAAGTGGCCTCTTCCACTTTGTGATTCCTCCATAGGATCTTTACTAACGGAACACTCTTGTTCCGGAGCCTCTTTAACCCTTCGATCTAAGATCCTTGAAGGCTTTTGGACGTTCTTCATATACTAGTTCTCTGTCACTTCAACGTCCCTCACACTCAAGATAATGGAGGGATCACTTACATATTTTCGTAGCATCGAGACATGAAAGACATATGCACCCTTATCCATACTAGGCGGTAGTGCCAATCATGAGGCCACCTTTCCTACCCGTTGCAAGACTTCAAATGGACCTCACGTATCGCGGTGCTAACTTCCCTTTGCTTCGGAGCCGCATAACGCTTGAAGGGGGAAACTTTCAAAAACACTTTATCACCCACTTGAAATTCCATTCAACTTTCTCTTCAAGTCGGCATAGCTCTTTTGTCGATCTTGGGCTTGCTTCACTTCTCATTTCCCCGATCAGCTCACATCTTCATCAATTTTTGAGTCACCTGCGCCCAAGAGGTGCACTTAGCTCATCCTTTTCACCTACCTCATCCCAATGTAGCGGAGAACTACATCGTCGCCATACAAAGCCTCGTAAAGGCGCCATCTTAATCGTAGGGTGATAAGCTGTGTTGTAGGGCAAACTCCACCTGGGGGAGGGTAACATTTCGTGCCAAGAAGCTCTATAATCCATACGGCCCGGAGCTCTCAACATATCCTCAAGCACCTGATTTGTCCTCTCAAAAGGTTTGGCCATCCGTCGAGGATGATGGCGATCTTGAATGCCAATTTAGTACCCAAGTTCCTCTCGTAAACTCATCCGGAGTTTGAGACAAATCTGGAATCTCTATCGGACAACTATTGTTTTCCCCGGGGCACACCATGTAACTGACGATTTCCCTTAATGTAGATCTGAGGGCCGGTTGATCCATAGTAGTGCTTTCCTTTAATTCTTTGGAAGAAAATGGGCTGATTTGGTTAACCTATCCTGACAATCACCCATAAAGCATTATACCCTCTCGGACTCTAGGGAGACCCGGTGATGAAATCTATTGAAATACTCTCCCATTTCCACTGAACACCTTTCATAGGCATGAAGCAACCCCACGGCGGCCGTTGATGTTCTGCTTTCCACTTGTTGACAAGTTAGACATTTAGCTACGAACTCGCAATGTCTTTCTTCATACCTGTCCACCAATAGCTTTTCTTTACGTCTTTGATACATCTTAGTTGCTCCGGGATGAGCAAGTGTATGGTGTGTCATGAGCCTCCCAAAAAGAATTTTCTGCTTCACTCGCGTTCGGAGGAATACCACAACCGATTCCTAAAAGTAAAGAGCACCATCTCTCACACAAAACTCGTTGTTCTTACCTCCAAGTACTCGTTAAACTATTTTTCGACACCACTCCATCGGCCATTTGTTTCTCTTTTCACTTCCCCAAAGATAAAGTAGTCTGAATTTCTAACCTTGCAATCCCTCCCGGAATCACCTCAATTTGCTCTCTACAACTCTTCTATCAATTCTCTTTGTTAGTGAGTCGGGACAATTAGGCTTTTCTACTCGGGCATCGGTACTACGTTGGCTTTCCCCGATTGATATTTGATCTCGCACTCATAATCTTTAACCGTTCTAACCATCTCCTCTGCCTCATATTCAACTCCTTTTGAGTAAAGAAATACTTCAAACTCTTATGATCAGTATAGATGTTGCTCTTTGCACCATAGAGGTAGTGCCTCCAAATCTTCAAGGCAAATACCCACTTTCTTGCCAACTCTAAATCATGCGTAGGGTATCTCATTTCATGATCTTTCAATTGCAGAGGCATAAGCTATCACCCTACCTAATTGCATTAACACAGACCAAGTCCTTGCAAAGAGGCATCTGTATAAATGTCATAATCTACACCTTCCTGCGGCAACACTAACACTGGGGCCGTGGTTAACCTCTTTTGCAATTCTTGGAAACATTTCTCACAAGCTTCTGACCATACAAAAAGGAGTCTTGTTTGGTAAGGGTTGTCAATGGTTTGGCTAATCGAGGCGAACCCTTCCACGAATCGTCTGTAGTAACCCACCAAGCCTAAGAAACTCCGGACCTCCTTTACTGTCCTCGGTCTCTGCCACTCGAGGATTGCTTGCACTTTACTTGGATCTACAGAGATCCCTTCCTTCGATACAGTATGGCCCAAGAATATTACTCGATCGAGCCAAAACTCACATTTCGAAAACTTGGCATACAACTGCTTTTCTCTCACTGATTGCGCAGACGGTTCTCAAATGTCCCTCGTACTCTTCTCTTGACTTAGAATAAACCAGGATATCCGTCTATAAAACCACCCTATGAACTGATCTAAACAATCATGGAATACGGTTCATCAAGTCCATAAAAAGCTCTTTGGGGCATTGGTCAAACCAAAAGGCATCACTACAAACTCATAATGCCCATACCTTGAGCAGCGATTAGCTACATCTTGCCCGGCCAACTCTAACTGATGGTACCACGACCTCGGGTCAATCTTAGAAAATCTTTGCTCCCTCTTCAACGATCAAACAAATCATCTATTCGGGTGGCGGGTACTTATTCTTCACACACCTTATTCAACTCTACATAATCAATACACATCCGGAAGGCGATCCGTCCCTTCTTTTTTGACAAACAAAATTGGGGCTCCCGAGGAGAATGACTTCGGTCCGGATAAAACCCTTGTCCAACGGCTCTTGGAGTTGCTTCTTCACTCGCTCACGGGGCTTCTTCAACTCCCTGAAGCTCACTTTGGGGCCATTCGAGAAGGGGGCTTTAGATATTAGGTCTTCTCCCCCGGTGCTAGTTCGATACTAAATTCGACCTCTCTTTCCGGTGGCAAACACCCGGTAAATCTTAGGAAACACATCCACAAACTCTCGAACTATAGGCACCACGAATCTCTGGGTGTGGGACATCACCCACTGCGCCTTACATGCTGATATATCGTAACACCTCTTTCTTAACATCTTTCTAGCCTTCACCCCCACTACCAATTAACATACTTTCAACCGGATTGGCCCTCTCCAAAAACTAAATTTATCCCCGTTATCGAGATTAAATCTCGCTTTCTTCTTCGACAATCGATCTCTACTCCACACCTCCCTGGGGAAATCCATGCCCCAAAATCACATCAAAGTCGGGCATATCCAAAGACTATTAAATCGATTGCTAGCTTCTCGACCATGGATCACTATAGATTCTCCTAACAACATTTCTTGAGTCAACACACTACCCCGTCAGGGTAACTCAGTCTTAATAGGTTGACTTACTCTGCTAGGTTTCAAACCTAATCTCCCGATCATCCCATGCGATATAAAAGAATGGTAGCCCCGGAATCAATTAAAGCATATAAAGAAACGGGCATGGAATAGCAAGCCGGCCGATTCTGGTGATGGGTAGGCCTCGACCACCACCTGAGCCACCGTAAAAACTGCGGCATTAGCACCTCTCGGACCTTGTGCCCTTGCGGGTGGAAAGGGGAGCTTTACAATCCTTCTTGGATGCCCCGGTGGACGGCACTGTAACACACATTTCTATCCCTTAAACATTCCCCCGAATGGTTCCTTCCGCATTTAGCACAAAGGGGCAACCCTTCCCGATTACCCGGGCGGCTTGGTCGCCCGATCCCTCTGTTATTCTTGGGTTGGAACTTCCTTCTTAACCCTTACTTCTCCATTCCTTGATGCATCCAGCCTCTCCCTCTGCAGCGCAGGGATGGTTCACCCCGAGTACTAACGATGACTCGTCGGCGATGTGCTTATTCACATAAATCTCCGCCGCCCTTAACGCCTTGGTTAAAGCCTCTGTAGGTATGAGGAGGCTCGGCTCTGTCATCACATCTCGAGCAATATCGGATTTCAACCCCTGTACAAACTTGTCCCTTCCTCAACACCTGGAGTGTACACTATCCGGGTGCAAATCGGGCGAGGGAATTGAATTTTTACGAATACTCCTTCACCGTACTAGTCCCTGTTTCAAATTAATGAACTCTTGGACTTTTTCATGTACTCGGTCTTAGTTCGATATTCGGCTTCAAACAGTCTTTTGAATTCTGCCCAAGTCATTAAAACCGGAGTCGTGAGTCTCTTCCATTAGTTCCCACCAAATTCGGGCATCTCCCCGAAATAGGAAACTAGCATATCTAATTCTCTCTCGGTCTTTCATGGGAAACAAGGCCCTTATCCGCTCTACGGACTTAAACCACTCTTCTGCTTCCAGTGGATCCCTTGTGCCCTTAAACTCGGCGGTGGTGTTGGCTTGCAAGCCCCTCAGGCCGGATCAACTTCGATGCGGTACTATTGGAAGTACCGGCCCCTCACGTTCTTGTCTTGCGGGCCGTCCTCGTCCGAGTCGAGTTCTTTACTGGTGCAACTCTCCCCCACGACTCTCTGCTAACACCTCTTGAACAATATTCCGAATCAATGTCACATCAAGAAGTAGGGGTTTGGTTACGGGGGTTAGAGGATTCTCCTCATTCATCACCCTCTTACCAACATTACGGTTTACTAACACTCATACACCAAAAGCGATCATATCGGATCAATTTAAAAGAACAACTCTACATAAGGAAATAATTTAACTTACAGTGGCTTATTGGACATGGGTGCGATGAGAATGGTACCTGTCAAATCCCAAAAATCTTTGCTACGATACCATAAATGTAACGACTTTCGATTCTTATAAAAATATGCACAGGTGAAAATACACGTAGCTTTAATATAAAAAGTTGGGCCCAAAATTTTTTTCTTTCATTGAACACATGCATTCTTTATACAAATTTATACAATGCTTGTGACATATGCAAAACTATCAAAAAAGGAGGGCAGTGTAGCCATTTCTCTTCGTGTCTTGATGTCCATCCAAGCTGTGTCCATCATCTAGAACTGCAAAAACATAGGGAATAACTGGATGAGCACAAACAAGGCTCGTAAGTAAACCCTAAACTTCGATTATTCCCCATAATTCTTTCTTTACTCACCTTGTCTAATTACTCTTTCTCGTAGCCTACATACTAACTTCCTTTCTAGTAAGTCACGACCCCATCGGGTAGGAGAGCACGGCTGGGACTTGCTCCCCCACCCTCCCTGACTTCTACTCATTCTAGCCGATCGGACTTGGTTATGCATGGATTCGGAACCTTTGGCCATGTGAGTGCATAGAATCTCTCGGGTAAACTTGGGTATAGCCCTCATCCGCATGTACACTACGGGCTACACCCTACTCTTTCTCCCCGATATTCAGCCGGCTTTGCTGATGCGGGGCGTACATGCGGGAGGGAATACTCCTTACCCGTACTCACGGGTTCCCATCACACAACCTACTCTTATTCTCTTTATTAACAACTTTTACTCTAGCTTTACTCTATAGTGCTCATTCTCTTTTCTTTCTACTCTTAGAGTAGTCTAAACTCATAAGTCTCTACTCTCTTTTCTAATGCATAAGTAAGCATAATTAATGCACATCAATGACTCATTACTCATTAATGCATTTATGAAAGGGAACTATAACATATAGCAACAATTAGGGCTTTACACTCTTACTTATTGTTCTCTTGAGCATTTCATCATACAACTCATGTGCATGAATAACTCTACTCTAATTCCCTAACTTTTCTGTTTTCTTTAATCAACCAAATGGGAAAACTCCCTCGTAAACCCCTAAATTCCCTATCAAAGAGAAACACTTCCATAAGCTTGCTCAAAACTTCCTCACTTCTATCAAACTCAACTTGACAACAAGCCCAAATAACACACTTCTCATAACTCATAACTCAAACATAATTACTTCTCATTCAACAATTTAAAGAAAGCACATATGTATTTCAATCCACTCAAAAGAGTTCTTAAATCTCAACTTGGGTTGAGTTTACTTACCTTATGAGAAATTGGCTTCTTTAACACTTCTCCTTTCCTTTGGAAGCTTTCTTTTCCTCTACAACTTAGCCAACAACCACAACATGAGACTCTAGTCAAAACATAAGAAAACTCCTAACTAAAGTACAAATCCTTACCTTAGGAAGCTTTAGGTTAAAAACCCCACAAAAAGTTACTCAAAAAGGCTCTTTGGAAATCCTTGAAAGATTGAAGGAAATTTGAGAGAGTTTAGGAGAATGAAGGAGGCGGTGGAATTGGAAGAATGAAGAACAATCAAAGCCTAAACCCTTTTTAATACCTCTTAAAACTCATTCTTCCCAATTTGTCCCTTGCTCTTTTATGGAAATTCCGTCCATATCCTTTGATTCCTTACTAACACACCCCCATACTAACATATTCTCCTTGAAAATTTCCCCACCACAATTTACTCCTTTTCACGCTAATTAGGGTAGAATGGTCAAATTGCCCTTAGGGAAGAAAATATCAAAAAACTTAATAAACATTTTAAACGGCACACGCGCCTGTTTCGGCTGTCACGGCCTTCCCCGTGGCTTGACACCTCTTCGCCACGGCGAAAGATTCTTCTTCGCCCGTGGCTCACGGCAATGACGAACTTACGTTTTTCAGCCAATTTCAAGGCAATTATTCAACACAACACTCGTACTAATGTTAATCAAACAATAATACCCACGATACCAACTCAACTAAGAGCAACGAAAGAAAACGGTAACCTACGTACCTCAGTGGGGGCGTTACAAGTCACGCTCTTTTGACGGGTCGTTCAACACTATGATAGCCTTACGTATTATACGTTGCCCACTTACTTTAGAATAATACTAGGGTTCTGAGACGTTTCTAGAATGGCCACCATATGTGCTCATAAGGTTCTCACTATCAAGATTTGAAACATTTGATACCCTCGTCACGGTTCTACCATTCTAAGGACATATATCAATACATATTACAATAATAATGATTTACGCGATATAGAATAAAATGCCTTTTTATTGATTAATGAACATTATTACAAAGAGTCAATTCTACAATAATTGATTGGCTCTAGGGCATCTACACTAACACGCATTGCAAAACTTCAAAGGGATAGAGTTTTGGACCCTTTTGACTTCCAGAGGTTATTTGAGGTATGCGAGTCATGCCTTTTAGGCAAGATGGCCAAGTCGTCTTTCATAGGACAAAGTGAAAGGGTTGCTGAATTGTTAGGCATTATCCATCGTACTAGTGATGTGTGCGGTCCATTAACAGTTGAAGTCGTAGGTAGATATTCATGCTTCATCACATTTACTGATGATTCCAGTAGATATGATTATGTCTACCTTATGAGATATAAACTGAAGCCTTTGATAAATTCAAAGAATTCAAGAATGAAGTATAGAATATGTTGGGCAAAAGTATTAAGGCTTTTCGATCGGATTGAGGAGGTGAATACTTGAGCTTAGGGTTTTCTGAATACCTGAAAGAATATGGGATAGTATCACAACTCAGCCCTCCGTATCACCCCAACAAAATGTAGTGTCTGAGAGGAGGAACGGGACCTTACTTGACATGGTTAGGTCCATGATGAGTTTTAATGATCTACCTGCATCCTCCTGGGGTTATACCCTAGAGACTGCGACTCACGTACTGAACCGTGTGCCATCAAAGTCTATAGATAAGACTCCATATGAACTATAGAGTAGGCGAAAGCCCAACTTGTCTTATCTAAGGATTTGGGGTTGTGAAGCTTATGTCAAGAAATTGACTTCGAACAAGCTACGCCCAAAATCTGACAAATGCATTTTTGTGGGGTATCCTAGAGAAACCAAAGGGTACTATTTCTACCATCCAGAAGAGCGCAAAAATTTTTGTCGCTTGTACTGGTGCTTCTTAGAAAAGGAATTTTTCCTAAGAAGTGCTAGTGGGAGAAAAGTAAAACTCGGTGAAGTTCTAGAGCCACAAAATACATTAGACGAAATATGGGAGGATGTGCCATAGAAAGTGGTTGAACATCGTGAGGAGGTCACTCCACAATCTGTGGATCAAAGTGAACCACCTTAAGTGGCACGTGAGCTACATAGGTCTAGGAGAGTATTTCATGAGCCTGAGAGATATGGTTTTCTCATGACTCAATATGGTGACGTACTAGTCTTCCAAGACAATGAACCCATAACCTACGAAGACGCTATATCGAATCCAGATTCTGTTAAATGGCTTGAAGCCATGAAATCTGAGATAGACTCTATGTACCATAACCAAGTATGGTCTTTGGTGGATCCACCTGAAGGAATAAAACCTATAGGGTGTAAACGAGTCTTCAAGAAGAAGACTAACATAGATGGCAAGGTACATACTTATAAGGCACTACTAATTGCCAAAGGTTTCAAACAAATTCATGGAATTAACTACGAAGAAACCTTTTTGTCGGTTGCAATGATTAAATCCATCTGGATTATGCTTGCGATTGGTACATATCATGACTATGAAATTTGGCAAATGGATGTCAAAATAGCTTTCCTGAACAAAAACTTTGAAGAGGATGTGTATATGATACAACCCCATAGTTTCATTCTTGATGGACAAGCTAATAAGGTGTGCAAGTTGCAGAGGTCCATTTATGGACTCAAGCAAGCTTCAAGGGGCGGGAACATTCGTTTTGATAAAGCCATAAAAGAATTCATTTTTATCAAGAACGAAGATGAGCCCTCTGTTTACAAGAAAGTAAGTGGGAGCGCAGTGGCATTCCTGGTGTTGTATGTCAATGACATACTTTTGATTGGGAATGATATACCAAACTTGCAGTCGATAAAGACTTGGTTATCCAAGTGCTTCTCCATAAAAGACTTAGGAGAAGCAACCTACATCCTCGGAATAAAGATCTACCGAGGTAGATCGCGTAGGTTGCTTGGCCTAAGTCAGAGTACATACATTAACAAGGTGCTCAAGAGATTTAGTATGGAAGAATCCAAGAAGGGATTTCTTTCGATGTCACATGGTATCTATCTCTCTAAGGATATGTGTCCTAAAACACACGATGAGAGAGATAGAATGAAGACAATCCCATATGCGTCAGTAATTGGATCCATCATGCATGCCAAGTTGTGTACTTGAATTGATGTCTCATGTGCATTAAGCACTTGTAGCAGATATCAATCGGATCCAGGTTAGCATCACTGGATAGCTGTCAAGAACATCCTTAAGTACTTGAAAAGGACTAAGGATATGTTCTTGATTTATGGAGGGGAAGATGAGCTCTCTGTAAGAAGATGTAGTGATGTTAGTTTCTAAACGGATAAAGATGATTATTGCTCGCAATCCGGGTTTGTATTTTGTCTTAATGGGGGTACAGTGAGCTAGAAGAGCTCCAAGCAAAGCACTTTAGCAGACTATACAATGGAGGCTGGGTATGTTGCATTATCTTATATGGCCAATGAAGCAGTTTGGATTAAGAAGTTCATCACCGAACTTGGTATGGTCTCCACGATTGTTGATCTAATAGATGTCTATTACAACAACAATGGAGCAATAACTAAGCATAGAAACCACGGTCTCACCAGAAGTCCAGACACATACTCAGACGGTTTCATCTCATCAGCAAAATGGTTGAGAGGAAACATGTGTAGATTAGTAAAGTGCATAATGATGACAATCTCGTCGATCCACTAACGAAGCCTCTGCCGCAGCAGAAGCATAAAAAACACTTAAGGTCTTTCGGTATTAAACACATGAATGATTGGCTATAGTGCAAGTGGGAGATTGTCAGAAAATATGCCCTAGAGCCAATCAATTATTGTAAAATTAACTCTTTGTAATAATGTTTATTTATCAATAAAAGGCATATTCTTCTATATCGTATAAATCATAGCTATATGTAATAATATATGTCCTTAGGATGGTAGAACCGTGACTAGGGTATCAAGTGCTTCAAATCTTAATAGTGAGAACGTTATGATCACATATGGTGGCCATTCTAGAAATGTTTGTAGCCCGAGTATTATTTTGACCAAGGACACAGATAATACGATAAGGCTATCATAGTGTTGAACGACCCTGTCAAAAGACAATGACTAATCTCACTTGTCAAGGTTATTTGCCGACAACCTAGTGCAATACATGGGTGCTTGTTGTAGGCAAGTTTACTGGACAGACCCACCAGGATTCCATATGAATGGTAACCCAAGTGTTTATGGAATAAATCCTCTAACTAATGGTAGTGCATGTGATCCTTAGACTTGAGATCACCAAAGCGCCTTGTGCACCGATTGATATAGTTTGACACTGGCGCAACATACTTATATTCAAAGCTATCATACCGGTAATGATTGGCTGCATCAAAGAGTGTATCAAGACTATGGTGGATCGACAAATGATTCATCACTCCCAGGTACGGGAGAAGTTATCTCACTGCGCAATTCAGTAAATGGCAATGACACTAAATTTATGGCCACAGTGGGATTGAGTTGTCGCTTCGATCAATTTATTATTAAGATCATTAGTCGGATGGCCGAATACAAAGATATCGAAGATAACTGAGGTTGACACTATTTATGTACCTCAACCTCGATGGGATAATAGATGATGAAAGGATTTGATTGCACGGTAACCATATCATTGTTAGGTAGATATTTTTGCTGAATTCGAATCTATCGAGTGGCCATGATGCCTTGCTAGGGGCCAATCTTGGTATGTGTGTAGTAAGACGATTAATTCGTGTTAATCGCGATACTACTCACTACTGATATGATAAAGAACTTATGGGTCACACACTTAGAAGATAATTTAAGAATCAATTTGTGAAAGAGATTTTTTCATCTTTTAGGACAAAAGGGTATTTTGGTAATCTCACAGTGCAATTAAATTTGCTAAGGTTGTTGCGTATATTTAATTTTAATATTAAAATTAAATTGAGTGAGATTATATTTTAATATATGTGCGCATATATTTAAATTGATTATTATTATTAATTAAATGTTAATATTATATATATATATAATAATTAATTAAAATTAAAATACCATAAAAGTTGTGTTTGGTTGCAAGGATGGATTAACTTGAGAATCCATGGCTATTCCTATTGGGATTAGGGTTTTAATTAAGCGACACTATATAAGTGAAATTTAATTAAAACATAACACACAATTTTTATTCATTCATTGAATAAAACAAAACCCTGGCCATCTTTACTCTCCCTCTCACGTTTTCATAGAGAAAAACAAAGAACCTTAATACATACAATGATGATTTATGCAATATAGAATAAAATGCCTTTTATTGATCAATGAATATTATTACAAAGAGTCAATTCTATAATAATTGATTGGCTCTAGGACATCTACTCTAACAGAAGCTATCTAGAGAGGTAACCTTTTCCCCCATTGAAGCGAGTGTGGAACGTGCTTTGTTGATTCGCTACTACAATTACTTGCTCTTTCGGCACTCGTTTCTTCACCCTCTAACACTCAAAACGTTTACCATTGCAAAGCGGTTGATGAAGAAAAAGATCAACATTTGCATCCTGAGTGTGAGTGAAGTAGTCGCCAGCGTCGAGCTAAAAGGAAGAGAGAGTCGGTGCCAAAGGAAAGGGTTTGACAAGAGGGGGTACGCCTTGCTCCACGGACTGGACAAACACCGATTAGGGCCAAGTTGTCGCAGAATGTCCAGATCGATGAAGCAGGTGATAAGCTAACTATCACCCTTTCAACCACAGCCTCTCTCTACTCTGATGCAGCCGGGAGGGATGGGGAACCTAACCAACTTCCTCCTTCTCCCAGTAAATAAGAGTCGACTGACTCAAATGGGAGTGACATCTGCGACCGACTGGAAAGTCTCGCAGCAACTTCAAGTATAACTCAATTATCACACCTTATGATTATGTTAAGTTTTAGATTAACTAACCAAGTGTTCATGTGTAGGCTTTGTGCGGAAGCTTGTTTGTGAAGAAGACTGCGGCTACCTTGGAGGTGCGAATCCAGGAGCTAACTAAGTCCAACACAAACCTTCACACTCGGGGAGGATATAGCCCAGAAGCTGGTGATGGAGAGCACCTCCAAGTTGTGGGTGATCGAGGCAAAGTTGGAAGAGATGAAAAGAAATTTGGCCAAGCAAGAGGAGGAGTAGGCAACTTTCAGAGATGTATGTCCATCTTCGAGGATGTTATCATTAAGGCTTGTGCCAAGCTAATGATGGACTTCAAGTCCGAGAACACATCACATTGGAAGCTCGATGAAGACATCAAACTTTGGAGAGAGATCGAAGCTAAGTCGACTGGAGAGAGAGGTCGAGTGAGGGAGGACAGAGCCGAGCTGAGCTAGATCTAAGAAGTGAGCCGAGCCAGATCATGAAGACCAGATGATGGATTTTGTTGAGGATTTTGAGGATACTCTCATAGGGTCGATAATACTGCTCTTTAGGATGAGCCGACTGAGGGAAGGTCTGTAAAGGGGGGAGAGACTCGAGAGGAGTTGGCTCGTGATGATAATGATACAGAGTGTGACACTCCTTGATGTATTTTGATTCTATACTTAGTTTATTTTCCCGACTTGTATTTTGAGGCCTATGATGCCTTTTTTTTATTATGTACCGTGATTCAACCCTTTGAGGCTTTTTTATATAAATGTCGATGTTCATCCATACTTTGTGTTTTTCTTGAGTGTGATGTTTCATAGTAGATGTGTCAAGGGTTTGACCCTTGTTAGCCCTATTGTTGATATTTTATGTTTTCAATTTTGAATCATCTTAGTGAATCAAAGTCAGGATGAGTCGAATGGCGATAAAGGGTTAAGTACCCTTAGGTCAAATCAGGTTATGCTGAGTCGGAGTGAAGCGACTAAGGGTGAGAAGGGTCGTGTGCCCTTAAGCCAAGTCGGGCTGACCCAACTGATGGTGTAGAGTTTGAATTGCATTCAAACATAAAGTCTGGTGGTCGAATTGGTATGAACCGACTGAATTTGGGGGCTCTGTTGGAGTAGGTTCCCTAAAGCCAATCAATTATTGTGAGATTGACTCTTTGTAATAATGTTTATTAATCAATAAAAGGCATTTTCTGCTATATCATGTAAATCATATTGATATGTATTGATATATGTCCTTAGGATGGTAGAATCGTGACGAGGGTATCAAGTGTTTCAAATCTTGATAGTGAGAACTCTATGAGCACATATGGTGGCCATTTTAGAAATGTCCATAGCCCTAGTTTTATTCTGACCAAGGACACAGATAATACGGTAAAGCTATCATAGTGTTGAACGACCCTGTCGAAAGGCAGTGACTAATCTCACTTGTCAAGGTTATTTGCCAACAACATGGTGCAACACATGGGTGTTTACTGTAAGCAAGTTCACTAAACTGACCCACCAGAGGATTCCATATAGATGGTAACCTCAGTGTCTATGGAACAAATCCTCTAACGAATGGTGGTGCATATGATCCTTAGACTTGAAATCACCGAAGCACCTTGTGCATTGATTGGCGTAGTTTGAAAGTAGCCCAAAGTAGTTCTATTTAGGGCTATCAATACGGTAATGATTGGCTACATCGAGGAGTGTATCAAGACTATGGTGGATCGACAGAGGATTCATCACTCCTGGGTACAGGAGAAGTTATCACATGTCATAATTCAGTATATGGCAATGACACTAAAGTGGTGGCCATAGTGGGATTAAGTTGTTGTCCAATCCAATTTATTGTTACGATCATTAATCTAGTAACTGAATACAAAGATATTAAAGATAACTAAGGTTGACACTATTTATGTACCTTAGTCTCGATGAGATAACAGATGATGAAATGATTTGATTGCACGATAACCATATCATTGATAGGTAGTTGTTTCGCTGAATCCAAATCTATCAGGGCCATGATGCCTTGCTAGGGGCCAATCTTGGTCTATGTGTAGTGAGACGATTGATTAGTGCCAATCGCGATACTACTCACTACCGGTATGATGAGGAGCTTACAGGTCACACACTTAGGAGACAGTTTAAGGATGGTAAATCTTGGAAGGGTACATTCATCTTTTGGACGAAAGGGCATATTGGTAATTTTGCTGTGTAATTAAATTTACTGAGGTTATAGCCTGTGCCCAATTTTATCATTGGAATAATTTAGCAAAATTACGAATTTAATTATTGAAGTTAATATTAATATTTACATTAATATTTAACTAAATAATTAAACATGGACCTATGTGCGATTCCACCTAAGTTTGGGTTGTTGGTAAACTTTGGGGGTGGAATGGATATTTTGCTTTTCTATATAAAGAAAGCAAAAATACATTTTGACACAATTCTTCATTTGTAGCCGTGAGTGATTTTTGAGAGAAAAATTTTCTCTCTACTTCTCTTCACTCTATCACCCTAAATATCATCCTTAAAGCCAAGAATTGATTCTAATAAAATCAATTCCTGGTCTCTGACGTACTGTCTTCGTGTGGACGACGTGAGTTCGATTCTACTCTTGAATCAGTAGCGAAATCTCATTCAGAGATACTTACAGAGCCTCCAAACGTTGGTATAATCTAATCCTTGCATGGATCTTTGTTATTTCAATTTAAGCATGCAAAATATATATATAGTCTTTGGTTAAGACATTTATTTCATTTTCACTGGAGGTTTCGATTTCATCAATTTGGTTGTCGTCAGACATTTCTTTTTCACTTGAATCAGAATCAGAGGACTATATCATGATCATTTCAATTTTATGTATGAGCTCATCATCAAGGCTTAATTCTCTAATTCCTTTACTAATCTTATAATATCTGGCGATATGACCCTATATACCGCATCTAAAGCACGTGAATTGTTTTGTGGGTTTGTCTGTTTTAGAAAATTTGCTTTGTTGAAAAGGTTTTTTCCTAAATGTGGATTTGTATGTATGGTTCTTACGATTATTCATGGTTTTATCACATTGACCTTTGCAGGCTATTGTTTTCTTTCCTTTAAAAGAATTTCTGTGATGTCTGTCAAATTGTTGACAAAAATTTCCTAACTATTTTCTCTCTTTTTGCCTTTGGTAGGCGAGTTTTTCATCTTTGCAAATTTTCATTCCAACTTTATGGACAAAACTATGTAATTGTCCATAAGTTAAATGGTCATATGGTATAGTACCATCATATTGTTTCCTAATTTTTTTCTCTAACCTTTTCAACTAAGTTGTTGGGTGAACCGGCCAAAAATTTAACCTTCCAATAGGCTTTGTTACTATCAGGACTTTGCATAACCCTAACAAAAAATGTTTCTTTATACCATCTATAATCATGAAGGGTTTTGCATTTTAAGTTCATTAGTACAGCTTGACTTTTGTCTTTTACGTTTGTAGGGTCCCCTACAAAGTGGAGAGTTATCGCAAAAGTTAAGGTATTAACAGCATCCCGAATTCCATTACCATCTTTATCCAAAATTGGTATTCCATTATCATCAATTTTGATTGCGGTAAGAATTTCACTTTGGTTTTGTTCTTGTAGGTGGCTATCCCACCAGGATTTGAGTGGCTATCCCACCATAGTCATTTGTTGTAAGACCATAATAATATTATAATCAGACATGCCATCTATGTTCCATTCATAGATAGAATTGGCATGTATTTTATTTGTTGTATTTGAGAGGATTCTTCCAAAACTAAATCTGGGGCTAAAGCTCTTGGATAATACATTTTTGAAGGTTTTTTCCAATTCATGTTGTTGATTTGAATAGAATTATCACTTGAGGAAGTATTTTGATCACCAGTTTCTGATGATTCTGATGAATCTGTTTTACCAATAAAATTTATATGTTTAGAAGTTTGGGGGGTGTCTGGTGCGACAACATTAGAGAATTCTTCTTTTGTCTGGTTAAGTTTTCTATTTATTTCTTGCATAAATTCTTCTTTGTTGGTTTAAGTTTTTTTTTAACCAATGAAGATGACTGTTATGGAATCATCTAAGTTATTCCAAACAGTTCGAAATTACCGCTTCTCTCAAAAAGAAGACTGGCCAAAAAAAACTGACATCAGATTCAGAGAATATCTGGCATAATATTGAAGAGTCAGAGATTCCCTGCAAAAGAGACATTTAATGCTCTTTAAAAAAAAAAAAAAAAAAGATTAAAATATTCACTCAATAGTATTCATGTGATGTTATAGTGAGATAAGGTTTCTATAAATTAGTGAGATAAGGTTTCTATAAATTAGGGAACCAACAAAATTTTAACAAGAATTCCTCCTAGAAGCCGTTAATAAAATTGATGATCCCTTTTTGAGAAAAGAGTATCTAGAGAGACTAAAAAATACCTTCGAAAAAACTGATAGGAAAATAGAAACTCATAAGGCTTATAGTTTTCAAAATATTATTGATAAATTCGAAAAACAAGAAAAAAGGAACTTAACACTTGAAGATTTAACAAAAGAAATCCAACAACTAAAAATTGAAGTTAAAGATTTAAAAGAACAACAAAAACAACATTCGAAATTACTTGTTGCCTAAGAAAAAGATAAATCTGAAGATGATGAAGATCATAATGAAGATTTCATAAATATGCTAACCCAAATAACTCATCAAAAATGGCATATTAAGATAAAACTCTTAATCAATGATGAATTTATCCTAGAAACAATTGCTTTATTTGATCTTGGAGCAGACTTCAATTGTATCCAAGAAGGTTAGTTCTACAAAATACTATGAAAACCTAGAATGCTTAAATCGGCCAATGGCTCAACACTTTTATCAATTACAAATTATCAGATGTTAAAGTTTGTAATCAAAATATTTGTTTAAACACCTCATTCTTATTAGTAAAAAATTTGAGGAAGTATGATACTAGGAACACCCTTCATTAGTTTAATACAACCATTTAGTGTAGATGATTCGGGGATATCCACAAAAATAATGAGGGAAGTTCTTATCTTCAAATTTATACACAAACACATCCAAAGAAACCTTAATATCCTCCAAGAATACTCAACGTCAAAGAACGAAATTAATCACCTTATCCTACATAAACAAAAACATATATACTTCCTCTAAGAAGAAGTTAAAACTAAAAGAATCGAATCCCAACTTCAACAGAATGATATCCGTACAAAGATAAAACAAACACAAAAAACTATTGAAACTCAAATTTGCTCTGACCTACCTAATGCCTTTTGGGATAGAAAAAAACATATGGTCAGTCTGGCTTATGAAAAAGATTTTGATGAAAAAGAAATACCTACAAAAGCCAGACCAATACAAATGCATAAAGAATTAGAAGAACATTGTAAAAAGGAAATCGATGATCTTCTACAGAAAAAATTAATTAGGAAAAGCAAGTCTCCTTGGAGTTGCTATTCAAAAAAATGCTGAACTTGAAAGAGGAGTTCCAAGACTTGTCATAAATTATAAACCTCTTAATACAGCCTTAAGATGGATGAGATATCCAATCCCAAACAAAAAAGATTTATTACAAAAACTATCCAATTCAATAATCTTTTCCAAATTCGACATGAAATTTGGATTTTGGCAAATCCAAATTAAACCAGAAGATAGGTATAACACCGCATTTACTGTACCATTTGGTCAATATGAATGGAATGGAATGCCCTTTGGGTTAAAAAAATGCCCCATCAGAATTCCAAAAAATAATGAATGAAATATTCAATCCATACTCTCAATTCCTTATTGTCTATATCGATGATGTTCTTATATTTTCATCTAGTATAAATCAAAACTTTAAACATTTAAAAAAATTTATTCATATTGTCAAAACAAATGGTTTAGTTGTTTCAAAAACAAAAACAAACCTTTTCCAAACAAGGATCCGATTTTTAGGACAAATAATCTACAATGGTACAATTATACCTATTCAAAGATCCATTGAATTTGGTAAAAAATTCCTTTATGTCATCACTGATAAAACCCAGTTACAAAGATTCTTAGGAAGTCTTAATTATGTAATGGACTTTTATCCTAAACTTAGTCAAATTTGCAAACCTTTATATGAAAGGTTGAAGAAGAATCCAACACCGTGGACAAACCAACACACTAATATAATCCGACAGATTAAAGCCCAAATCACCCATTTACCATGTTTGCATTTAGCAGACCCATTAGCCTTCAAAATAGTTGAAACAGATGCCTCCGATTTAGGATATGGAGGTATTCTCAAACAAGTACAAGATAACAAAGAACAAGTTATCCAATTTACTTCCAAATTTTGGAATGAAACTCAACAAAAATACTCCACTATCAAAAAAGAGATTTTATCCATTGTCCTATGCATTTCCAAATTTCAAAGTGATTTACTCAATCAAAAATTTTTACTTCGTATTGATTGTCAAACTGCTAAACATGTTTTACAAAAGGATGTTCAAAATATTGCATCAAAACAAATTTTTGCAAGATGGCAAGCCATTTTATGTGTGTTTGACTTTGACATTGAATACATCAAATGAGAAGCTAATTCCCTGCCTACCTTCCTCACGAGGGAATTCCTTCAAGGGAGATAACCATCATGCCTCCCAAAAAGACCAACCTTCCAATCACCCAAAAACAATCAAAGGCTTCTTATGCCCAAAAGCCCACAAACACCAAATCATGGTATGAACTCGTATGTGAAGAAGAAGCCCAAGAAAAGGCCCAGCAATCAAAAGGAAAAGGCATAGCCTCAACAAGCTCTTCTCGAGCCCTGACAAATCAGAGCAAATC
This sequence comes from Pistacia integerrima, assembly GCA_026225825.1. NCBI lineage: Eukaryota > Viridiplantae > Streptophyta > Magnoliopsida > Sapindales > Anacardiaceae > Pistacia > Pistacia integerrima. Next base: position 18,786,721 of record CM047739.1, read on the forward strand.
TAGAATTGGATCGACTTTTCTTTTGAAAGTCCGAGAAACGGACCTTAGCTATGATTGGGTTAACACAAATTTACCAAAAAATGAGATTTTGAAATTTAAAAACCTCAAACTCTTCCAAAAAATTCCCAAGAATTTTCCCAATGTGAACAAATTTCACTAAGCACATTGCAAAAGGCAGCTCAAATTGCTCTTTCAAAAAACAAAGAACTTGTTCCTGCAGCTACACCATTAAAAGCCTTTAAACTAGGACAAAAATATATTCAAAAAGGAATTGCAACTAATCTTTTGGTTTTCGAAGAAGGATATGATTTTGAAAACCCTAAACAATTAGTTCAACAAATTTTTCCAAAAAAATTTCATTTTATCCCTGAAGATGCAAGGAAAACTCAAAAATTTTATGAATTTCTTCTTGTTGATTCTGACTCTTGTGAGTTTAAACACTATGAGGATAAAAACCAACCCAGATTTATCACTCATTCAACCTTTCATATTATGAAAATCCTTAGTCCTTCTGATTGGGGATCCAACCCAAACCAATTCAAAAAAATTTCCCAAAATTTTGATCCACCTAGATATAATTACTGGGACTATCAAAAGGCCTGGAATAGATCACTCTTTCTCCAAAATAGTCATCACAGGCACTCCTGGATGATTTACTTCAAAAGGAACAATTTATTCAAATTTCCCAATTGGTTTTCCCAATGGTGGGATCATTTTGGATTAATTCCCGAAATCCTACCCCCAACTCTCCATGAAGGATTCAATGAGTTCAAGCTCAAGTTCAAAGTTTCCGAACCAGATTCAAACTTCCCTCCATCACTTCATTTCTCAGCAAAGTTCCACCTCTCGTGGATTTTACAATGGGAATATGAAATTGTCCAAAATATTAGCAATCTCCCTAATTTGATCTGGAAATTTAAAGTCAAGTGGTGGGATAAATTTGATGCATCCCACGTGTCCAAAGAAAAAATTCAACTCTGTCTCTCAAGTTCACCTCATCAAATTCAGGCAATTACCCCTGCAATTGCCAATTTTTTACAAAAAAAGATATATATATATATATCAGACCCTGATCTTGGCGAAATCAGAGTAATCGGGGCAATAATTTTTTTGTTTTTCCGCTGCCTCTGTTCATCGATTTACTAACAGAATCCCTCCAAACCGTAAGCTAAAGAGAAAGGTGTTTCCCCAGTAAATGACCGAGTCGTGGTTCGGTAGGACCAAAGGACTCCTGGAAGTTCATCCGCCCATGTACCCTTGACTTTTTGGAGGCGTTTCTTCATTGTCTGCATGACCGTCTTATTGGATGACTCAACTTAGTTGTTTGCTTGGGGATAGCGTGGAGTTGAGAAGTTGAGCTTGATCCCCCACATCTCATAAAAGTCTCTAAATTCGAAGCTAATGAATTGGGATCCATTGTCGGTGACTATCTTCTTCCGTATGCCAAACCGACAGATAACATTCTTCCAGATGAAACTTTTTACCTCTTAACTGACTTGGGCGAATGTTTCAACCTCAACCCACTTGGTGAAGTAGTCAATGATCGCAAGCATGTAGACTTGTTGAGTAGGTGCGGTTGGAAGTTTGTCAACTACGTTCATCCCCCACTTCATAAATAACCAAGGGGTAAGGATGGGGTTGAATCGCTCAAGGGAAATGTGCGATACTTGAGCGAACCTTTGATAGCTGTTACACTTCTTAATATAGAAGGCTGAGTCGAATCAGATAGTGGGCTAATAATAGCCGCTATGATCACTTAGTGAGCAAGGCTGCGTCCTCTAACATGATTCCCATGTTCACCTTCATGGAGTTCAACAAGTATACACTTAGCTTCTTTTGGAGTGATGCACTTGAGGTAAGGGCCGGAGAAAGATTTCTTAAGGAGCTGACCCTCATGGATGGTGAATATAACTGCCTTAATTCTGCGTTGGTGAGCTTCTTTTAGAGTGATGCACTTGAGGTAAGGGTCGGAGAAAGATTTCTTAAGGAGCTGACCCTCGTAAATGGTGAATATGGCTACCTTAATTCTACGTTGGTGAGCTTCATTCTTATCAGAAGGGAGTTCATCACTTTCTAAGTATTAGAGGATGGCTGTCATCCATGAATTAGTCGAGTCGATGTCCATTGCTTCCAAAGGTTCTTTGGGGGTGAATGAATCTTTAGGTTGGGGTTCCTTCTAGTCGGCTAGCCATTGGAGAAACAGGAGAGGGATGAATGCTAAGGACGATCCTTAAAGAGCTGAGCCGAGATTGGCTAAGGCGTTTGCATGTGTATTTTCGGTTTTCTTCGGATCTAGGTGATGGTGAACTTTTCAAAGGTCGTCTGGAGTTCTTTAACCAGGTTGGGCTGATTGACTACGAGTTGGGAGTCAGACTTGACTTCCAACTTCGTTACCCCTATGTCTTTAGCGAGTGAGACACCAGCTATCAAAGTCTCATACTTAACTTCATTGTTCGTGTGAACCCGCATTGGATGGTGTCTCCTTCAGGTGTGATTAGTACTATACCTAACCCACTTCCACTCATATTACTCAACCCATCTACCGAGAAAGTCCACTTCGAAGGTGTGATGCTTGTCATGCATAGTAACTCTCTCTCCGTCCAAATAGAAGTGTTAGGTGTGAAGTCGGCTATGAACTCAACTAACACTTTAGACTTAATGGTTATGAGTGGCTGGAAGGAGACGTCGAACTCACTCAACTCTACTGTCCATTAAGTGAGTCGACCCGAGAGCTCTGGTTTATAAAGGATTTTCTTTAGGGGGAGGATTTTCTTTAGGGGGAAGGTGGTAAGGATAACTATGGAATAGAAGTAGGGTCGAAGCTTCCTAGATGCATAGATGAGGGCGAGTGCCAACTTTTTCAATTGGTTGTACCAAGTCTCGGTGTCAAGAAGTGACTTGCTCACATAGTAGACCAAGAGTTATTTCCCACTATCCTCATGGACAAGGACGGCTGAGATGGTTGTTTACGAGACGACTAAGTAGGTGTAGAGTTTCTCCCTTGTTAAAGGCTTGGAGAGGAGTGGAGGGGATGTCAAGTACCTTTTTAATTGTTGTAGGGCTTCTTCGCAAGCTAGGGTTCATTCAAACTATTTAGATTTTCGTAGGACTGCGAAGAAGTGGTGACATTTGTCAATTGATCGAGAGATGAATCGGCTTAAGGCAGCCACTCTTCCAATAAGGCACTGGATATCTTTGATGCATAAAGGTGAAAGGATGCTTAGGACAGCTCGAATCTGATTAGGGTTGGCTTCTATCACATGCTGAGTCACCATATACTCAAGGAACTTTCCAAAGGAGACACAGAATGAACACTTGGCTAGGTTTAGCTTCATGTTATACTTCCTGAAGATGGTGAAGGTTTGACTGAGGTGATCAAGGTGCTGCTTTCGGCTATAAGGGACTTGACGAGCATGTCATCAATATACATTTCCATTGTTTCCCCTAAGCGTTCTGCAAACATCTTGTTGACGAGCCGCTAATAAGTGGCCCCGACATTCTTAAGGCCAAATGGCATCACCTTGTAGCAGTAGATGTCTCTCTCTGTGATGAAGGCAGACTTTTCTTAGTCGTCTAGATGCATGAGAATCTAATTGTAGCCTGAGAATGCGTCCATGGAGCTAAGCAACTCATGACTAGTGGTGGTGTCGACTAGCATGTTGATGTGAGGGAGTAGGAAGAAGTCCTTAGGGCATACTTTGTTTAGATCCATGAAATCTATGTAGACTCATCACTTCCCATTCTTCTTTTGGACCACAACCAAATTGGCTAACTAGTCGAGGTAGTGCACCTTTCAGACTAAACCATTGCTTAACAGCTTTTCAACTTCCTCATTGATGACTCGGTTGCATTCTGAGGCAAACTTCTTCTCTTTTGCTTGACTTAGGGATGGTCAGGGTCTACTTAGAGGTGATGGACGATGGCATCACGGCTGATCCCTGTCATGTCCAAATGGGACCATGCGAAGCAATCATGGTTTTGCTTAAGGAACTCGACAAGCCACTCTCTTACCTCGGGCCTTAGTCGGGAGCAGACTTGGGTTTTCCTGTTAGAATGATCCGAGTGTATTTGGATCTCATCCAACTCTTCCATAGATGGCTGATCCAACTCGATTGGAAGAGTCGAGTAGGACTGTAGTTGCTATGAGGCATGGGACTTACCCTTGAAGGCATTCTTATAGCAATCCCTTAAAGCCTTTGGATCACCCTTGATCTCTCTCACACCCTATTTTGTAGGAAATCTGATGGTTTGGTGGAAGGTGGATGGGACGGCTCTCATATCATGGATCCAAGGGCAACCTAGGATGACATTGTAGGGTGATGGGCAATCTAGGACTAGGAAGATGGTCCAGTAGTTTATCTCGTTAGTGTAGACAGGAAAGACAATCTCTCCAATGGTGTACTTTTGTTTAGAGCTGAACCTAACTAGGATGGTTGGGCCTTTTTTGTTGTTCGACTCATCCAACCCCATGGTTTTCATGGCTTCTAGGAATAGGATGTTGGCTGAGGAACCTCCATCCACGAATATTCTCTTGATAAGAATATTCGCTATCTATAGGGAGATGACAAGAGCATTATGGTGTGGAGCGGTTAGGGTGATTAGTTCATCATCTTCGAACTAGATGATCTGTTTGGTTGGTGTTTGTGAGGGTGAATAGGAAGAGCGGGCTTTAGGGTGATGGCTGGATCAAGCATGTCGTTTGGCTAATGAGTAGCTTACCCCACTAACTTCTAAGCCACTGGAAATGATGGCACAAAAGCCTTTCAGTGTCGATTCTTAGGGACAGGGAGATGGTTCTCCGTCTTTGCTTTCTAACTAATGGTGTTTTTGCCCTTGTCGGTCAATAGGTCCCGAAGGTGTCCGCTCTTAAGTAAGGCTGCAACCTCTAATCAAAAAGCGATGCAATCAACGGTGTTATGGCCATGATCGTCGTTGAACTCACACCACTTAGAGGTGTCTCTCTTGATCTCTGGATTAAGCTTAGCCGGCTACTTCACTATTTGTCCTATCCCTTTCATGATTGCTACTACTTGGGTCGACTCTATGTTGAGGTTGTAGTCTAAGACTTTGAATAGGGTTGAACTCAATGGTCGGTTTGTAGCTCAAGCAGGTTGGCAATCATATGATCTACTGTTGTTTCTGTTAGAGCTGCATGGTTGAGGTAGGTAGTGTGGCTCATACTGGCGAGGTTCAAGATGTCTATCACCCCACCTTTGACAGCAATCATCATAAGAGGTGTGCCTGAGTTGGTTCATCTTATCTTCTTCCCATCTAATTTGAGTGATGGCTCGGGCTAGAGCATCCTCCATGGTGTTATAGCCGAGTTTGGTAAAGTCCTTATAGAGCTCTCTGTTAGGGAGTAGCCCTTTCTTAAAAGCATCCACTATTGTTTCAGGATTGTAAGATGGGATGGAGATCTTCTCTTTGTTGAACCGATTGACGTACTCTCAAAATGGCTCTACCTTGTATAAGTTAGCCAACAACTTTTCAAGTTTCTTGCTGTTGGTGAATTTTTCAACGAATGTGTCGGTGAGTTGAACAAATGAGCTTATGATGCTGGGGAAGATTGGTGTACCACTTGAGAGCCGGTCTTGAGAGACTGGAACCGAAGCTCTTAAACATGTAGGTTTCTCTTAGGTTTCGAGGTATGGAGATGGCAAACATCTATTGTTTGTATGAGACAATGTGATCATCAAGGTCGGTTGTACTATCATAAGCCTTCATGTTTGGGAAAGTGAATTTGTGGGGCATCTCAACTAAGGTTATATTGTCCACAAAGTGTGAGTTGACATAGCTACTGTATAGGCTTTTCTTGGCTGGGGTCAATACTCCAGGCATGCGCCTTAGCATAACTTCCATGTTAGCCAACTTCTTGGCCAAAACTCACTCAGGGGGCAATGTGATTGATAACATGTCCGCATTGATGGTGTGAAGGTGAAGTTGTCCACTCGACATGCTAGGACGAGCCGAGTCGAGAGGTGAGGCATGGAGGTTGTGACCAGCATGGAGAGTTACTTGGGGGCTTGGGTCTCCACTCATCCGTTCTAAAGGAGTTAAGCCGAGTGTGACCGTTCGTGTGCTTTGACCAACATAGATGGTGAGAGGGGTAGTTTGGGGGCCACTCGACCCATGAGGAATAGTGGAGTTGAGTGGTGCTTGGTAGATGTAAGTTTGTCCACTCGACCCATGACGATGAGCCGAGCTGAGTAGAGCTTGGTAATAGGGTGTGTCACTCACATTCACATGGATGGGGTGGCTGATGGTGGCGAACGTTTGTAGCTGCTAGTTAGGGATAATTAAAGTGATTGGGTCAAGGGTAAGTAATGGGTCAACTGATAGGGGTCATGTTTGCATGGCTAGGTCAAATGTGTTTATTGTGGTTGGAGCTAAGCCATCCGTTAAAGCCGACGAGAGCTAGGACGACTAAGTGTCTGAAGTCGAGGTTTTGGGGTCAGGGATCATGTCAAACCCCTCTCTAGTCATCTTATATGAATGTTTTGGATATTATTATTATTCTGGCACAGGTTTCTTTTTTTTCTAAATACATCTCGTTCTCCAGACATATATCCCTTGGATTCTCATTGAGGGATATTCAATAATAATATCCCACAAGATCCAAACTTATACTTTCAAAAACTTTATGAATTTATCTGGAAATTAAACAATCAAAACATAATTATAGGGTGAATGCTTTCAAAGGTGTTTCACAAACATTTGTCATTTACATTATTTACGTCAAGATAAAAACATCGGGATGACAATAAATCATCTCTCGTCACGTGTAGCCCCGCTGTCTCTAGCATCATTTGCTTCTAGTCTACCTGCAAAGCAATCAACAATAAAAGGATGAGCGCTAATCGCTCAATAAGGAATGATCCATTTTATTCTAAATGTGATATCCGGCCTTAATTTAAACATATTTATTAACACACCACTTATCTTTTACATCTAGGTATGCTTCCCTTTTCTTACAAATTCATATACTTTTCATCATTCGATCCCATGGCCATATAAAACCAATGTTTTAAAACCCAACCCGGCCAATTCAACCAGTTTGACCGAGAACCGGCCATTAAGCTGGGTTAGGCCGGCATAAGAATCAAAAATATTTATTCACCTGGTATGACCTGCAGTTTGGCTCTACTTCGAGATTGAAGATCTATTGATTCTACTTCTTCAGTTGTTGTATGCCTGGAAGTTTATAGAGACAGATAAGATTTTGATTGAGATTTTAATTGGATTTTGATGATGATGATGATGATGATGATGATGATGAAGGTGAGATCTAGCTTTGCTCTGAGATTGAAGGTGACAAAATTTTAGGCTTTATTCTATTTCTTTAGTTGTTGGCTTTGTTGGAGATTTAGGATTTGGGTTCGATCTTCTTTAGAGTGAAGAATGAAGATTGAAGATGTAGAATTGGAGATTGAAGGATGCACGAAGAAGAAAAGGGGAAAACCTGAATAAAAATCAATTTTAGCCTTTTAGGGGTTGAAAACTGAGATTTCCTTATTCTTCTTCATCTTCATCAAAATCCAATTAAAATCTTAATCAAAATCTCATTTGTCTCCATAAACTTCCACGCATACAACAACTAAAAAAATAGAATCAATAGATCTTCAATCTCGAAGCAAAGCCAGATCTCACCTTCTTCTTCTTCTCCTTCATCAAAATCCAATTAGAATCTCAATCAAAATCTCATTTGTCTCCATAAACTTCGACGCATACAACTAAAGAAATAGAATAAAGCCTGAAATTTTGTTAGCCAAGTAAATAGACCTTACATGCTTGGATCTCACTGAAAATTTTATGAGAAATCATTTTCTCATGCAAACCCAATTGTTTTCTCATGCAAACCCAGTTCTATTTTAATATTGTCTAAAAGTTGATCCAGATTTAAATAACCTTATCACCTTATCTTCAATTCTAAATTTTCTGATCAATCACTTTTCATTGGAAACAACATCACTCTCTTTTTGACTTATTACCCTTAGTTTATTTCTTTGAAAATATCACTATTTTTTTACCTTATTACCCTTGGTTTATGACAGTAAACCCAAATATACAAAGGTTTTTTTTTGTCATTCAAATATGATGATGTCACCATTCCAGCCCGCCAGTGATCGGACCGGTCAACCTGAGACACGAACCTTTGATCGAGTTAAGGCCTAGTCCGAGTTTTAAAACACTGTATAAAACATCAAGTGTACACATACAAGCAAGTATGTAAACATAGTGAACACACATCACATGTCATGACATAACATCTAAATATCATCTAACATGAGTACAAATCATCTCATAATGTAAATAACATCATAACTCATGTAATGCAACTAAATGCATATGAATCATCCAACGTCTAGCCGATCGGACTTTTCTTAGCGTCTTAAGCACTTCATATCATCTAGCCTCAAATTTATCTAGAGCTCATATCATCAGGAGGCATGCTTATGCGTTATTTGGCATTTAAAGCGTATATTTATCCATCCTCAACCAGTATACGAGGATATGCTTACGCATTTTCCATCATGTCTAGATGCATCTCAAACATCTTATGGCATGTAAATACATATTTTAGTGAGCTTAATACTTTTGATTCATCCATGGATTATCAATCCAGTTACATTACCTCTTGCTCACATTCATATATTACATTGCATCTTCATACCATTTCATAACATTAATAATGCATTCACATCCATGACCATGTATATCTTTCAAATATCATCTAACTAATGGGGGTAAACATTAGTACATGGCTTAATTACAACAATACATTAATAATCAATTCATAATCGTAAGAATTAATTATGTTAAATCTTAACTTTAATAACCAGAAGTTTATTCTTCAGGCCATTTTCCATCCATTTCTCAAATGAATTGGCTCTTGGCCTAAACATAAAAGTTATAGGGCTGTGTCTTAAAGTTCTAATGCTTCAAGAATCATCTCATTTCAATTTTTATAACTCAAGTTATGGTCGAAATACTGAAGCATGTTTAACAAACCCCTAAACTTACCAAATCCGAATTTTTCATATTAAACCATGCCATATCAACTTCTATTGACAATTAACAAATACATCAACTTATGGATCAATTAAACCTTCCCTTAATAATCTTTAACATCTTAAAGGAAGTGTAAAACATCATTCCCATAATCATCCATCATTGCTATAACATTGTAAGTTAAGCAAACAACACATCAACACTTCCAATAGCAACCATTCAACACCATGTGGCCACCAATACTACAAGTTTTGTCACAAACAACATCAATACTTCATTTTCTTCAATTAATACAACTCATAAAACATAAATGGCAATAACTTCACGTATAATGAATTCAAGACAATAAATAACATTAATAAGTTCAACTACATTGTCATCAACTAATTATATGCCTTAAAGCCTTAATGTCTTAAAGCCTTAATTTAAGGTTTCATTAAAATTTACAAACCTTAGCATAATCCCTAAAGTCATGGGAGGTTCTTCTTTACCTTTTTGAAGTTTAGATTAAATCTCGCAAAAGAAAGAAAGGAAAGCAAGTTGCATCCAGTATAGAAGACTTTATTATAATAGCTTTGTATTCTCTTTAACTATTTCTTGATTTTTTATTATGCACACACATCAAGCTAATTTATAAATGCAAGTTTACAGTACACAAGCTGCACTCATCTGAAGCTAAACTCCACTGCATTTTGTTGCTGCATTGAAGTTAAACTCACCCTCAAATCCTAGTCAAAACTAACCATAGAACATACAAAAGGATCATCATACCCTTGCACCTCCCTTTTTTCACACAATACACATCTTCCCTCTATTCAATCCAACACTTATCTTATATAAAAGTTTGCGAAGATTGTTGAATAATTGTTTATTTATATCATGTATAAGAACTAAGTTTTATAATTTACTTATATTAGACTTTGTACCGAATATGTTACATTTTATATTATGCGATCAAAATATTCAATAATAATGATGTGCATTGGTTGAAATACTATTTTCAATTGTGAAAAAGCTTGAATTAAGCATATAATGTAAATATAATTTTGAACCTTTAGAGTTGAGTTAATCGTTAATTTTCCAGAAATCTCCGAGAAAATGTTTTTAAATACATTTAATCCCCATTAATATATTATATTTTAAAAGCCATTATGATTTGAAAGTCTTATAAATATACCTCATAATACTAGGGATGTGGATATCAAGAATGCCTGGGCTCGGCCCTACCTAGGGTGCCTGGCCCCAACCCAAGCCCAACTCAAGCATATGTTTGATACCCAAGCTTGGGTTTTAATGTTAGAAGTATTAAATAAATATTATATTTTTAAACTTAAGAGTATACTTATTATATCAATATATCAATTTTATTTAGTTAATTTTTGGTGAAAAAAGTCTACTTTATTATCTCTGACATAGTACATATATATAATGTTCAATAGGAAAGATGATCTTACTAACTTAGTGATGTAGATGTAGGACACAAAACAACAAGGAAACCCTAGACTATATAGTGGGCTTAAGCCCTATTAACACTACAAGTCTACAGTACACAAGCTGCACTCATCTGAAGCTAAACTCCACTGCATTCTGTTGTTGCATTGAAGCTAAACTCCACTGCATTCTGCTGCTGCATTCAACTGAAGTAGCTGCATTCAACTGAAGTAGCTGCACTCAACTGAAATGGTTGCACTTGACTGAAGTAGTTGGTGCACTCAACTGAAGTAGCTACTGCATTCAATTGATGGTACTGAAGCTGTGTTTAAAGAGTCAATGGAAGTTTAGAATTCATTTGAAGTCTGTTAGTTCAAGGACCAAGTTCGTTAGTGCAAAGGTTAAAAACGTCAATGGTTTTACAACTAGCTGTCACACTAAAACTAAAGTTTGGAACAATTCAAGCAGCAGAGTCTTCAACTTCTTTCACTTCTCAACCTCTATATGTGCACTCATCCAGAAATAGTGCAGATACTACGGTCAAATTTTGTTATTTTGTGTTTGTTATGTAAGTTTTGAATGGTTAAGACTTAAGATGTCTTGTGGTGGTTAATCACATGGATTGCCAGCTCAGATTGATTGTAACTACATAAACATTCTGCAAATCAGGTCCCAGTCAGATTGAGAGAAAAAATTCATAATCAAAATTTTTATTCTCTATTTTTCATCAAACTCAGTTCATTTTTTTTTGCAATTTCTTCAATTGTTTACAAGCACAAATATAATTATACACTTAACACCCCTGCTCAAACTTAAGGTGGTAGAGTAACTAGCAACTTAAGTTTGTTAACAAGATCATGAAATCACCTTGGAGGATGTATTTTGGTGAAGAGATTCGCAAGTTGATTGGTATAAGAGACAAAAAGAACGTGCAAATCCTTCATTCGAATGTGATCTTGGGTGAAATGATAATCATTCTCAATATGTTTAGTACGCTCATGAAACACATCATTATGCGCAATTTGAATGGCACTTCAATTGTCACATAGGAGAGGAGTAATCCCTGAAAGCTCTATTAGTATATGCCCTAGGAACCAATTGTATCGTTGGTTTCAAAGCATTATATCTTGTAAATATTCTTTGAAGAATGGAAGAAAGAGTTTTGATTTCACATGTTATTTACTATTTCATTTATATTATAAATAATGCATGTGAAATGTCCGGATGATAAGAATCTTTAGAAGATCAAATCGTCGAAGCATTCCCTACGTAAGTGATGTTAATTGGGCAATAACGTTGCATAGTAGGCATGCTAAATGTCTCCATTGAATATTATGTGATTGTATTAATGTGGGTGGTTATAAGAATTATATCACTAGGGCATTAGCATAGATAAATAGTTGGTAAACTGGTTATCGAATATGACCGACTATGATGAATTACATAGACATTTAGAATATGGTCAATGATATATCATAGGATCGTGCTAGTGTATCACTGATCCTTAGACCTGAGACATCACGGTTGGATTTGATATAAGATGCATATGGTTCATGTGGTGTATAAACATAAGACTAGCCATGTCTTTTGTAAGAAGCCAATTTGGTCATATGTTATTCATGTGCGAGGACAAGTGATGGTCAAAATAGGATCCGTTGACTTGAAATAGTTTGGCCACGAGTTCCCAAACGAATGTCAATAAACATTAGAAAAATGAAATATCTGGCTAGAGTATGAAAACTGTCATATGAAAAGAGTTTCTTGATGACACGTTCCATTGTATTGATTGATGATTCGATTAAAGATTAAGTTAAATGTTTTGACATACCATAAACCCATTCTTAATCAGGATTAGACAACAAAGGGATTTTACTACACGAAACGTACGATCAAAAAAAAGTTCATTGGAGTTTAACTTTATTGTGGCTTAGGGGTTATGGAGCATTGCTATATGCCTACCATGATTAGTGAGAGTTTCAATCATAAAAAGTTATGACAAAACATATCTAATTACGATATTGGACCCATGGCTAGGTTATAGTGAACCTAAGTGGTCACACCTAAAAACCAAGTATGAGAAGAGAGAGTAATACATATCATTAAAGGTTGACAATGTTTGGATGTAAACGTGTGCATCTGAATTTAAGTATTTGTGAGAAATGATTACTCGTGGAAAGCTAGCACTTACTAAGGGTAATAAGGTAATTTGGTCATTATTAGATTAGATTCAATAATTGACTAATATATAATTATTGAATTCAATAATGGGTTAAATATGTTAAATGGGATTATATTATATATAGCTTGATTATAAATTTGTTTAAATCAATGATTTAATATTAAAGAGTTAATATTAAATTGAAATTGTTTCAAGGACATAGGATTAATAATTATTTAATATTAAGGTGTTAATATTAAATAGAAATTGTTTCAAGGACTAGAGAACGGATTTCAAAATTTGCAAAATGGTCCTAGTATATAATATGTGATTATCCCTCCTTTTAACCTAATTTTGCAATTGAAAAAAATTTCTCTTGAGCTAAAATTTCGGCTCTCTCTTCTTTATCTTGGGGTGGACTAACTTTGAGGATTTTCATGGTTATTTGAAGATCTTTCAACTCCACTCAAAGCTTCAAAGCTTGTAAAGCTTTAAAAGGTGACAATTTCCACCCAACTAGTTTAATTTTCATGCCTATTGAACCTTAATTTATGCTACACCATTTTACCCCTAATAAGCATGTTTTCTTTCAAGCTGCACACCCATGTTTGTCAAAAGCCATCTTAGTCAGATAACCTTAGAAGGAGTATCAGCCAAAGCTCGATACTTAGATTTCGTACTCAACCTCACAACAACTGACTGTTTCTTGCTTCGCCAAGAAACTAAGGAACACCAAGAAAAAAGCAATAACCAGTAGTAGATTGTCGATTAGTCGGATCACTAGCCTAATCAGCACTAGAGTAAACTAAATTTGATAAAATGTAGCAAAAATGTTTTAATTTTAAAAATCAATAATTTGATTATTTAATTGTGTATATGCACAATGAAAGTAAAATAAGAACGTGAATGAAATAGATTAATAGAGATTAAGGTTTTAAAGGATATGATTGAAATTTAAAAATTAAAATAGGGATATTTTTGAAAAAGTCATTTAAGACAAACAATAAGTGTGTAGTCTTAAGTTAAAAACCAAACTTCTTAGCTTTTTGCGAGAGAAATATGACTAATTTTCAATCTTAAGTAGTAAAACCAAATAACCAATAAATATTTTAATACAAAATATTCACATTTTTTAAGTCTTTAGATATATATTTTTTTTTCACCTTTATCTCATCCCTCCAAAGTTTAAGCCAAAATCTTCAATTCTAATGTAAATAAGATCTAGTCCCTATGACATCTTTTACAACTTTTAAGAAACCGATTTGATTGCTTTGTTTTGAACCCTTTTTTTTTTTTTTTTTAAAAGATTGCTTCAGCTTAATTCATGGATTCTCTCCAACCTCGGCTTAATAAAACAGTTTGGTGTTTGCGCCTTAGTAAATAAATGTCATTAGTTTGTTATATTAAATTATAATTATTATTTATATACTCAACAATTTAGTAAAGGTGAAAATATTATTGTGTGGGCCAAAAATCGTACTGGGTCTTGTCAGACCCAATAACAAAATAAACGATCCATGGTCCAGTGTCTTAGCCCAATTCCAGTTGGGACCACACTTAAATCCATCTTGTGGAAAAATCATCCATCGAGATGACCCACTTTGTAAGAAGATTCATTCTATGGGTCGGCCCATTCTAGGAGCTAGTCCAAACCACGAGTCAACCCTCTCCACAAACTAGGCTACTTTACGAGTTGGATCACTCTACAATCAGGGTCACCCTACGAACTAGGCCAACTTATATTTTGGGCATTTCCACGAGTTGACATTTCTACAAGTTAAGCTAAATTTGGCTCCAGCCTTGAGCTCATATTCGTTCCATTATAGAATTCAGAGTTTTACTTACTTCCTAGTTCATCCAATATTCCTAATCTGACATGAACTCATGTTTCTACTTCTACATGAATTAGCACTACGAGTTTCTTGTTTACTCAAACTCCTATTGAGAATGCCTAGTTCTACAAAGATTCAAACTTCTTTGGCTCACTATATAAACAGAAGTCGAGCCTTTCATTCCCCTCTCTTTAGCTCTTAAATTCTTGCTCTCAAGAGTCACCACCCTTCCCCACCGTAAAGCTTAATTCCAACTAACTTTACATTCCGTAGTAGCCACCATAAAACTTAATTCCAACTAACTTTACATGCCGTAGTCGCCATAAAGTCATGCTCCAACCACTTTACACTGATAATTTTGCCCTAGCCAAGTGCTCCTAGTAAACCCTTCCCGCTCTCACCCTTACTTATATTTTCCCTTCAATCGTTCTAAATTGAGCGTCGAAGTGCTTATGGCAAACATCACACCGATGTCCTCTAAGCCTTCACATTTGCTTTCTTTGTCCTTGCTCCTCCAGCAGACACCACATCAGTGTCCCCAAGCCTTCACATTTGCTTTCTTTGTCCTTGCAGGTCTACGAGATTGTCAATGGCCTCATCTTCACAAGATCAACCTCATTCGAATCAATTGTAGATTTTACCGTCTACAACTATAATTTAATTTCTCTTATATCTTTACTATTGATACTATGTAATTCTAAATTATACCACATTATTTTTAAAAACTTAAAGAAAAAAAATTCTTAGCTAGTAAAAGTCTAGGGGTGAACGGTTCCAGGTACCCTGCATTTTCCGAGGCGGAACCGGAACCGCACAGTGCAGATTCCCAAAAAAAGGAACCGGAACCAAAACCGCACAGTGCAGTTCTTCAATTCAAGGAACCGGAACCTAAAATGCAGGTTCCGGTTCCTTTCCCGGGTACCCTATAAAAAATCAATTACCCCCTATTAGTTTAAAAAATAACAAAAATACCTTAAAAGTTTACAAATACAACCCTAACAAAATTTGATTTTTCATTCATTTGTGTCCAATGTAACTCATAACATGTAATCTCTAAGCAACACTTGTATTTTGCTTCGATTGTAAATGTAAAATTACAAGATACCCCATTATTTATACTAATTTCAACATTGCGAGGGGTTTATTGGATAAATTAATAAATTATTAATGTTTATAAATTTTATTAATTTAATGCTATAATTGGCCAATTGGGTATTTATAATATACTAAATATAATTTAGTAAATTTAATATTATAAATTAGTAATGTTTATAATGTAATATAATAATGTGGTAATTAATTAAGTAATTATTAAATTATAATGCAATGTTATAATTAATCAAGTGATCATACTATAATGTAATGTTATAAATACTTATAATTATTTAAGTAGTTATTTAACAATAATGTAATGTTATAATCAATTAAATTTCTAATAATTTAATTAATTACTTATGTTTAATGTTTATAATGTAATGTCATAATTAATTAAGTAAATAAGTAATCATTTAATTGTGTAATATTATAATTAATTAAGTAATATACTATTTAATTATAATGTAATATTATAATTAATTAAATTATTAATCATTTAATTAAGTATTGTAATATTGTTTATAATAGAATGTTATAATTAATTAAGTAATCATACCATAAGTTTATAATGTAATGTTATAATTAATAAAATTCTAATTATTTAATAAAGTATTGTGTAAATTAGTAAATTACTAATGTTTATAATATAATATCATAATCAATTAAGTAATCATTTAATTATGTAATGTTATATTAATTATATGATCATACTATAATAGTGTAATGTAATGTTGTAATGAATTAAGTAATCATACTATAAAGCTATAATTTAATATTATAATTAATTAAATTTCTAATTATTTAATTAATATACTAATATTTATAATAGAATGTTATAATTGATTAAGTAATCATATTATAAATATATAAAGTAATGTTATAATTAATTAAATTTTTAATCGTTTAATTAAGTAATGTAATAATATAATAAATTACTAATGTTATAAATTCATAACTAATTATGTAATCATTTGACTATGTAATGCTATAATTAAATAAGTAATCATAATATAATGTAATATAATAATCTTATAATTTAATTAAGTAATTATTTAACTATAATATAATGCTTAATTAATGTTTATAATGAAATGTTTATAAGTTAATGTTATAATTAATTAAATTTCTAATCATTTAATTAAGTATTGTGCTAATGTTTATGTAGTAAATTAGTAATTACCAATGTTTAAAACATAATATCATAACTTATAATCAATTATGTAATTATTTAATTATGTAATGTTATAATTAATTATGTAATCACACTATAATGTAATGTTATAGTGAATTAAGTAATCAGATTATAGATCTTTAATGTTATGTTACAATTAATTAAAATTTTAATCATTTAATTATGTAATATAATAAATAATAATGTAGTAAATTACTAATATTTATAATGTGATGTTATAAATTTATAACTAATTAATTAACCATTTAACTATGTAATACTATAATTAATTAAGTGATCATAATATAATGTAATGTAATAATATTATAATTTAATTAAGTTATTATTTAATTATAATGTAATATTTAATTAATTAAATTTCTAATCATTTAATTAAGTAATCATTTGTTTATAATTAATGTTTATAATATAATGTCATAATCAATTAAATAATCATCTAATTATGTAATGTTATAATTAATTATATAATTAACTAATCATACTATAACGAAATATTAAAATGTTATAATGAATTAAGTAATCATACTATAAGTCTTTAATATGATATTATAATTAATTTGTTTATAATAGAATATTATAATTAATTAAGTAATCATTTAATTATAATGTAATGTTACAATTAATTACGTAATCGTACTATAAATTTATAATGTAATATTGTAATTAATTAAATTTATAATCATTTAATTAAGTATTATGCTAATGTTTATGTAGTAAATTAGTAATTACTAATATTTATAATATAATGTCATAATCAATTAAGTAATCATTTAATTATGTAATGTTATAATTAATTATATAATCATACTATAATGTAATGTTATAATGAATTAACTATTAAGTAATCGTACTATAAATTTTTAATGTAATATTATAATTAATTAAATTTTTAATCATTTAATTAAGTTTGTACTAATGTTTATAATGAAATGTTATAATTGATTAAGTAATTATATCATAAATCTATAATGTAATACTATAATTAATTAAATTTCTGATTATTTAATTAAGTAATATACTAGATGTCATAACTTATAAGTCAATTAATTAAGTAGTAATCAATTAATGTAATGTTATAATTAATTATACTATAAATCAATTAAGTAATGTTATAAAATTATAATTAATTAAGTAATCATTTAACTATAATGTAATGTTATAATTGATTAAGTATGATATTTAACTAGTAATTAAATTTATTAATATTTATCAATTTATCATATATAATTAATTAATTTCTAATTTATTATAAATATACTTAGAACTTAATAATTGAAATAAATAACTAAATGTATTATTATTCAATCAAATATATTATTTTATTCAAAAATAATTCTTTTAATAACATTAAAAATGTAAAACACTTTTAATTGGATCATAATTCCAATTATTCACTTAATTAATCAAAACTTTAATATTAATGTATTATAATATATTAAAGTTTTTAATATAGTGTAATTTATATGTAATAAGTATAATTGTATTATTATATTTATTTAATTAGGTTATTATGAAAATTTAACTTTTTCTATTTTAAATTTTTTTATATGTAAAATAATAGAAACCCCCCATTATTCACATTTCACCAATATTTCATTGCAGTGCAGGTTCCAAAACAGGTTCAAAAATAGGTTCCAAAACAAGTTCCAAACAGGTTCCAAAACAGGTTCCAAAACAGGTTACAAACAGGTTCCAAAAATCGGTTCCAAACCGGAGTACCCCTCTGAGGTTTCCAAAGCAGGTACCCTTTTTCACGAGAATTCGGTTTCGGATTCCGGTTCCTCCACACACAAGCCGAACGGGCCAGGCAGGAACCTACCCGCACAATCCTGGTTCTAAGTAGGTTTCGGTTTCGGTTTCGGTTCCGGTTCTTATCCCAGATTCTGGTTCAACCCGCTACCCTTGCTCACCCCCGTAAAACAAAATAACAAGAGAACAAACTAATAAAATAAAATATATTATACAAGTAAGCTAGTGAGCGCTTTCCTTGAGATTTCATTTATGATCACGAATTAACTCAACGTATACGTATACGTTGAATATTGAGACGGTTAACAGCACCGCTAGCTTTGGAACCAACCGAAACTAGCGAGAAACCCTTCTAAATTAGCACTTCTTTTTATACCAGAATTTGTAGTCTCATTCCAAACCAGTTACGCTTTCTCTTTTATTAACATCCCAGAAATCATACCAACCACAAATATATTTAGGTATAAGAACCAAATACAAACCAACAAAAGCAAGGAATAGAAAGGTTGTTCCTCTGTCTCGTTGATAGACATGTTGACGATCAAAATGGTAGCGACGGTCGTTTCCAATTACCAGGAAGATTGTTCTGAAATTGTAGAAGTTGGCTGCGGTCGTAATTGCCTTGGAAACTGTTGCTTACCTGGTATGTGTTGAACTTTACTTTCATCATTCTTTTTATCCATTCATATATGTTTTTTCTTTCTTGGCTTTCATTTTCTTTTTTGAAGAAAGAAAGAAATTTCAAGTTTTGATGTTTTTGTGAAGGGTTTCTTCAGAATTACAGAACATGAAGTGGGAAAAGAATTTTATAATTTTTTTTTTTATTTCAAAGTTATAACATTGAGAAATTGTGAAGGTTTTTCAAACTTTACGTCAAATATTGGAGAGATAGTTTGCTTCAGGATCAATTTAGGTGCTCAAAGAATCGACTGGATATATTTGATTTTTATCAATACATATAAATTATAATGAAACGAGAGAAAAAAAAAATTATTAACAAAAGGAATATGTATGATTGAATTTTTTTTTTTATATATATAATGTTAATATTTCAAGATTGCAGTCCAATCAAATTAGGCCCGAGGATAATTTTCATTTTTTTTTTTTTTTCTTTTCCAGAGTATTGTAAACCTGAAACTTGATATATTTTAGTAGTTTAATTTCTCTTCTTCCCTTGTTTGCTGATTTGATTTTTTGTTTTCAGTATTAAAGCTACCTCTATATGCTATCAAGAAAGACAGAGAGGGTTCAACCGGAGATAATTCGGCGAATTCATCAAAGGAACAGCCACAACCGACATGTTTCCTCCACAATTTGTTGCTGGGAGAATGGGAAGACCGAATGAACCGAGGTCTTTTTCGCTACGATGTAACCACTTGCGAGACAAAAGTTATTCCCGGTGAATATGCATTTATAGTACAGCTCAATGAGGGCCGTCACCTCATGAAACGCCCCACTGAGTTTCGTGTTGATCAAGTTCTTCAGCCTTTTGATGATAACAAGTTCAATTTCACCAAAGTTGGCCAAGCAGAAGTGCTCTTTAGGATTCAACGAAGTAATGGCTGGCAGCAATGACTTCACCAGCCATTACTTCCCCAGTGCCCCTGTCTCGGCTGATTTAAACTCACTTAGTGTCGTTGCTATCAATGCAAGAAAAGTCGATCTTTCTTTCTTTTCATTGTTTTTCAAAAACAAGTTCAAAGGTGAAAGGTATGTTCATTGAAATGTTTTGGCTAATGGGTTTCATTTTTTTTTTTTTATAATTAGGTGAGTCCGATAGAGTATGGACATGTTCTATTGATACCCCGTCTTCTCGTCCGCCTGCCACAAAGAATTGATCACGAGAGCTTCTGGCTAGCTCTTTATCTGGCTAAGGAAGCCGCTGATCCATTCTTCAGATTGGGTTACAACAGCTTGGGTGCTTTTGCTACCATTAATCACCTACACTTTCAGGTTGGTACTCCATTTTATTTCAGGTTGGCTCTGATTGTTCAGTTAATTGTTAATCACTGATAAATGATTTTGTGACTTTACTGCAGGCATATTACTTGCCTTTGCCTTTCCCAGTTGAGAAAGCTCCAACTTCAAGGATAGTTACTGTGAAAGGATTGCAAGATAGAGGAGTTATGGTTTCTGAGCTAATGAATTATCCAGTGCGAGGTCTTGTCTTTGAAGGCGGAAAGTCAGTGCAGGATCTATCTAATGCAGTTGCTAGTTCTTGCATTTTCCTTCAGAACAACAATATCCCTTTCAATGTGTTGATCTCTGATAGTGGTAGAAGAATCTTTTTGTTCCTTCAGGTAATTCTTCTCCTTTTGATCATGAATATATGCTTTCATTTGGTCGTATATTGCCTGGAAAATGCTACACATCCAAGACTGAGCTTTTTCCATAGATATGTTTTGACTATGTCCAAGTTCTTCTCAATTTTATTAGGCTAGAATTCAGAGCGTTTGACCCTGAATTGACATGATTAACTGACTCAGATACATTTGTTTGAGCCTGACTTGACCTGAATAAACTGACTTAGATATTTGAGCATAGGTTGACCGCCCTGCCCCACCAACTCTTTCGATTTGTGAAGAAAATTTGTTTTAAGTATTTAACCTGAGGCTCAAGTAGGCAGTTTATTAAAACAACATCAAAGTTTGAATTTAATTAAAAGGTTATCAAATTTTAAAGTTTTAACTAAATAGCCATATTATTAATTAAGAGTAATTAAACTTGTTTAGTGCTTAATTAGGATTAAAGAAGTATTATGTAATTTTAAAAAAATTATACTATATTCCCAAAAACCTGAAATTCTTGTAAACAAACCCAAACACTTTCTTCTTCCTCCCGCCATTAACGCATCTCCACCTTGGTTGCTGTTTCTTCTTAGCTTTGTCTACATCTTCTTCTTCGTCTGCATCTTCTTCTTCGTCTACATTTTCTTCTTCCTCCTTCCTCTACATCTTCTTCTTCTTTATTCCTCTATATCTTCTTCTTCCTTATTCCTCTATATCTTCTTGTTCCTCTGTCATTAACACTTTCTTCTTCCTCCACCATTAACATCTTCTCCGCCAAAGATCCCCCTCCTCCTCCTCCTGACATTTCGTGTAAGTATGTGCATCTCCTCTTTACATTTTATATTTAGATTTACAAAGATTTAATAATGGATAGCATTGGGGTTATGATTTTGATTTAATTGTTTAGGTTGTTGGGTTGTGTTTGACGTAATGCAAGTCGAAAGGAGTGAAATTTGTAGAAAATTTGTTCTCGGTATGATGGATCGATTGTAGGTGGAGATGACTGAAAATGTGTTCTGGGTACGATGGATCGCTTAAGTGATCAGGTATGTGGCATAAGATCGCTTAAGCGATCTGGTAAAATTCTGGTGTATAGAAGCAGATCGCTTAAGCGATCAAGTTATCGCTTAAGCGATCCAATATAAATAACCATGATCGCTTAAGCGATACAACAGACCATATAAGCGACTGTGCAGATTCTTTTTTAAAATATTTGAACCCTTAGTACAGCATTTAAGAATATTTTTTTTCTTGCATTACAGGTAGTTGGCTATTATCACACATGGGATAAGTTGTTTTGGGTGTTGAATATTTTGGTGAGTGGGTGGAGGAAGAAAGTAGGTGGAAGTGGATTGAGAAGAGCAAAGAAGTTATACCAATTGTTGTGAGCATAGAGGTTAGTTTTGATGAGTTGATTGATGATATAATTAGAAGAGGTAATTTGAGTTGCTCGCGTAGTGATATAGTTGTGAAGTATGTTTTAAGCAGAGTTCCTGAACATTATAAGGTACCTCCTGCTATATTAAAGTCGGACGAAAGTGTGAAGTTATAAATAATTGATGTGGCCGATAATGGTTCGAGGCCGATTTTAAGGGTTTCTTTTGTAGAAAAACCATTGGAAGTTGGTTCAAAGGAAGGGGATAACGAGGGAGTAGGCGTAGATTTGCCTGGTTTTAATTTGAACTACGAGGCCATTGATTTGTTAGTTGAAAAATCAAGAGTAGACGGTGAATTGGGTGGTGAGGAGGACACTGTAGAAGAGGTTGGTGATGGGGGACAGAATGAAAATATTGTGGAGGAGGACCCCGTACATGTTCCCACAGATGTAGAGATTCCTTTAAATACAGATTATGCAGAAGGCGTAGATTATGAGGAAGAGAACACTATGGTCATTTATGCAGGTTCAAAGAGGGCAATTGGAGGTAGTAGTGAATCAGCTCATGTTTTTACGGATGGATCAGAGTTGCGCATAGGGTATTTATTTGACAACAAAGAGGAAGTGGTGAGGAAGCTAAAACTTGTTGCCGTGAGAGGTAATTTTGAGTTCATCACCAAAAAGTCAAATTCATTGGCTATGACGGTTGCATGTCGTGACCGAAAGTGCAAGTGGCGGGTTTATTGTAGAAGGTTGGTGGAGTCGAAAAAATTTATTCTTAGCACATATACCCGTGAGCACACATGTGGTTTAGGACACATTTCAGATGAGCATCGACAAGCGTCCGCTGATGTTATTGGACAATTTGTCAAAAGTCGGTTCGTTGAAGGGAAATGTCCATCTCCTAAAGACATTCAGATACTTGTGCGCACAGAGTTGGGATGTGATGTTAGTTACTGGAAATGCTCGAAAGGGAGACAACATGCCCAAGATTTTGTGAAGGGCACGCCGGAGCACGGGTACACAGTATTAGAAGCGTACCGTTATATGTTTGAGTTGACAAACCAAGGTAGCAAGACGGCTTTGAAGTGGGACAGGAATATGATGTTTAAATATTTTTTTGTTGCTTACGGTTCTGCTATAAAGGGTTTTGTAAACATGAGAAAGGTGTTGGCTGTTGATGATTGCTTTCTGACGGGAAAGTATGGAGGTACATTGTTGGTGGCCACTACACAAGACAACGAGAATCACACATATCCTGTTGCATGGTGTGTGGTTGACTCTAAGAATGACGAGTCGTGGACTTGGTTTTTTCGGCAATTACGTACGATAGTGCCTGACAGTGACGAGTTGTGCATAATATCCGATAGGCACAACTCTATAAAGAAGGGGATTGCCACTATTTATCGTCAAGCACATCAAGGATTCTGTATGAGGCACCTTGGTGAGAACATAAAACAAAAGTTTAAGTGTGCTGGCCTCCTTCAGACATACTACATGGCAGCAAAAGCTTATCGGGTTGATGAGTTCGAGGAGCACTTCTAGCAAATCCGAATCAAGGATGATAGAGTTGCTAAGTATCTTGAGCATGATGTTGGTTTCGAGCGATGGAGTAGAGCTTACTTTCCTGGAAGAAGGTTTGATGTCATGACCACGAATATAGCGAAGTCCATAAATTCGAAGTTGTTAATAGAAAGAGAGTTTCCAATAGTTACACTTTTTGATGCAATCCAGAGGGCATTGTCTCTGTGGTTCCATGAGCATCGTACGGAGTCAGATAATTTTACTACAACCATTGTTCCGTCAGCTGAAAAATTATTGCGAGAACGTATGGAACTGTCAAATGCACCGTTTGCCTATCCTCTTAATGCTCAAGAGTTCACTGTGCGTGGCTATGGTCCGGATGATCTAGTTAACCTTATTAGTAAAACTTGCAGCTGTAAAGTGCTTGACATTCAACGTTTACCTTATCCTCATGCACTAGCAACACTGAAGCACCAACGGAAGCCGGATTTTGGTTCAAGAATTTACATGGAACTTTGCTCCCCTCTCTATATGGCAGATCACTACATGCTAGCTTATTCAGAAACAATATATCCAGTGCCTCCAGAACAGCAGTGGGTAGTGCCGCCAGAGTTGGTTGATATTATCATCCATCCGCCATTCAAGAAGACAGTAAAGGGGAGAAAAAGAGTTAAGCATATTCCATCAGTCTCTGAGGTTCCCCGGAAGATGAATAAGTGCTCAATTTGCAAGCAACCTGACCACAAGAGAAGCGTTACCAGAAGTAATCACATGCAGATCCAGAAAATTAGGTTCGAAGAAGGATGAAATTCAGGGAGTTGCGAAGGGCAACCGTTGATGAGTTATTGTTTTCAATTATTGATGTTATTAATTTTATTGTTACCTTTAATAAATCATTATTTATATTTCTTGTTACATGGCCTAAATATTTGTTGGTGATTTTAGTTTGGAATTAGGTTGTCAAATTGAGAAGAAAGTATGGAATTAATACATGTTGGTAATTTTAGTTTGTCAAAATTTAGGAGAAAAGCTGGAAAAGTATATATTGCCTATGATCGCTTAAGCGACTAAGTATATCGCTTAAGCGACAAAGGGTTTTTCAAACAGGATCACTTAAGCGATATCACGGATCACTTAAGCAATCCGTGATATCGCTTAATCGACCAAGACAAAAAGACAACAATCACTTAAGTGATATCTCGGATCGCTTAAGTGATCATGCACCTTGGCAGATTTGATTCTGCCAATCACATGATCGCTTGTTAGGATAGACTGAATGCAGGTCGTGCTCATGCAGTTCGTTTTAGTAAAGCTCATGCAGTTTGGTTTATGTAAACTCATCGCTGAGGCTCCCAAGTAAAGCTCACGCATGTATGCTAGCTGCTTAGTAGTTCATGCGTCATACGCTTCATTTTGTGAGTCTCATGCGTGCTCATGCGATGGTTTAAGTAAAGCTCATGCAATTCGTTTAAGTAAAGCTCATGCGGTTCGTGCTCATGCAGTTCGTTTTAAGTAAAGCTCATGCAGTTCGTTTTAAGTAAAGCTCATGCAGCTCGTTTTAAGTAAAAACAGTGTTTTACTCTGCTGACTTACCGTGTAAACTTTGACTTTTACTTTGTTCTCTGTTCACCCTATGTAAGTGAATAGTAAAAATTTTAAAATTTAACAAATACACCCCCACCTATCCAACTTCCCAGATTCAGGCCACCACCGTCAAAATCCTACCGGGAAAGGGCGTTAAGCCGCATAGCGGTCGGATCAAGCTGATAGGGCGTCGATATGGCCTTTTCCGGCCAGATCGACCATGGATGTGGCCGGAAAAGGCCAGATCACGGCCAGATCTGGCCGTCGACAGACGAAAAAGTCAACATCTGGCCATCGTTTTTTGTCAACGATGGCCAAGATTTGGCCGTCGTTAACCGTCAACGTCAGTCATTTCTTTGAAAGTCGATAACGGCCAAATTTGGCCTTTTTCGGCCAGATCCACAGTGGATCTGGCCGAAAAATGTCACATCTGTGAATTACTGACCATTTTCGGTCGTTTGTAGCCATCGGTGGTACCGAAATCTGGGAAGTTGGGTGGGTGGGGGTGTTTTTGTTACTTTTTAAACTTTTTCAGACGGTATTAATAAAAATAATTTAGTTAATGGGTCTAAAATTTATTTAAAAAATACACATATTTCCTAAATAATTAAACAAAGAAATATGTTTAATATAAATATAATAACAGCTATAGTCCACTGAACGAATCATAAACCCTATATGTTTAGCATAGACGTAAACAATCTACACCTTACATGTTTCATACGGACGTAAAAGAACTATATGTTTAATATAAATATAATAACGGTCATAGTTCATTGAACGAATCGTAAACCCTATATGTTTAGCATAGACGTAAACAGTCTACACCTTTCATGTTTCATACTGACGTAAAAGAACTATATGTTTGATATAAATATAATAACGGTCATAGTCCATTGAACGAATCGTAAACCCTATATGTTTAGCATAGATGTAAACAGTCTACACCTTTCATGTTTCATACTGACGTAAAAGAACTATATGTTTAATATAAATATAATAACGGTCATAGTCCATTGAACGAATCGTAAACCCTATATGTTTAGCATAGACGTAAACAGTCTACACCTTTCATGTTTCATACTGACGTAAAAGAACTATATGTTTAATATAAATATAATAACGGTCATAGTCCACTGAACGAATCGTAAACCCTATATGTTTAGCATAGACATAAACAGTCTACACCTTTCATGTTTCATACTGACGTAAAAGAACTATATGTTTAATATAAATATAATAACGGTCATAGTCCACTGAACGAATTGTAAACCCTATATGTTTAGCATAGCGTTAATCGGTTAACCGATGCTCTGAAATACAATAAATAATATCCGAATACATAGTATCACTTAAGCGATCATCTGTATTTACATAGTCGATTAAGCGATTTGTCTGTATTGCTTAAGCGATACTTTGATTTTACTACTGGTCGAGCCCGCGCCAGATGCCCAGATCGAAAATCGCTTAAGCTATCCATTTGTATCGCTTAAGCGAGTTTCGTAAAAGACTCTTCATCGCTTAAGCGATTTGAGATCGCTTAAGCGATCTTGGCCAAGGCAGAATGAATCTGCCCAAATCTATGATCGCTTAAGCGATCCATTTGTATCGCTTAAGCGATTGTTTAAAATACTCTTGGTCGCTTGTTTATCTTATCGAGGCGCGAATGAATATCGCTGATCTATTATCGCTTAAGCGATCTTATGTATTGCTTAAGTGATTCTTCCTAAACGAGTCTCTGTTGCTTAAGCGATATGAGATCGTTTAAGCGATATTTTCCGACGCAGAATGAACATACTGCGGATAGTATCGCTTAAGCGATGCTTCGTAATAGACTCTTGGTCGCTTAAGCGATTTGAGTCGTTTAAGTGATCATTTCTGGAAAAGTCTTGGTCATTTAAGAGATATATGTGGTCGGTCATATACGTAATTGTTTGGTACCATGCCTGTCTTTAAGTTAATTAATTTCGAAATGACTATGATTGGGAAACATTTGTACATCACTTATTTCCCTCCCAAATTCGAAAAGAATTTGTATCGCAAAATTAAGTAATTTATATCAATCTAATTCATCACAAATCAAAATATAGGAGACATCAATGATCACGCTAAAAAACCATTATCCAACTTGGGTGAAGCAAATGATCACACCATACATAGTAAATTCAAACTGCTAATGAGATATCTTATATGGACAAAAAATAATATCTCCCAAATGTCAGATCCAATTCTTTACAATGATTCTGCAGGCACAAGGCTTTTGGCTGCCGCAAGAAGAGCCACAGCACAAGAATTTCCTATACACTACCAAAGAGTTTAATGTCACTAACACCTTTGCACAATCCCTTTATTGCAGATGCCTCCTCCTGCCAACCAGCCTTTGAGAGGTTTGAGAAGTTTTCAAATTCTGTTTGCCAGCAACCTCTCTGAGATCATTGTTTTGTACCATGCCTTCCCAGCAGCCTTTATTGCAGATGCCTCCTCTCTTCTTGCCAACCAGCCTTTGAGAAGTTTCCTCTCATTGTTTGCCAGGAACCTGCAGACACGTCAACTTTTGTAAATAAAAAAAAAAAACACGTAAAAAAGTTACAAAGTGGGTAGGCGAGAAGTTCGCTCACTCCGTGTCTTTCGGTAAAGCTCCATATAAGCATGACACCTGCAGCATTAGCACCACAACCTAAGTATCAACATCAACATCACATAAAGTACAAAATTCAAAGTCCAACTTTCATACCTTTTTATTGGGTTCTACTCACTGAAAACGGATCTATCTGCCCATGGAAGCAATCAACAGCCCAGCCCTCCCGACAGTCTCTCATTGTTTCGTCATTCAACCTATCCATCGGGGTGTTGGTCATGTCGAACTCAATAAATTTCAGGGCATATGCCCCACATTCAGCACTATAATAAGAAGAAGACATTAGCATCAGAATAAACTTATAGAACAATTGTATCATGTAAGTTAGTTTTATACAAAAGTTACCTTGACTCATTTATTGGGTTGGTAGAGCGCTTAATTGGCCACTTTCTGGTTAGTACTTGATCATCCAAGTACCCAAACATCCCACGCAACAACCGCGGGAACAACCTGGATAGTGGCTCCAACTCGACCTCCAACTGCTTGTCTCGACAAATAGTGGGGTTGTAGTCAAGGATCTTCAGCAACCCCTCCTCTAGATACGCAACGACTGTTATCCAATGCATCTGTTTGACGAGGATGATGCAGTACACTCTTTTAACAAAGGTCCAACCTTTGCCAAATTTGGGCCGATCCCCGTATATACTGCATAATTCTGTCATCAAAATGAAAATCATCGTGGATGCGGTCCAAGTGTCTGAGGGCCAATCTTTTTAACCGGTCCTTTTGTTACACCACTAGCAACGACATTTTTAATTAAAGTGCGATATGCCGAAACAAGCGTTTGGCCAAACGCCACATCAGTGATGACACAGTCGGGATACAACAGATCACCATCGTGTCTGCCTTAGCCTCATCAGTGCCAATATCTCATCGATGTGCTGCATCAAATAAAAACAACAAGATAAGTATGCAAAACATAGGCAAAAATAAGGAAAATTAAGCGAAAATAACTCACCGAGTCCTCAAGCCACGTGCCCATCGTCAACAACTTTCTAAACCATTCCCGGGGATAATCACCTGTCTTACACTTTATATGGCCATTACTTCCTGATCCATTGTAATAGGCATAGAAGAGTTTTTTCTTTTCCTCTATTGGCCTATACAAATCGACATTTGAGTCCAATTTTCCTTGCCCACTTCCTCCCCCTTCCTCTATTTTTACATCCCCGCTTCCTTCGCCTCCCACCTCGCCCTCCTCCATTATCACCGCCCCACTTCCTCCACCAACCTCCTCAACCTCCTACATTTCTGGTTCTTCCTCCATTTGTTTCTTAATTTTCTTCTTCTTTACCTGTGTCACTACCATATAAGGCGATTTTACAAACTTGCTCTTTCGGCTCTCTCTTTTCAAGCCAGTTTGCACTTCAACAGCCTTTAATTCTCCACCAACTTCCTCCTCCACTGTACCAACTTCCTCCTCCACTGTACCAACTTTCTCTCCTAACTTATCCACTTTCTCCTCCACCATTTTCATGCACTCTTCCATCTTGTCATACCTTGCATAAACGGCTGTTGTAAAACTCTCAAACAGGCCGTTCATGAGGTCAACAACCTCATTCTCCTGACGCCGATGTCTCGACAAAGCGGTACTTGTTGTACCGGTTTGCTGAGGCATACGAACCTCTTCCTCCCTCTTTTCCTCCTCTTCCTCGGGCCTCCCGCCCATTGGAGCTTCATAATCCTCCTCGGCATCAACGACGTTGTCAAGCAATGGCCCTGCAACTGCCGTCACATGCGTGACCCCTTTTAGGTCCCGCATCAGGCGGTCTATCCGTTCATCCCTTCCATCATCCATTGCTTTGAAAGATGTGACATAGTCCTCTTCCGCTTCATCCCCAGTAGCGGTGAGAAAGGGACGGACGACTCCCTGCAATAAGAAACAAAATCAATCAAATTGAAGCAAAATCAAAAAGCAATTGCATATTCAAAAGCTTAATCCTTTAATCTTACCCCAGCCGCTTGAATCTCAATCTCTATTTGGCCGTAATCCGAATGGTTACACTTCCGGACATGCCACCGCAACATCCTAGGAAATTGTTGTTGCACATCCAAACTGTTGCTCCTCCCCCCGGCCTTAGCGAAGACAGGGATAGCCTCGTACATCCAAGCCTACATTGTAAAAAAATAGTCCATATCACAATTCAAACACATATATTATAAAAAATATAAGAAAGAGCTATTAATATTTACCTGCATGGCCCATGGGAATCCAAACAAATTATACGTGCTTGGTTTAGCCTTCCCGCCCTATTCGGCATGCTTTAACGCCATGTCTGGTTTTTTCAGGCTCTTGATGGTTCGCTTAAATGATATCCGTCCCCACGAATAAGAATTAAAGAACTCCAAGTCGCTTGCAAACAACAACCAATCTTTCTCAACAGCTTTTGTTGAGTCAGCAGCCAATAAGATAGAATGTAAAAACAATAGCAAGTACACTTTTATCTTCTCTCCATCATTAAACCGAACTATTTGTAGCCGCTCCTCCAAAACATGTCCTGTAATAGACTTTGCCCCCTGCAAAACCTTCTTATGAAACCTTATGGCTCTCAGACTCGTCCTTATTGCGTCCACCTCAGCCTTATTTGGCACTTCCCCGCATCCTAAGCCCGTCACCAAGGCATACTCCATCATCCCAAACCGTAGTGGCTTTCCGTCCACCACGAACCACATTTCATTTTTTTTGTTGCATTTTACTGAGTGTATCAACATGTAATGCACTCCCTGCCCCCAAA
Organism: Pistacia integerrima; assembly: GCA_026225825.1. Lineage (NCBI taxonomy): Eukaryota > Viridiplantae > Streptophyta > Magnoliopsida > Sapindales > Anacardiaceae > Pistacia > Pistacia integerrima. Next base: position 18,817,331 of record CM047739.1, read on the forward strand.
ATGCCTTTTTCCAATTTGTTCCCATTCTTAAAAACTGACCAAAACAAGTGCGACCGAAACAAGTGCGACCAAAATCTCTTTCACCACGCCTCATTCCAGCTAAAATGACCCTTATTCTGTCAAAACATCCCAACTCGACCTCACCGTCACCCTTGCAGGGAAGTAGGGTACCTTCTCACTTATAGGCTCCAACTCGTAGTCTCTATAGTTTACGGTCCGCACAATCTGCACAATCAATATAAACAAAATGTCAGCAACAAAAATAAACCAAAACAACTAATAAACAAAATATCAGCAACAAAAAATTACCACTGTAGTCGCTTAAGCGATTTCGGATCGCTTAAGAGATCTTACTCTGCCTCGTGCAAAATCGCTTAAGTGATGTGAAATCGCTTAAGCGACCAAGAGTAAACTGAGAATCTCTTAAGCGATACAAAAGATCGCTTATTATATGTGATTCTGCCTCGACAAGATCGCTTAAGCGACCAAGAGTAAACACTCATGATCGCTTAAGTGATACAAAGGATCGCTTAAGCAATCCTTTGATCTGCCTAGATCTAAGATCGCTTATGCGATCATAAGTATAACAGATTAATTGCTTAAGCAATACAAATGATCGCTTAAGTGACAAAACAAGCAATATTCCCAAACAACGTACCCTTTCTTCGCCGGCCTCCTCCTTGTCACCTGAATCCTCGGATGACTCCTCCTGGCCTGAATTCTCGCCTGACTCCTCGTCTTCAAAACTGTTTGCCGATTTTTCCTCTGTTCTTGTGCCGCGAGCGTCTCCTCTGTGTGTGTACCACCTTCACTGATCGGATGATCCACCGGGTGAGCAGCCATTGACCGCTTGCGCCATCGTAATCTAGGATTCGAAGTGGCGTTGGGTTTGGTTTTCCTCCTCATTGTGAGTGTCAGCCATGGTTTTGGATTGAATTTGGTGTCAAAGTTTGCAGTTTCGATCAAAAATGTGGGCTGTATTGCCGGAAATCGTACAGATTCCGCTTAGGGTTAAGGAAGTCGATTTTAGGGTTCAACAAATCAATCGAAAATCGTGACTATATCGCCAGAATTCGCGACTGTATTCAATTTAGGCTTCAAGAAATTGATTTAGGGTGCAAATTTGCAGGTGTTCGATCGAAAAAAATCGCGTCTACCTTTGGTTCAAGATATCGCTTTTTGCCCTAATGAATTTCTATTAAGCGAGGTGAATAGTGGGGCTTGTTTTGAGAAATTTCAAATTTTAAAAACTTTCATTATTTCTGATTCGGCCCACATATGTTTTAATCTTTTCATTTTAACCCATTTTACGTGTTTAATTAATCCTAACTATGCCACGTCATCTTCTCTAAATTAAAAAAAAAAATGAAAAACAGTTTCAAGGCCATTTTCTTAAATCAAAACTTGGGATGGCCGGGCAGCTAAATTTTCTCAGGCTCAAGTCAATTCTTAGTCCTGAATTTAGTACAAAATTTCGCCAAGACTAATAGTTCTTTTATAAGAGTAAAGATAGGTTGACAAACACTTTTCACAAACTTCTTTCACTAATGCTAACGTGGCAGCTCGTATTTAGTCAGGTGAAACCCATTGTTGGGCAAATGAAACTCATCGCATTTGTGAGAGAAAGTTAGTGAGAAGAGTTTGTGAGTATAGTATTATTGCTTCCATCAAGAAAAGCTTCGGTGGAGTAAAATTTAATCTCATGAATTCCTCACCAAATTGCTCCAGATAGATTGAACTGTTATGTAACTTTACATCGAGCAACATTCTGCCAATAATAGCATTAGCACTTGCATTATTCTGTATTAGCCTATTTAGATCAATTCTGTGTTATTGTCGCTTGTCATATCTTCAGTTTCGGTTCTTTGTATGGCATCTCTTGATACATTTTCTCCTGTGTGTGGTCAGTGTTACGCGGAGAAACAAGCACTTGGAGAAGTAAGCCAGGAGCTTCTAGACACTCAAGTGAATCCTGCAATTTGGGAGATTAGTGGGCATATAGATTGAAGAGAAAAAAGGATTATGAGGAAGCATCAGAGGAATATGAGCGGAGACTTCTTGCCGAAGTTTCTCTGACAGAAGAAAGATTCCAGGAGGTGAAGGATTATGTCTTGTAAGCATCAGGATTGCAAGAGGCGAACATGAAGGAAAAAAACATAAATCAAGAGGAAGATTCTCTTGAAAAGCTACGCGCTGCTCACGCCTCAAATTTACCTCAAGACTGTATGGTTTAGCATTGGAGTAACCACTTGGCATAAAAAAATTTAGAAGGATAAGTAGGAAAAACTAAAATGATGTTATAATTGGCCATAACGTTCTAACTTATACTGGCCACATTGTTGTTTATTCAGGCCATTTATTGCTGTATCTGAACTTTGTTACTCGGATAGAGTAATATAAAAACTCTTAATTCTGGTGCTGCAGTGCACAACCTGTAAGTGAAAAAGCCAGAGAGCAATGTTCCGTATTTCATTTTCGTTTCAAGATAAAGTAAAATTAAGTTGAGTTTGGTTATTTTTACGAGAAAAGTAATTGTTAATGTTTTGAGTTAAATAAAATAGAATTGAATTTTGACAATATTGAAACAAATACATTTTTTGTTTTTAAGATAGAATAGTGGAAAAATAGTGAAACAAATGCAGCTCAACACTACTTAAATTTTAGTATTAATTAATTCCTCTGATAGAGTCTCAACAAAATATGTTGTTTCATTATATTTTTAGTCTATCAAGCAAAATTTATCTACTACTTTTTGTGATGAATCTTATGAAGAAATTTTGAATTTTACTTTAAAAAGTTAGGTGTAGAAAATATTATCATTGTACATTGGCATGATTTGTTTAACATATTTTATTTTTAGGGTTATTATTAATTGAGGATTTTTTGAAGAAAAAATGACATAAGTTTAAATTAACATTTTTTTACAATAAACAAACACTTTTTTATACATTTATCAATAAACTTACATATTTTTGCGCTTTTTATTAATAAACCTACTTTTTTAATAAGAAGTGGTATTTAATTGATAAAAGCATCTGTTTATTGATACAAATAAAACTTATGTTATTTTTTCTTTAGTATTTCCAATAATAATAACCATTAGCTTTATTATTATTATTATTATTATTATATATAATTAGTTATTTATATACAAAATATGTAAAATAGAAAATCTGACTTTGAAAGTTTTTATTGTGAGAATAATTAGAAAAAACGGCGTACTTTTAATTACCTCCCCTGAGGTTTGTGGCTTCCTAGAACCTCCCCGGCATTCTAGAAATCTCAACATCTCCCCTAAGGTATTAAATATAAATTGCCTCAACTACCTCCCCTTGGCGCCGTTTTCTAACGGTCAAAAGTTATTGACCAAGGGCAAATGCATAATTATAATTAACTGATGTCGACAAAACCTAGTTTCAAATTTTCTCTTCTTCAAATCTTCATCTCCATCTCCATCTCTTCTCCATCTTTTTCATATTATATTTATTCAATGATTTGATTAACGGTGATAGAGATGAAACTCTGCTTACTGGGTATCACATGGAGAAAGGAGATGATGGCCCATAGTGCTTCGGTAATTAATCGTTAAACGCCAACAGTGGTGATGATGATATTGATTTCTTAGGTAATTTTAATCTCTATGTTTCTGTTAGTGTTGGTGTTGGTGGACATGAGAATTTTGATATTTTTGTTATTTTTGGTGGTTAGTGATGGTGGATGTGGGAATATTTAAAAAAAGAAAAATGAAGCTACACTTGCACATGCATATTTATTTAAGAAAAAAATGCAGATTTAAGTAAGAAAAAAATAATATTTAGTGGGAATATGGCTTAATTAAGGAAAAAGAAAAACTAATATTAACAAAATGTAGCTTACAAATAAACATATGACCATTAATTTATTTATTACTTGTTCTGGGTTAGAAAAATGCTTATATACAATCTTCTTTAAAAAAAATGAAATAATTAATAAAGGTTATTGTGAAGTTTGCACTGTAATGGACAAAATATATATCTTGTATAAGAGTTTCAAAGCTTCGCAAAGCCTTCCAGAACTACGTAACGGTAATATAGTATATCAAAAGCAATCAGCAAGATTTAAATTGAGATGGCCAATAGCAACTTTTTGGGCATTATGGACATTAAATGTTTCCAGTCCATTTTTCTGTTAGAAAACGGTGCTGCGCGGAGTTATTTAGGGATTTCTGGTCCGCCAGAGAGGATTTTTTGGAAAATCACAAACCCCAAAGCGTTTGTTTGAGGAATTTTTTATGATTGAAAAGATAAATTACTATTAAGATTAATGGAAGAATATTATATTAATATGTTTAGTTAGATTGATGAGTATAAATAATTAAATATATTTGATTGGGAGAAATAAAATATTATCGGAAGGGTTTTTACTGAATTACCCTTCCTTGTTAATATTATTATTATTATTTAAAAGTTATAACATTTTTTAACTCCCTACATTTGAGAATTTAGCTAAAACACCCCAACAACAAAAGTTTAAAATTTAACAATATACCCAGCCACCCAAGACAACTACTAGCCGTCTGTCACCACCGACAGTCGCCAGAACAACACACGACCGATGGGATCTGGCCAACCATGCATCGATTTGGTTGTTTTCGGTCGGAAATGGCCAGATGACCGTGGATTTGGCCGGAAAGCTAGATCCATTTTGTGGATGTTAATAGTCGTGGATTTGGCCAAAAATGGCCATATCTATTCTAGCAACTTACAACCATGGATCTGGCCAGAAATGACCAAAATGGATCTAATCGTTTTCGGTCAGATCCATAGCTGTTTGGCCATTTCCAACCTTCGATCTAGCCGAAAATGGCTAGATCAATGCATGGCCACCAGATCCGATCGGTAGAGTGCGCCATTCTGATGACTACCAGTGACAGCTAGCAGTGGTGGCTGATGACCGGCATTCGTGGGTGGCTGAGGGTATTTTGGGTATTATCCATGTAACTAGTAAGGGTATTTTTGTCCAAAAAATTAATATGAGGTTAAAGAAGTCATTTCGCACATTTGTGCTACTTGTTATTTAGTAGACATATGAGGGCATTTGTATCCAAAATGTTTATTAATTAAGGATAAAATTGGTATGAACAATTGATTACCCGGGTAATTGAAAAATAACACCCTCTCAGACGATAATCAAATTACTCCTGTTTTTACCTACAATAACCATTTTAGCATTGAAAGTTTACCGTAATCTTTCATTACTTGACATCTAAACATAATAATTGTCAGAAAATAAGATAGATTACTTGTGTTATCTTTTATGCCCTTAAAACAAACGCACACAAGGTGTAATACTCGAAAAAAATGGCAGAGACCACTTATCAAATTTGAACAAATTCATTTATGGTATAATTAAAGGCCACGACTATATAAATTATTTTTTATTTGAATTAATTACACAAATTCATTATCATTGATCTTCTATACATTTATAACATAACCAACATAAAAAACTGACGATAGCCTCTTATAATTAACCACTTACATCCTTTATCGTCGTAAGATTAACTAAGAGAAGGGAAAAAAAGACTTATATCTTAAAATAAGAAAAATTATAAATTAAACATTTAAAAATAATAAAAAGTATTTACAAAAAGTTTATTTAAGATTTAATATTATTTTTAAAATAATTTACCCTTTTTCAAAGAAGGTGTAGGGCGATCTCTTATCGCCAAACCACCATTCTTAGATTGTCGGAACCATGATCTCTTTAAAAAAAAAAATTCAAAAAAAAAAATCTAAATTGACAGTAAGGGGTGTAAGCAAGGACGTGGCCAGAAATGAAATGTAAGAGGGTTAAATTTGGAAGAACAATACAATTTTAAATTAAAATAAGCACAACTTTTGTATTTATAAAATTCTCATCAATCAATACATTTATAATTGTCCTCAACGGGGATTTCATCTTTTGAAAATATTATATAATAATTTGATTATCAATACTATCAAATACATTTTTCTCTATGAAAAATGCTATCCTTACAAAAATCCATACAAAGAGGGCTACAAAGTGACATCATCCAGAAGAAAAAGAATAATACTACACATACATCATTCTCATACAACATTATGTGGCAAGATATGATTGGGTGAAAGTTTAATTTTAACTTTAAATTAGCCAATCATATCTTGTCACATAATGTTGTATGAAAAATGTTGTATGAAAATGATGTATGTGTAGTATTACTCGAAGAAAAAAACAAAGAAAAAACGGAAAAAGAGAGAGAGAGAGAGAATCATGAAAATTAAGAGTGAGGATTGTCTTTGTATGCCCCATTTGTATATGTCTTTGTAAAACTAGCATTGCTCTTTTTCTGTATACACAACTAAACTATCATTCAACCATTGATCACTCATTCTATTTCGCAAATGATTTTTCACAAAATTTATTTTTGAAATTTCTCACTCTACACTAGTAGTGGCAACGAGTAGAATTAATGTTAATTTTATCAACAAATAAACTAATAGAAACACTCTTTCATTCTTAGTTTCAACCATCATTTTTGCAAGATCTCTAATCATTTTCAATGCCATAAATTTGACATTAGAGTGCATATCCAAAATGTAAACATTAAGTTGGGAATATATCATCAAAAATAAAAAAAATAAAATGGGTACAATTTGTGATCCCAATAGCAATTTCATCTTCCTAAATCCTAATCTACAACTTAACCTTAAACTTACAAAATAAAAAATACAAATAAAAAATTTATTAATATTACTTCACGAATTGAAGAAAAAATGGGCTTGGCAGCTTGATAGGTGGGAGAAAACTACATTTGTGTGGATAAAAAATTAGAAATTTAGAAAAAAAAAAAAAAAAAAATTAACCTAGATTGTTAAATAAGTTATAGGCAACAGAGAAAGAACGGGTTTGAAAAAATAGAGAAAGAGGGGCTTAGTTTTGACAGGGAAAAAAAAAAAAAAAAGCAAGAGTTTAACTTATTTGATGGATTGAAGTTTTTTGTAATTTACTTTTTATTTAGGGGCAAATTTGTAAAATTTTGTCAAAAAAATTTATGTCTAAGGGAGTCAAATAAATAACCCTAACTGAACTCCAACAGAAATTAAAAGGAGTGGGATGTTTATGTTAATCTAATAATATTTTCTATGTGCTTGCGAAATGTTGAAACCTCAGTGGAGGTCTATATATATGCATATAATATATATCTATATATATATAATTAATAATCTTATTGATATAAGATAGCATTAATGAAGAAAAAAAAAATAAAGTATATTTAAAAATAAAATAAGAGTGGTGGTGAAATTAAAAAAAAAAAAATAGAGTATACAACGTATTTTATTAAAAAGATAATTGAAGAATTTAAAGAATTACTATTTATTATGATAAATATTTATTTAGTTATATGATTAATATTTATATATAACTAAATTAATAATACTGAATAAATTATAAATTATATTAGATTGGATAAATCAATACTCAATTAATTTTAATTTTTATCAGTTTGTACAAATAGAAACTAAGCACACATACCATTAATTTTTTTAATTTTAATATTTTTAGTCATATATTATTGTAATTTCAGCAAAAAGGAAACATGTTAATGCTTAAGTGACTGAAAAGTATAATTATAGTAAAAAAAAAAGTGTTTCGAATTAATACATATAGTTTATTTTTAAAATGTTTATATTGTGTATATTTAATTAATGAAAGGAGGCCGGGAGTGGCTCCAGCTCTGGTAAACATTTTAGAAAAAAAAAAAAAAAAATACTAAAGCCTTAGACTCCGTTTGGTTGGTTTTTAGGAATACTATTATTAGTATTCCCAAAAAAGTTAAACAGTAAAATACCCAAAAACTCACAATATTATCAAATATTATTCAACTTTTTTTAAACCTCCTAAATTTTTTAATTTAATTAAATACCCTTAAATATTTTTTTTCGAAATTACAAAAATACCCCTAAACCCACATTATATCGATTCCGCCACCACCGCGAAGTTGGCGGACGATATAATGGCGCACTACCGATCAACTGGGCCGGTAGTGCGCCGATCTAGCCTTTTCCAGCCAGATCCACGGAAGTTGGCTGGAATCTGATATAATGGCGCACTACTAGCTGAATCTGGCCAGTAGTGTGCCGATCTAGCCTTTTCCAGCCAGATCCATGGTGGATCCGACCGAAATGGATCCGGCCGGAAAAGGCTAGATCTAAGGCCAAAGATCTGCCAGAATCAGCCAACGACACCAACATATGGTCGCGTTGACCATCAACGACGGCCGTATCTTTGGACCGCCTGCTTGACTAGCAAATGCGGCCGGTATCCGCCGCCTAATGACCTGATCTAGTCAGAGATCTAGCCTTTGCTGGCTAGATCCACCATGGATTTGGCCGGCAAAGGCCATATCGGTGCACGACCGACAAGATCCAACCGGTCATGTGTCGATACGGCGACTTCGGCCACCCTCCAGCGGTGGTGGCCGGCTGTGATTATTCAATAGGTGGGTTGTGGGTGTTTTTGTTAACTTTCAAAGTTTTATTATAGGGGTGTTTAGTAAATAAACAAACATATGGGGTATTTTTATTAATTTCCAAATCCTACATCGAAATACCCGCTCAATTCAACTTTTTTTAACTTTTTTCAAAAAGCCTTTTTTAAAAATGCAAAAAAGTGAACCAAACGGAGCCTTAAAACTTTTTAATATTGTCCCTGTTTGTTATGTTACACTACTCTTGATCATTATTCTGTTATCCTATTTGGATTAAAAAATATAATATGTGTTTATTTACTTATTAGGCCAATCCAATATAAAAATTAATTTAACTCAAATAAGATTTTTTGTCAAAAATGAAAAGAGAGTGTGACTTGTTTTCAGATTATTCATCTTTATTCAACTAAAAACATTCTTCTTTCTCTCCTTCTCATTTTTCTCTCTTTTCAATCTAAAAATTAATTCACTCAAAACCACCATCGCCTACCAACAACCACTGTTGCTGCTGCTGACAGTCACCCCTGGCCGACATGGCCAGAACAGCGCACGATCAGCCGTGGCCATTGACAGCATTATTCTGGTTAAGATCTGACTATCAACGACGGCAACGGCCAGATAACTTTGGCTGTCAATGACTAGATTCTAGCCGTAGATCTGGTAAAAAATGATCAAGGCGACTGTCGCTGCCGTTCAACGGTGATGGCTGATTGTCCTCTTGGGTGGCTGTGGTGTTTTAGTTAATTTTTAAATTTTTATTGTAAAGATGTTTAGCTAAATTAACAAATGTAGGGGGTTAAAAAATAATCTAAATATTTTCAGAAAAATATACCGAACAACTATTCTATCTTAAAAACTTTTTTTTTTTAAATGTACTAAACAAATATTCAATATTTTATCTAATTCTGATATAATTTTTTGATATTTTACTAAGCACATTTTTAGATTCAAATCTAATTCGATTTGATTCAACTCAACTTTAACTTAAAACACTTTTTCATAATAACATTTTTTTTTTTTTTAAAGTAACCTTTACGTTTACATTAAAATCAACTATGTTTACCTTCCCCATAAAGTCATTGGATTGCTTGGAATTAATTTTTTTTTTTAATTTCAAATTTTAAAAATTGATTAGTTCTAGCAAGTCCTTTTTTTAATATTTTAAAACAATTTTGCAATGAAACCGAGCATGAATTCTATGACCAACGGATTTGTTTTATCATACTAATTGAATAGTTGAAAATAATTGTCATGAATAAATATTAGTATTTTTCCATATAATACTCATAAATTTTAATGTAAAATTTATTCAATGTGGAAAAGAATAAAATTGTACTACATATACAAAGAATATGTGTATATAAAATGATACGATAAAAAATGAATGAAATAGTTAATATAAAATGTCAAACTCATTAATTTAAGATAAATAATATGTCAATTAAAGTAAAAAAAACCACATCACTATATATATATATATATATATATACTCCAAGAATATCATTCATAAAATTAGAGACTACTGTATGAAATTGAAGAGAAAAAGCAGATCTCTCCGAATTAATTAGGTTTTTTTATAACTAACTAACTCTCTATCATTTATACGTAAAATTACATTGAACATGTAGTTCCACTCATATCTGTTAAGTTCACAGAACACTGCTAAATTTAAAAGGGAGAACGACTTTTCTCATGCAAGGTTTAACAAAACGACACTTTTCCATCAATCAAGTATCAAAATAACACTTTCCCATTGTTAGGTTTTATTAGTGCTTTCTGTTAATATTTAATTGAAAAGATGAAAATATCTTTAAATAGTTTATTATAAATTAAAATTTAATTAAGTTTTTACTCGATCATTTATTAATTTAAGTGTAAAAACATCTTTTTTCCTTTGTTTATTTAATTAATCAAAAATATTAATTTTCTATCTTAATTAGTAAAAATGAAAAACATTATATTATGAAAAATATTATAAATTTAATAGATTATTGAATAATAGTGATGGGATATTGATGGCATTATAAATAAATATATATTTTAGTTATTTTACTTTAAATAATTCTATAACATTACTCTTAACATTTTAGGTGAGGGTAACTATTTTTTCTTTTTTGACTTTTTAATATTTAACTTTTTGGTTAATTAAAAAATAATAAAAATTTTATAAAATCAAATATTTAAAAGTATTTTTATATTTTTAGTAAAATATTAATAGAAAATATAACAAAATCTAACGAATTATGAGAAAGTGTGATTTCAAAACTTAAAGGCTGAGAAAGCGTCGTTTCACCAAACCTTGGTGGGAAAATGTCCTTCTCCCACTTTAAAATCTAGTTTCTAGGTC
>CM047739.1:19441882-19473586 GCA_026225825.1 Pistacia integerrima
ATTACTTGTCCAAGCGACCTACTATCGCCCGACGGGATACAGTTATCCTAGCAGCGGGGGGGGGCACGAAACAAAGTTTTTCTTCTTTCACTATGATGGCTATTGTCGCTTCTAGGAACCGAGCTGGCCTCTTTCTCTCTTTTTTGTTTTTTTTTTTGACATACTCATTACATTCAAAGTGTGCTCTTTCTAACGACCTGATTCCCTTTTGACAGTTAACAAGACAACCAACTTAGGGCTGCTCTTCGATAGAAGTAGGATTGTGCACTTCGGCTCCCTACCCGAGGATAAGCGCGACGCGAAGAAACTCGTGACGACTGCGAATTTACGGAAATACGGTTTCTTCAACACAAACGCGTCGTTAGAGCCCCTATCAAGTAAGTCTTGCTAACTGATTCTTTTCTGGTCGTGAAGTAAAATACCTTTGCTAACGATGCTTTGCATGCAACGACCATGCCTCTGAAGGAGTCAGAGCAGCCGCGACGAAGGCCGCTCAATTTTCCCGGTTGAGAAAAGCCAAGGCGATGTTGCTCCGAACATCCCCTCGGCTGAAGGCGCAACATCGGGCCAACCGGCGCGACCTACCGGAACTTCTCAGCCACAACCGTCAGAGGACGCGCCAATGCGAACCACGAAGGTCTCCTAGCCATCGCCTGCTCGCCCGAGGATGAAGACAATGGCTCAACGAAAAAAGAGGAGGCAGATTCAAGTCGAAGAGTCAAAGACCGAGTCTGAGGGCGAGTAGCCCAAGAGGTCGTAGAAGGACGTTGGAAGAAGGTCGGGTAAGGAACCGATGGACGACATGACCACTGCTGAAGGCGCGAAGAAGGATACTCCAGTGTTGGACTCGTTGGGGAACCTGTCGGAGTACCTACAGCCGGTGGTCTACACTTTATTGGAATGCGGACTCTCGGAATCATTTGAGCAGTTCGTAAATTCCAGCGACGTGGACCTAATGTCTACGTCGGTCCAACACTTAAGCAAGGTGAACCAACTGTCCTCGGCGAGGACTACCCTTTGCTCATTTTGATTAGCTAACTCTATCTTTCTTTGTTCGCAGGCCCTTCTTTCCATGCGAATGTTCCTAGAGAAGGTTCAACTGGGAGCCGCAAAGGGGGAGGTTGCTCTGAAGGAAGAGAATGCAACGCTCAAGCGAAGCTTGGAGGCCACCGAAACAGAGAGAAACCTATCTTCTGAATTGGCGAACCGGTACCTGAATGAAAGAGACGCGGCTCTTCGCACGGTGGACTTCTAGAAAGCGCAGCTCGAGAAACATGGAGAGGAGATAAAGAAGCTACAAAGGACCATAGCCAGACTCTCCAAGGAGGTCGGGGAGAAGGATCAAGAGCTCAAAGTGACCTCTCTGCAGGCTTTGTGAACAGAACAAGAGAGAGACACTTCCGAGAAGCAAAGGCAAGCTCTCGAAGCTGAACTTCAGGCAAGTCAGGGAAAAGTTGCTTCCTTGACAGAGGAGATGCTGAATCAGGCAGCGGAGGTCGAGTAGAAGGTTGCCGAATGGGCGATCGCGTCTATCTACGCCTTGCGACCGAAGAATCCGCGACTTGATATGTCCGACCTCCTGGAGGACGGCGGGATACACTTATGTCTATGGCGCGGGAGGACGATGAAGCGGCGACCTCCCGAGCAGGAGGTTCGGGACATGCCTCGGATAAACCCTCAGCCAACCAGCCCTAGGACGACGAGGTCGTTCCTTTGGGAGCCAGATTAGGGCTTTTAGTCATGCCATTTTGCCTGCTGTACTCCTCATTAATGAAATACATTTTGACTTTTACAATTTCTGTTCGCTTTATTATACATGAGTACTTCCTGATTGCTTACATTTATTGAACAAGTGTGACAACATAACTCATTTGCACGAAAAAGATCACATGCGAAGATTGTTATAAATGCGTAAGATAACACTTTACAAGGAAATGACTTACAAAAATCAGAAATTAATTTACAAGGAAAATTGAGCTTGGAATTACTGATAGTATGGTCGAAGGTGCTCAGCATTCCAAGCTCAGGGTACTTTGGAACTGTTCAGCCTTTTGAGATGATAAGTCCCCGGTCTGATTACTTTGTCGATGCGGTATGGACCTTCCCAGTTCAGTCCTAAAACTCCCACACTTGGTTCCCTAGTACCGAGAAGAACTTCCTTTAACATAAAGTCGCCGACTTGGAAGTCTCTTCGTCTGACCTTTGAATCGAAGAACTTCTTTGCGCGTTGCTGATAGGCTGCTGTCTTTAGCGAAGCCTTGCTGCGATGTTCTTCAACAAGGTCTAGGCTTGCTCTTATAAGTGCCTCATTGTCGGCCTCATTGTACAAGTCCCTCCGAAGTGAACCAGTTCCTACCTCTACAAGGATCATCGCTCCGCATCCGTATGCCAGTGAAAAAGGTGTTTCTGAGATGGAGGTTCTTGGAGTTATTCTGTACGCCCATAGGACTTCAGGGAGGTCGTTGGCCCAATTTCCTTTGGCTGTGCCAAGTTTGGCCTTCAGAGTGTGCTTGATGGTTTTGTTGACAGCTTCAACTTGGCCATTTGCTTGCAGTCTTGCGACTGAGGCGAATTTTTTATGGATACCCAGCTCATCGCAAAACTGTTTGAATTCCTCGTTGTTGAACTGTTTCCCATTATCTGAGATGAGGGTATGAGGAATTCTAAAGCAGCACACAATATTCTTGAAAATGAAGTCTTTGAGCTTTCTAGTCGTGATCGCGGCTAGCGGTTCAGTTTCTACCCATTTGGTGAAGTAATCTACCGCGACTACGGCATATTTGACTCCCCCTTTCCCAACTGGCATGGGGCCGATGAGATCGATCCCCCATATGGAAAAAGGCCAGGGGCTAGTCATAGTTATCAGTTCGTGGGAGAGAGCTCACGGTATGCTCGCGAACCGCTGACACTTATCACACCTCTTGACAAAGTTGTAGGGGTCATCTTGAATTCGGGGCCAATAGTACCCTTGATGAACAACCTTGTTTGCAAGAGATCGTGCGGCGATGTGATTACCGTAGATCCCTTCATGAATTTCCCTCATGATGTAGTCTGCTTTTTCGCTTGTTACACATCGAAGGAGAGGGGTACTAAATCCTCTCCTATACAGCTGGTCCCCGATGAGGGTGTAACGAGCAGATCTTGTTCGCAGAACCTCGACTTTGTCGTCGGGCAAGATCCCATCCTTGAGGTATTGAAAAATGGGAGTCATCCAGGAATCTGATTGTGTCACATTCACGGCCTGTTCAATCGGGCTGATACTTGGGGCCTCGACGAATTGAACAGGAATGTTATCCGGTGCTTCTAAGTCCAACGACGAGGCTATTCTTGCCAGGGCATCCGCCACAGAGTTGTTATCTCTGGGAATCTGAGTGATTTCGAAGTGCTTGAACGGCTCGAGTGCGACCTTAGCTTCTTTCAGATAACGGACCATGTTTTCTTCCCTGGCTTGGTATTCCCCCAAAATCTTGTTAACGACCAGCATGGAGTCGCTGTAGACACTGATCGCGGTTGCACCCATTTCTTTGGCCAACCGCAATCTAGCGAGCAGAGCTTCATACTCGGCCTAATTGTTGGTTGCCTTGAATCCGAACCGAAGAATGCCATGAACATGAGCCCCTTCGAGGCTCAAAAAGAGAAGACCTGCACCGACCCTCTTTCTGTTCGATGATCCGTCGATGTAGAGGCTCCAAGTCGACAGATTCTGAGTAGTTTCATGGATGGCTTCGCTAGGCTATTGCTCTGATTCACTTGGAAGATAGGAGAATTCTGAGATGAAGTCAACAACTGCCTGCCCTTTGATAGTCGATCTTGGCTTGTACTCCAGATCGAATTGACTCAATTCCATGGCCTATTTAACCAATTTACCCGATGCCTCTGGCTTCTGGAGGACCTGCCTGAGTGGGTAATTAGTCATCACATGGATAGTATGGGCATGGAAGTAAGGTCGCAGCTTTCTGGAAGCGATCAGCAGGGCAAAGGCTAATCGCTCCATTTTTGGATACCGCATCTCGGCATCCGTCAGACGCTTGCTCGCATAGTACATTGACCATTGTACCTTTTCCTCTTCCCGAATTAGGGCTGCACTGACCGCGAACTGAGAGACGGATAGATACAAAAACAGGATCTCTTGCGGAAAAGGCTTGGATAGGAGAGGTGGTTTCCCGAGGTGTTCTTTTATACTTTGGAACACCTGTTCGCACTCGGGAGTCCGCTCGAACTTCTTGTTGGCCTTTAGAACATTGAAGAACGGTAAGCAATGATCTATTAGCCTCGATATGAAATGACTTAGTGCCGCTATTCGCCCATTAAGACTCATGACCTGTTTTTTACTAGTCAGACTTTCCATATCGAGCAGAGCTTGAATTTTCTCGGGGTTTATTTCTATCCCCCACTGGTTAACCATGTATCCTAGAAATTTTCCTGACGATACTTCGGACGAACACTTGAGAGGATTCAGTTTCATTCTGTATAGTCGGAGGATATCAAACATCTCAGCGAGATGCGCAATGTGATCTGAGGCGACATGGGATTTGACCAGCATGTCATCCACATAGACCTCCATTGTTTTTCCGATCTAGTCAGAGAACATTTGGTTAACCAATCGCTGGTAGGTTGCGCCAGCATTCTTGAGGCCGAAAGGCATAACTTTGTAGCAATACAACCCCGATCTGTAATAAAAGACGTATGCTCTTCGTCTGGCCTGTACATCAAAATTTGATTATATCTCGAGTACGCATCTATAAAACTTAGCAGCTTGTGCCCCGAGGTGGCATCCACGAGCTGGTCAATTCTTGGCAGAGGGAAGTTGTCTTTAAGACATGCCTTGTTGAGGTCGCTGAAGTCGACACAAGTTCGCCACTTGCCATTGGGCTTCCTTACCAGAACTGGGTTGGCAACCCAGGTCGGGTAGAGTGCCTCTCGGATGGACTCGTTTCGGAGGAGGTTGTTCACCTCCAATTTCAAGGCGGCATATCGCTACGGATCCATTGCTCTTCTTTTCTGGCGAACTGGCTTGGCTTCGCTGTCGATGTTTAACGCATGGCAAATGATGTTTGGGCTGATCCCGACAATATCTGCGTGCGACCAAGCGAACACATCGATATTTTTTTCAGGAAGCTGATCAGCTCGGAGGTGAGCTGGGGGATGAGGCTGTCCCCAATCCTTAACACTCGGCTCGGCTCCTTCAGGTCAACCGACACTTCGGACAAATCCCTAACTGGGCCATTGGAAGGGTTTTCCTGAATTCGAGGATCTATATTATCCTCTGCCGGGCCAGACTGTGGCTCGATCCGACTGATCGTCGCGTAATGCCCTTCCCTTTACGCGCCATCTGTACTATTTTTATGTAGCAGTCGCGAGATACGCTTTGCGATCTGCTTACTTTCCCTATCCCTGTCGGGGTGGGGAACTTCATCTTGAGATGGTATATGGAAGTGACTGCCTTGAAGCTTCTCAGTAGAGGTCACCTTAGGATTCCATTGAAGGCAGATAGGCAATCCACGACCAAGAATTCAGTAACCTTAGTCACTTCGTCATAGTCACCCAGCGTGACCGGAAGTTGGATCGTTCCTTTGGGGATCAAGGGGTCCCCTGTAAAGCCATAAAGAGGGATCGAGGCGGGCCTCAGGTCAGCCTCATCCAAGTTCATTCTTTCGCGGTCTGGAACAGGATATTCACAGCGCTTCCGTTGTCCACTAGCATTCTACGGACGTTATGGTGCCCTATGAGGGGCGTGATCACAAGGGCGTCGTCGTGAGGATGATGCAAACGGGCTGCCTCCTTCTTGTAGAAGGTGATCGACTCCTCCTTGCGAACCTTTTGTGGTCGCTGCGATGTGTTCATCACCCTGATTGGATCGTGATAAGCTTCGCGAGCATATCTTTCTTGTGCACCTTGCGTGTTTCCCGCGAGATGCAGTCCTCCAAAAATTATGTTAACACTACTATACCCTTTGCGATCACGACACTTTTTCCCTTGCTCCCCTTGGCTCTTCTCTTGCGCGGGAGCGGAGTCGTCAATATACTCCTTGAAGTGCCTTTTCTTGATGAGCTCTTCGATTGCTTGTTTTAGAGCTCGACACTCATCGATGTGATGCCTGCTGTCCCGATGGAAGCGATAGTATTTTTTATTATTTCTAGCTATCACAGGAGTTTTCATAGGCTCGGGCTCCCCGAGCAGACTGGCTTCCTTGGATTTATCAAGAATGGCCGATACAAACGCATTCAGTGGAGTATATTTGTTTTTGTCGCAATCACGACGAGGAACAGGAGCATAAGACTTTTTGTGCTCGTAGCGAGGTTTCTTCCCTTTTCACTGATCGTTAGCGTCCCCTCTGCGATCAGCTCTTCTATTTTCGCCCCGACCAAACATATTGCCCGAAGCGCTGGGGTCGCGATGGCAGAGTGCTACCAATGAATTTTCTATCCGGAGGTACTTTTTCATAAGGTTATAAAATCCTGTGAGGGAAACATCGTCTTCAGCCTGTAATTCTTTCCATAGGTCGGTTTGTGGACGAAATCCGGCTATGATGAGAGTCCGAATAGACTCTTTGGGAGTATAAGCCACCTTGTTGAGTTCTCTGTGGAAACGGTCAATGTAGGACTGGAGGGATTCATCCCTTTCTTTCCTTATATTGCAGAGGTAGATCAAAGGCATCGAAAACTTTCGATTCGCTTGAAAATGCCTCAGAAACGTCGCGCTCATCTGAGGCCACAAACTAATTGATCCCTGCTGTGAGCGACCTGAACCACTGTTTGGCATGGGAGGTCAACGTCACTGCCAAACAGCGACATTTTTTTCAAATCTGAGACCTGGTAAAGCTCCATCAGGTCATTAAATTCATATAAATGATCCTGCGGATCAGAATTTTCATCAAACGCCCGCATGTCAAGCATCCTGAACCCTGGTGGGAGTGGAGCGGCTAACACTTCGGGAGAGAAGGGGGACGCAGATGCGACCTGCCCCTGCTCATTTTGTTGAGCTCTTAGTCTGTCTAGAGCTCACTGCAGCTCCTCAATTTGCGGCAATGGAGCTGCTTGGGGGTTGCTTTCACCTATGCGGGTTCAATTTTCGCGGTTACGATTGAGGAATGTTCGGAGGTCAGGTTCCTCTTCGCCTCAGCCGACAGTTCCGGCCACTCTTGACACACGCTGGCTAGAGGCGTGTGATGGCGATGAAAGGTGCGAGGTATTTTCACGACCTTTGCGGTGGTAAGAATCGCCTCGTGAAGTATGGGACCCTCTTGCATGGTGACGATCAGGATTGTTTTACTGGCGGTGATAAGAATCGCCCCATCCAGCACTTTTATGGGTGTGTACTTACGACGTGGCATGGGACAGCTCGGGTTGCGTCTTTTCACCGAGTCTCAACGAGACTGGTATTCTGTTTGGGATGCAGTCGGTGTTTGTTGGCCCTTTGGAGTCTATAGGCTTGTTTTTTTCCACTAGCTTACCCTTTCGTCTATGCGCTGCAGTGCTCGTGGCACGGGCTATTTCCCTTTGCCGCGCTTTCGTGCGACTTGCAGGCGTTTTTGGCAGTTGCACCGCCGCAGCTAACTTGGATGGCGCCTTGGTCCAAACGGTCCAACCTTCGGTTAACCATCTGAAGAGTATTGTTAAACCTCTCCAGGTAGCTTCTTATAGCGTCAAGCTGTGAATTTGACGGGATATCTCCTGCAGGATTTTGCGGGGCTGAAGGTTTTTTGGAAGAAGTGTCCCCCTGAACTTGGGGGAGCCCTCGGCTCAAAGACTGGTTGGTTTGCTCGAGGTTACGGGGCGGGCCATTTGTTGTTGTAGGACCAGTAAGTTGGAGATTCTCCTGATGAAGGGTGAACACTAAATCAGCCCACCTTCTAGCACCAAACTGTTGATGCGTGATTTTGACACCAACGAAACGCACGTGTGAAATGTTGAGCAGGCCCAAAGGACACACGTGAATGTAAAGAAAAAGGATAGTCAATGCAATGGGGACAGTTTTTAAAGTGGTTCAGATGCTAAGGTAGCAAGTCCTACGTCCACTGATGCATATATTGATGATAAGGGTCAGGTCGCTTTTAGCTGACTGACTTTACAATGATATTACAAGGTATCAAATGTTAATAATTCTAGGGAGAGAGAGAGGTTAATCAAGTGTAAAAAATGTGCGAATCCCCTTTAATGAGAGAGGAGCTCCCAATTTATAGTGGGATGCATTGAGGCAATGATCACTAAATCTGTAAGTTGGTGGAATTATCTGTGTAAATCCTTCTTTATGTCACATTGTCCACCTTCCAGAGTGATTTGCGCAATTTAGAGTAGGGATTGGACATGTGGGATCACCATAGCTTCTGGCTGGCCTGATGCACACCCACTATTCTGACGGAAGCAGGCTATAGTTGTACCTATGATCTGACTTTTGTAGGCTGATTGGACCTGACGTCAGCCCTTATAATTTTTAGGCATAACAATTTTTTTTTTCCAAACTTGAGGAGTAGCAATGGCTTCGGTTGGTTCAAAATTTAGGGGTTTTGGGAAAAGTTTTTTAAAAAAAGTTAAAAAAAAGTTGAATTGGGCGGGTATTACGAGGTAGGATTTATAAATTAATAAAATGCCCCCTATGTTTATTTTTTTACAAAATACCCCCTATAATAAAACATTAAAAGTTAACAAAAACACCCCTAACCCACCCTCACAAATACCCCCGGTCCCCAGGCCTGGCCACCACCACCGGAGGTGGTCCGGTATGCTCGCCATCGATGCATGGACCGGTACCGGATCTTGCGGTCATGCGCCCATGCCTATGGCCTTTTCTTCAGGATCCACGGTGGATCTGCGGCAAAGGCAGTTAACGGAGTCGGCCATATTTGCTCTCAACGGCCCGGAACAACGCCGTTGATGGTCAACGACGACCGTTTGTTAGGCCGTCATGACCGGCTACGGCCAAAGATGTGGTGGTCAATCGGCATTTTTCGGCGGATCCTGTGGATGCAGGCCCCCGTCAGATCGGCATACCGTCGATTCAGGTAGTGTGCCATCCTACCAGATTTCGGCCATTTTTCGGCGGTGGTGGCCGGAATCTAGTAAATGTGGATTGTTAGGGTGTTTTTATAATTTTTTAAAAAATATTTAGGGGTATTTAATTAAATTAACAAATTTAGAGGGTTTAAAAAAAATTGAATAATATTGAAAGTAGTATTCCCAAAAATGAGGGGTCCGTTTGGTTCAGTCTTTAAAAAACTGTCAATGAGTTTCTCAATAAAGGGTACAATAAAAATTGTGTTTGGTTCAGATATCCATCAATATTACTCAATATTTTTTTGACCGTTGTGAATTTTTCGCCATTATTTCTCCCAACAACAACTAACATCTTCTCTTCTTTTTATTTACTGCATACACCCGTGACTTCTCCTCTCACTCACCCATCAACGAAGCATAAAGCACAACCTCCTCCGTCAACGAAGCACAAAGCACCTTTGAAAGAAATACAACTTCTTCCGCCTTACAGCCCAGTTTGCTACTAAGCTTCATTTCCTTATTCTCTTCATTTACTCCACTATTCTCCACCAAAGCAGATTGTTGGTTTTTAATCCTTCAACGAAGTCGTTCTCTGAGTCATCAAGAGCAATGTTTGGAGAGCGAGAAAGCGTAGGGTAAGAAAGAGGCGCAGGATTTATAAAACGGCTCTCATCACCACCCTGCGCAAATTAGGGCTACTCTTTGAACAATTCTCAGTTTCAACTTTCAATCAAATGCATCACTAATTTGTTGGTACCTTCCACTTTCAGAATTTTATTTTTATTTTTATTTTTATTTTTTCAATTTCTAAGCTTTACATATTACTATTTTGTACCCTAATGAAATGGGCGAAAAAAAATGGCAATTTTTATTGTATGATTTTTGCAGTGAAACTTAAAACCCAGTTGTGTTTTTTGTGTTTTTGGAAACGAGTAGGGTTTAATTTTGCAGAATATGTTGTGAATATGGTGGAATTTTGGTGTATGTATGTGTCTTGTGATTGTGGTTATATGGTTTGACAGAGAGGACTTGTTTGCAAAGTTTCAATTTTGATGGGTGGTTTGAGTAATGTGGGAATTTATGAATGGTTTGTGATAGTTGAGTAATTTGTTGTAGTTTAGTTCTGTGTGTGGACATAGCTGATAGCTACCACAAGTTTGGAGTTAGACCCATTAGGACCACCTACTTGGTGAAAAATCATAAATATTTTTGGCAATTGTTATGGCATGTTGTGTAATTCATAATTTTATCAAAAAGTTCGATACGAACGACCCTATCTTCCAAAGGTTTAATGGCAATGGAGTTTGTGAGGAAGGAAATGGGACGAGTTCGAATCAACTGACTCAGCATAATACAGACGACATGGAAAGGATGAGGGATAGCATAACTACTGCTCTGTGGGCAGAACATGAGTCCAACTCGTATTGATAACTGAATATTGGGGTACAAAGAATTTTGAGGGATGATTATTAGTAGCTTCGTATTATTAATTTAGATATGTATTAATGTTGTATTTTTAAATGATATATTAGTAGTCGAACTTGTTACGAAGAAATTGTTTTTAATTAAACCCTTAAAAATTTACCAAACAACTAATTAATATTATTTAAATGTGAATTGAAAAGTTCAATAATTATCAAAAACACCCCTGCATTCAGCTAACCGATGGCGTGAGTGGCGTGGGAATAAAGGTGACACACAAGGCCCAGGCGCACAACATTATCTGACATTATTAAATGCAAACATGTTTTTCTGACATTATCTATTGATAATTATAATAAATAAACAAGTATATTTAAATGCAAAAAACTTTTTCAGAAAACTTTAAATACAACTCCACCAACTTTTTTCAGAAAACTATTTTCAAAACTGTTAAATCACTAACCAAACGAAGCCGAGGGCTTCGTTTGGTTCAAAATTTGGGGGTTTTGGGAAAAGTTTTTTAAAAAAGTTAAAAAAAAAGTTGAATTGGGCGGGTATTACGAGGTATGATTTATAAATTATAAAATGCCCCCTATGTTTGTTTTTTTACAAAATACCCCCTATAATAAAACATTAAAAGTTTACAAAAACACCTCTAACCCACCCTCAAATACCCCCAGCCGGCCACCACCACCGGAGGTGGTCGAAGTCGTCTTATCGGCGCATGGCCTAGGTTGGATCTTGCCGATCATGCTGTCCGCTATGGCCTTTCTTAGGATACAGGTTAGGAAAAGGCTAGATCAAACACTACCTGCAGTTCGGATTCAGGTAGTGCGCCATCCTACCAGATTCCGACCATTTTCCGACGGTGGTGGTCGAAATCTAGTAAATGTGGATTGTTGGGGTGTTTTTGTAATTTTTAAAAAAATATTTAGGGGTATTCAATTAAATTAACAAATTTAGAGGGTTTAAAAAAATTGAATAATATTGAAAGTAGTATTCCCAAAAATGAGAGTTTTTGGGTATTTTACTGTTTAACTTTTTTGGGAATACTAAGAGTAGTATTCCCAATTTTGAACCAAACGAAGCCGAGAGTTTTTGGGTATTTTACTGTTTAACTTTTTTGGGAATACTAAAAGTAGTATTCCCAATTTTGAACCAAACGAAGCCAATGTTATTTAGTATTTTCTCCCTTATTTAATCACCGAAATATGCATTGAGATATAATATTTAAGATCCAGATTTTCTTATATAATTAATAATAATTGAAAATAGACCACATGATACTGCCAAGTTGTGATGATCTTGTGCTCTTGGTCTCTCAACTTCCTAAGTTGGCCAAAAATCAAGTCCCCTGTTAGAAGATACGACTGTCCTCTGCTATAAACAACCTTTTTTCACCCAAGGTTTGCCTTAATAACACTTTTCCACTAACAAAGTTTCAAAATATCATTTTTTCACCCAAAGTTTATATTTTAGTTACTATTTAGAATATACTTTCCGTTTCGACAGCCAACAAAGAGAAAACTCAGTCCAAACTATTTGAACTTTTAAAGAGTGGATTCTAGTGAGTTTTTTGGTGGTGGTAGGATAGATTTTGATGGTCATGATTGGTTAGAATCTGGCTTGAGAAGGGCAGTTACACGTTACACAAATCGTTGGATTGCCAGTAATTCGTAGGGTTGGTGAAAAAAAAGTTTGAGGTTTTGTTGAGTGGTGATCAAGAAAGAGAATGATGATGGTATGGGGTTGCAAAAGTGTTGGAATCGGATACCAATTGGTTGGAATATAAACTTTGAGTGGGAAAGAGTTATTTTGAAACTTTTTAAGGCAAACCTTGGGTGCGTAAAAGCGGTTTACTATATTAAACACGCAGATATTATCGAAACTCCCAACTCAAAGTTCTGAGTAAGACCAGATTATAATTATCCAAACACTACTCAAACATTAATATTTAACTCACGTACTGACAAAGGAAAGAACAACATGCAGATGCGTTAAGGTTCTTTATAAGGTAACCTCAGACTGAAGACTGCTGCTTCATTACTGTCTGTCATATTTGATTGAGTGTACAAGAGAGAAATTTAAAACATTAGAGAGAAGTTGATATGGGAGAAGTGGTGAACGAGAGTGGTGACATGGAGAAGAGATTGGGAAGATTTGTTGAAGAGCTGAAGAAGGGGAGTCGTATAGCGGCTCCAATGGTGGCAGTCTCTGTGTTGCAGTACCTTCTGCAAGTAGTATCAGTGGTTATGGTCGGACATGTGAGCCAACTCGCTCTTTCTAGTGTTGCCATTGCCACCTCTCTCACCAATGTCACGGGTTTCAGTCTTCTCGTAAGTCTCTTTAATTTCTCTGAGTTTAAACATAGAGCTAACAGAGGAAAACTATTGAATTTTGTATTCTTCAACCAGTCAGGGATGGCTGGTGGATTGGAAACTCTCTGCGGACAGGCTTATGGAGCGCAACAATATCGAAAGCTTGGAATCTATACTTACAGTGCAATCATTTCTCTCATTCTGGTTTGCTTTCCAGTCATTATCTTATGGATCTTTATGGACAGATTCTTAATTCTCATCGGCCAAGACCCTACAATCTCACATAAAGCACGAAAGTACTCGATGTGGCTGATCCCAGCATTGTTTGGAAGCGCAGTCCTTAAACCTCTGACTAGATATTTGCAGACTCAGAGTTTGATTATTCCAATGCTCACAAGTTCATTTTTTATTCTATGTTTCCATGTACCAGTATGTTGGATTCTTGTGTTTAAATTGGGATTAGGAAATCTTGGTGCAGCTTTAGCCTTCAGTTTATCCACATGGTTGAATGTGATACTGCTTGGAATTTATGCGATGTACTCTTCAGCTTGTGAGAAAACTCGTGCGTCATTGTCTAAAGAAGCTTGTCTTGCCATGGGACAGTTCTTTCGCTTGGCTGTACCTTCTGCTATAATGATTTGGTAAATTTTCCTTCTCTTTTCAATCTTTAAAATTGCATATTCGTTTTCTGTTCCCTTTTAACTCTTTTTCTCTCAAGTGTTTATCCTTATACTGTATATATACACTGGTGATTATTATATATAGTCTTAAATGGTGGTCAATGGAGCTGCTAACTTTATCATCTGGCCTCTTACCAAATCCGAAGCTGGAGACTTCAGTGCTTTCTATATGGTTTGCTTCTGTTTCATCACCAATTAATGCATTTAAACAATTACTTTCCCTTATTGACTCAACTCTAAATTGTTGTCATTGTTCTGATATCAGCCTTACAATCTCTACATTGCATTTCACCATACCTTATGGGCTTGGAGCTGCTGCAAGGTCTTTCTCCTAACTAAAACTTTTTTTTGTCTATATATGCCTAAATATGTACTGATCAAAACAAGGCTTCAACTAATATTAATTTTAGTACCCGGGTTTCAAACGAATTGGGAGCTGGAAATCCTCTAGTGGCTAGAATGGCTGTGTGGGCTGCACTGTTTCTCGCTTCCATAGAGGCAGTGACAGTAAGCACGGTGCTCTTCAGCTGTCGCTATGTGTTGGGATATGCTTACAGCAGCGACAAGCAAGTTGTTAAATATATTGCCGTCATGACCCCTCTGATTTGTCTCTCAGTTATTACAGATAGCTTCCAAGCAGTCCTTTCTGGTTAGTTTCTTATGTTTCTTTCAATAATTGTCTTTGTTTAATCACTATGGTTTCATGTTCTTGGGAGACTTGCCATTGACTTACAATAATTATCTTTTGTGCATTTGTATTAGTAAATGTGAACAATTTCCCTCCAAGATTAATGTGATTTCTGAAAATTTGTGTTGCATCAGGAGTTGCAAGGGGAAGTGGGTGGCAGCATATAGGAGCATACATAAATCTTGGGGCATTTTACCTGGTTGGGCTTCCTATTGCTGGAGTACTGGGTTTTGTAGCACATTTAAAAGGGAAAGGTCTTTGGATTGGAATAGTGGCTGGTTCAATTGTGCAATTAACTTTTCTATCCCTCATAACAAGTTTAACAAATTGGAAAAAACAGGTTCTTACTCAAAGCTTCTATATCTACCTTGTAGATCTTACACTAAGTTTTTATATCTTATTGCGTTTATTCATTGGTCGAACTTAACTTGAGCCATCAATGCAGGCAGCTAAGGCCAGAGAGCGAGTGTTTGAAGAGAGTTCTGAACAGAACGGCTGAGTCAAGCACTATGGATTAAAAGATTGATGACAAGCTCAATTTTGAGGAATGGAAATATGTATCATATATACCTTCTTGAAATGAAATTTGTTTACAATTTGAGCTGTCTATGTTGAAGACTTTTGTTCTGAAATCAACTTTGTAATTAATATTTAATAAAAAAGAATAAAGTGACAAAAAAGAGTAGATCCAAATCATTTAATTAATGGCACCCTTTTTTTTTTTTTTTTTTTTTTTAATCTAGCATATGTCATTATTGATGTACTTTGGAACTCTCGGGTGGTGTTATGCGAAAAGGGTTTGAGTGGTCTTTATATTAAAAGAGTAAGTGACGATTTAACATGATTTTTCAAGTTAGATCCTTTATGACAAAAAAGTAAGATAAGGATCTAATATGATCTTTTAAATTTGAGTCTCTATAACCTCTAGTAGTAGTGATCACTAGAGCTCTTATTTATTTGATAGTTTCAAAGTCCCACGGGATTGGTTTTACCATTGCATTAGATTTGGTTAGGGTCTTAAAGGATTAGTTGGGGTGTGTACAAGCTGACCTGAATACTCTCGGTTATATAAAAAAAAGCATTGAATCCTACTAGAATCTTAAGAGATTAGTTGAGGTACGTGCAAGCTGACTCGAACACCTCTAATAAAAAAGAAAAAAAAAAAAGGATTTGCTCTAAACGTTCTGAAATGTTGTAATCTAAAAATCTAACAACATTGTCACATTTTAACTTTAGTCTAAAAATATTGTCACAGGCATATGATAAATGAGTTTTTCTTCCCGTGAAATAACTTAATATAAAATGAATTCCGTGTTTTCAATATTATTGTGAAGTTTATAATAATCAAAACTCTTGTAAAACATTAAAAATAATGAATGCGTTTTTATATTATGCGACCTCCCAAGACTCTTAAACTCATGATGCTGTCCATGATCAAGAGTCGCCGGCGCACAATAGAGTTGATTTAGTATCCAAATACTGAAGAGCCAATAATTGAAGGCACATATCCTGGTTTTTTCTGCACTGGAATATCTTTACAATGTTCAAACAAAACAACATGCATCGCCCTTTCCGGTCAACTTTTACTTCTCTTTACAATGTTCAAACAAAACTGTTTACTTTTATGAAAACGCCGTGCCACTTGTTTATTATTCCAACTGGCCCCAATAAGTAATTTAATTTTCTTTTGAGATGGAAACATATCTTTTTTGTTGAACGCTTCAATCATTCATGAAGAAGAAAACAACTTTGTGAGGAAGTAACCAATAAATAGAGATAAGCAGCTAATGGAAGAGGAATTAGAATTACTGTTGCTGAAGAGGCCGGAAGAGAAGATATGGAAGGGTGTTACAAGGGGCGTCTTTCTAGCAGAGCTGAAGAAGTTGAGTTACTTGGCGGCTCCCATGGTGGCTGTGACTGTTTCACAGTATCTTATGCAGGTTGTGTCGATGATGATGGTGGGACATCTTGGGGAACTCTCACTCTCAAGTGTAGCCATCGCCTCTTCTTTCACCAATGTCACTGGCTTCATTCCACTAGTTAAGTTTAATTTCTTTCTACTTCTTCCATTTTCATTCAGTTCTTGAATCATAATCCGGTAGTTCAAAAGCCTTTCTACTTCTGTTGCGTTTTTCTTTCTATTAAAGTTTGATTCTGATATATATATATATATGTAATTCAATTCTTTCATGTTCTTATAACTCATTGCTGGGATAACAAATGAAAAGATGTAATAACTGGTTCAAGATGAATTGATTCAAGATTTGGCTTTAAGATTCAATAACTTGTTCGAGTCAATAAATTTGGCGGACTGTGAGCCAATTAGTCAAATTCAGTATTATTTATTATTGTTTGATTGGAATCGGGAAGTGTTATGCATGAATATTGCATATTTCTGATGAGAATATATGCTTTAGAGGCTTATTCTAATCCCCTGCTTTTTGTCTTTTCCAATTCTTAATAAGTATCCCGACAAGATTGCAATGAGACTCTTGTCTTACCTTGACTTTGTTAAATCATTGGTGAGACTGCAACTACCTTTAACTCTTCAAGTTATTGAAAAACGATATTGTGCCTTACTGCAGAACATTATCTTCTAAGTTTTTGTCAACAATTTCAATTGAAAATCTTGATTTACCCGTAACCAAATTCCACTTTGTACAGGCTAGTTTGCTAGTGTGAGAGGACTAGATTTCAGTAAGACCAATATCCATTAATTGGACAGGTAAAAAATTGGTTTAGGTGGTGAATTTTGAGTTACTTCTATGGTAAGATGGTTAGGAATGAATTTTGCTAACCCAAAGTATACTGAATATGTATAACTGTGTTCTGGTAGAGCTTAAAACATGTATTATTCAAACTAGCATCTGGGTTTACTCTGTTCATTGACTATCATTACCAAGACAAATGACTAGATGGGATCTGTGGATTGATTGGCAATTAATAACTTCAAATATGTGTTTTTGGAGATTCTGAATTGGGTTCAAATTTATTTAGTCCATATTATTGACAATAACTTTTTTCTTTGAGCAGTTTGGATTGGCCTGTGCATTGGAAACTCTATGTGGACAAGCTTATGGGGCAGAGCAATATCATAAGCTTGGAACCTACACTTACTCATCAATAATTATTCTCATTCCAGTTTGTCTTCCAATATCTCTTATTTGGATATTCATGGACAAAATATTAGTTGTGGTAGGCCAAGACCCTCAAGTTTCAGCTGAGGCTTGCAAATACTCCATTTGGCTCATACCTGCACTACTCGGATTTTCTATTCTTCGATCATTAGTTCACTACCTCCAGTCTCAGAGTTTGATTCTCCCAATGCTCTTAAGCTCATGTGCAGCTCTATGTGCCCACATACTCCTTTCTTGGACTCTAGTGTATAAGTTTGATTTGGGAAGTATAGGAGCAGCTTTATCCATGGGTCTATCTTATTGGTCGAATGTGATCATCCTTGGACTTTACATGCGATACTCTTCAGCATGTGAGAAAACCCGCTCTCTCTTCTTGAATGACATTTTCTCTAGCATCAAGGAGTTCCTCCGTTTTGCACTCCCTTCTCTCGTAATGTTTTGGTAATCACCGCATTTCACTTTGCAACATATAAATGAAGTTGCTTCTCTTAATTTTCATTCCCAATTGTTTATAACGTGCTCCTTTGATGCCTGTGTTCAGTCTTGAATGGTGGTCATTTGAGATTCTCATCTTGCTGTCCGGACTATTACCGAATTCAAAACTTGAAACATCAGTTTTTTCTATATGGTATGCTTCTATAATTGTGATAATGCGTTTGTTGATTTAGGGAGTTTTAATAGAAATGTACTTGATTAAATATATATCTTTAATCTTCATGTGCAGCCTTACTACTTCATCATTACACTACTTTGTACCATATGGAATTGGTGCTGCTGCAAGGTTTGATCGATATCTTGTTTATGAAATTTGTCTATCTCCTACATATTCCTGATTGTTACATATGCATCCATAATTTGTAGCACTCGGGTGTCGAATGAACTAGGAGCTGGGAATCCACAGACAGCTCGATTGGCTGTCAGTGCTGTAATGGTTCTTGCAGTCACTGAAGCAGTCATAGTGGGCACAACTCTCTTCTGCTGCCGCAACATTTTGGGATATGCCTATAGCAATGAGAAGGGAGTTGTGAATTATGTTGCAGAGTTAGTTCCCCTGCTTAGTGCTGCAGTTATATTGGACAGCATACAAGCAGTACTTTCAGGTGAGTTTTCTGTCATTGCATCACTGTAAACATTTACTCATGAATGCCTTCCGGCGTCTAGCTTAGAAACATACTTGTAATAAAATTTTCTTCTTTGAATCAGGGGTAGCTAGAGGAAGCGGCTGGCAGCACATTGGGGCCTATGTCAATCTTGGGGCATATTATCTTGTTGGAATTCCCGCGGCTGTCGTTCTGTGTTTCATTCTGCATCTTAGAGGGAAAGGTCTTTGGGTTGGAATAATGACAGGTTCAGCAGTACAAACAATTTCTCTTGGCCTCATAACCTCTTTTACAAATTGGCAAAAGCAGGTTCCAAGTTCATTGCAACATTTTTTTCCTGAAGTGTTTGTTTTTCTTTTTCACCCTTCATGCTCCATTTGCTTGCTGGAAATGAAGAATTGCTGTTTCTGTTACATATCCATTGTTTCCTGAACAGTAAATGGAGTTTTTTTAGTTGCTTGACCATGAATCATCTTTTAATATGTTGGCTGATTTGAATTTTGTATGTGGATATTTCACAGGCAACCATGGCTAGACAGAGAATATTTGAGGAAACTTTTTCAGCTTAAAACAGATTGGTTTGACGCAAAATTTAAGGTCATTGCACAATTCATTTTGCTCTCTTCATATCAGAATCTTTGGAGGAAAGCTATCGGTTATACTCTGGCAATTTCTACACGAAAGTCTCATTCTTACTTTGTAATAGATTTTGATTTAACTAAAATGCAGAACTATACCTCTCCCTTTGTGATTGAATGACAAACCCTTTAATCACTAAAGTTAGCTATACTTAGGGGATTTTATGTTCGAGTCGCATGAGAGGTATCTACCACATTTGTGCTGTAGTATACCTCAGATACCTAAAAAAATAAAATGCAGAACCATTGAAAGGTTTGAATTAATTTTTTCGGTTCTCAGTTAGTTAGGCAGGTGATTGGAATATTGTCTTAATGCCATGCAATTTTGTTTAGCATCCAAAAAAAGAATTGGATTACTCAGGTATGCTCTATCCTAACGTTATTTCTTGGTCTTTTAATGGCTTTAACAAATGACAAAAGAAGGCTTTTGGTCCAATAATTTTTATAAAGTTTTAAGATTTCTTCATGTAAAATTACTCCAAAAGTTATTTTGTTACCTTAGGCCTCAATTATTTGTTAAATAATAGTCTCTCTTATTTATTATACATTGCACTTTGATCTTCAAACATAGTTTTCTCATTTCTGCTTCTAGTCGTTGATAAAAGTGATGGCAGAGGATGACTACTTTTCCAGCTTCTTCTATATGCCTCTTGTAAAGCAATTGCAGGTTGGGCCACAAAATAATCAGTGTTAACAGCTGAAATGGTTATAACTTATAAGTTGAATTTGTCCCATATCATTGAATTGATGGATATTATAGGGTATATGTGGGGATTGGATAGCTTTCGAGAGTAAGTTTTACCCAGATTCATTAATCATTATATCAAAGCCTCGCGCTTGTCACACATCACTAAGTTTTGGGTTGATGTATTTTGGCCCTTGCTTAAGTAAAGCGGAGAAGCCATCTAGAGATGATCAACTGACTCAACCATCCAAACAAAGTTGACGTGTTCTGTGTATTGTTCCTATAACACAGCCTGAGTCCTATGACATGGCACCTAGCTGACTCAGCCATCCAAATAGAGTTGATGTGACCTGTTTTATCATTTGACTCGGCCATAGTTGACTGCAGCTCATACAAGAGGACAATTCTATTATTGGCATATCATATATTGTTGGAGATTTAGCTTGGTCTACAAGAAACGTTCTTGCGCTTGTAGCCATTAGATTATGTCTTAGGATTATAGCCATAGGTTTGTATATATTTGCCGCATCTTAATAGTTAAAGAGTGTTTGTTTTGCTCTCATTTTCTCTGTTGTTCTTCGGTCTTTAGCATTTTTTATCTGGTAAGTCGCTTGGCTCAATAACTACGAGAGCAAAGCCAAATATATCTTTTATACAGTTGTACATTAATAATGGATGCAATGAACCACAAATTATCTCTTCTACACGGGACACACCACCAATTATTAGGCACAAGGATACAATGAAGAGTATTCATTTTTCTATTAACATCAGTTTTGGCTACATGAAAAGTCACCCGATCTGAGAGCGAAGCCAAATATGTCTCTACATTAATAATGGAAGCATTGCAATAACTGTGATGGCCATGAAAAAATAGACAGATAAGAAACAAATGGAAGAGGAATTACAATTGAGAAGAGATGGAACGTTGTAACATGGAGTGGCTTTGTACAAGAGGGGAAGAAGTTGAGTTATTTGGCGGCACCAATAGTGGCTGCGACTGTTTCATTATGCAGGTTGTGTCAATGACGATGGCAGGACACCTTGGACAACTCTCACTCTCAAGTGTGGCCACTGCCACTTCTTTCACTAAAGTCACGGCCTTCATTCCACTAGTAAACTTTTCTTTCTACCTCCTGCATTTTCATTCACTTCGTGCACTTTATCAAAATCCCTTCTGTTATCTGGAGTTAGTCGTTAATAACAAATGTGTTGTTTGAGTTTCTTAATTAAACAGTACATTTAAATTACTGTTGGGCAGTTAGGATTGGCCCCTGCATTAGAAACTCTGTTTGGACAAGCTAACGGAGCAGAGCTATCATAAGCTTCGAACCTATACTTATCAATAATTATTCTGATACCAATTTGTCTCCCAATATATCTGTTATTTGGATATTC
This sequence comes from Pistacia integerrima, assembly GCA_026225825.1. Classification (NCBI taxonomy): domain Eukaryota; kingdom Viridiplantae; phylum Streptophyta; class Magnoliopsida; order Sapindales; family Anacardiaceae; genus Pistacia; species Pistacia integerrima. Next base: position 19,462,942 of record CM047739.1, read on the forward strand.
ATGGACAAAATACTAGTAGTGGTAGGCCGACAGAGAAAATGAGAGCAAAATGAACAATACATGATAATTTGTGATTGTCACTATGCGCTTTATTAAACTAATGTGCATATGGAATTAGTGCTGCCGCAAGGTTAATATATCTGTTATTTGTGCCACATGGAATTAGTGCGGCAAATACCGAAGAACAACAGAGAAAATGGAAGAGGAATTAGCTAGAGCTGGGCATTTGGGACCGGGCCCAAAAGCCCAGCTCCAAAAACCGGTCCTAGGACCGGTCCTCCCAAGGACCGGTCCTAGGAGGCCTAGTCCCAAAACGGGACCAGGCCTTAGGAGGAGGGCCCGGGCCCTCCACTGGGCCGTCCTCCAAGGCCCGGGCCTGGGACCGGTCCCAGGCCTGGGCCCAAAATTTTTTGTATATTTTCAATGTAGTCCCTTACCAAATTACATAAAACCCCCTGTTAATTTTAAATAGATATAAATTATGAGGGTTAAAATGAAATTTTATAAAATTTATTAAAAAAAAAGATCTTCCAGGTCTAAAAAATTTATAAATTTTACCCCTAAAAAATACTAAATACCCCCTATAAAATTTTATTTTACCCCCAAAATATAAAAAAAATTGAGGGGGGGAAATGAAATTGTCCGAGGCCCATGGGGATCGGGTCCTAGGACCGTCCTGGGCCCATGGGACGCCTCCCACCTGTGGCCTAAGGCCGTCGGTCCGGGTCCTAGTTTTCTCATGGGCCTAGGGACCTGGGCCCTAGGCCCATGAGTGACTAGTCCCATTTGGGACCTGGGTCCTAAGGGACCCTGCCCCAAACGGCCCTGTCCAGGGCCCGCAAGGGACCGGTCCCTTGCCCAGCTCTAGGAATTACTATTGCATAAGAGGCCTGAAGAAAAGATATGGAAGGGTGTAACAAGGGCTGACTTTCTAGAAGAACTGAAGAAGTTGAGTTACTTGGCGGCTCCTATGGTGGTTGTGGATCAGCTTTGCGTATCCTATGCTTGTGCTGTCGATGATGATGGTGGGACGTCTCGGAGAACTCTCACTAGCCATCGCCTCTTCTTTCACCAATGTCATTGGCTTCATTCCACTAGCTAAGTTAATTTCTTTTCACTTAACTAAAAAGGACTGGCCTTACAGTAAAAGAGATTTACTCATTTCATTCAGTTTCTGAGTTCAAACCTTGGGGTTATCTAATATATTGTGACTTACCTGGTCTTTTGGTTTGTAGGGTTTCAATGGACCTCAAAATTAATTAAGATATGTACAAACGGGTCCGGACACCCACAACACAATATATATATATATATATATATATATATATATATATATATATATATATATATATATATATATATATATATATTCTGCTTCTTCCATTTTCTATCAGTTCAAAAGCCTTTCTGCTTCTGTTATGTTTTTCCTTGCTGTTAAATTTTGATTCTGATATATTAATGTAACTCAATCAACATTTTTCTACTTAGGTTTATGCTTCAATTCTTTCATGTTCTTATAACTCAGGAAAAGATCTAATAACTTGCCCAAGATGAATTGATTCCAAATCTGGCTTTTAGATCCACTAACTTGTTCGAATCAATAAATTAGTGAAATTCAGCATTATTTATTATTATTTAATTGGAATCAAGAACCCATATGATAAATGTTCCATATTTGTGATGACAATATATGCTTTAGAGGCTTATTCTAATCCCCCCACTTTATTGTCTTTTCCTATTCTTAATGAGTATCCTGACAAGATATTGCAATGAGACTCTTTTGTCTTGTCTTGACTGTTGGTGAAAGTGCCCAAACAATTAAAATTGACCTTGCTAAATCATTGGTGAGATTGTAACTATCCTTTACTCTTCAAGTTATTGGAAAACTAGGTTGGGCCACTAGACAATATTATCTTCCAAGTTTTTGTCAAGAATTTCAATTAAAATTATTAATTTATAAACTAATTCCATTGGCTAGTTTGCTAGTGTGAAAGAACTAGATTTCAGTAAGACCAATATCCATTAGTTGGACTTGTAAAAAATTGGTTTAGGTGCTAAATTTTAGTTAATTATGTAATAAGATGCTTTGAACGAATAGAGAGATACACACAAACCATAAACAATATACAAAAAGAAGAAATACATGCAATTTCACCCAATTAATATGCTACATCAAACTGAGTCAATATTACTGAAATATTGTTTCGTTTATAATAAATGAATTTGCAATGTTGTTTGCTATCACTCATTACAAGATAAAAGTATGTTTATATACTAGGTTTAAAGACTAAAACCTAGTATTACTGATCGGGCAATGGGACCTCTGAATGCATCCGTGTGGCTCATTAATGCTAAAGTGGTAGACAACTCCAACATGCTTGAATATGTATAATTGAGTTTGGTTGAGCTTGAAATATGTATTATTCTAACTAGTATATGAGTTTACTCCATTCTTGGACTATCCTAGCATTATTAGCACTGAATAATTTGGGGGAAATTGCACAAACTTCTCCAAATTATGTCCATTAAATGAAATAAATTAGCCTGCAAAATGAGTCTATCATTACCAAGACAAATGACTAGATGGAAAATTTGGATTGATCTGTAGTTTATAAATTATAAATATGTGCGTGTTTTTGGAGATTCTGAATTGGGTTCAAATTTTATTCAGTCTATTGACAGTAACTTCATACTTTTGAGCAGTTTGGATTGGCCTGTGTGGACAAGCTTACGGAGAAGAGCAATATGCCAATATCATTAGCTTGGAACCTATACTTATAAATAATTATTGTATTCCAGTTTGTCTCCCAATATCTGTAATTTGGATATTCATGCACAAAATATTAGTACTGGTAGTTTCAGCTAAGGCCTGCAAATACTCCATTAGGTGCATACCTGCACTACTTGGATTTGCTATTCTTCGGTCACTAGTTCAGCCGACCCATGTAAATTTTTGGCATATTATCTTGTAGGAAATCCTGCAGCTGCTCTACTTTGTTTCGCAATGCATCTTAGAGGTAAGGCCTTTGGACTGGGATAATGATGGGCTCAGCTGTACAAGCAATTTTGCTTGCCATGATAACCTCTTTAAAAAATTGGCAAAAACAGGTTCCAAGTCCATTAATTGAAACATTTTCTGTATCAAGAGTTTATTCTTTTCACCCTTGGTCCTCCATTTGCTTGCTGGGATTGCTTTTTGTAAGAAAATAAAATTTCGTTTTGCTCTATATCCACCATTTCCTAGAAAGCAACTCGAGGTTAAAAATCCTTTTAACATGTTGGTTGATTTGAATTTGCATGTGGATTTTTCACAAGCAACCACGGGTAGGGAGAAAATATTTGAGGAAACGATTTCTGCTGAAAACAGATTTGTTTGATGTAGAATTAAGGGTCACTGTACCAATTAATTTAGTTCATTTCCTCATATCAGAATCTTTGGAGTAAAGAATCGGGCTTCAGTTTCGTTTCTGGTTTGACCAATTAATAGGTATTGTAACAATTTAACCATTTTAAATTTTGATATAGACATACAGTCCTGTGTAAGTTTAAAGAAGAATAAAAACAATACCATGGTCGTGGGAAGCTTAACTACTGGATTACCTTCCTAAAATTAAAATAATGGTGGCAATCCAATATAGTTTATAATGCGTTTAAAGCCAAGCCTAAATCCAAAATGTCTGCCCTTATCTAATTTTTTAAACATTCACATATTCACATAGACTGCATGAAAACACAATGCATGTGCGAGTTTATGAGATCCAAATCCGAGCACATATTTTATAGTTGAGTTATCATTAACATAAAACAATGAATAGAATAAGTTTGTTAGCTGAGAACACATAGGCAGTGATAAAGAGGCAAATGGAAGAGAAAAATTTGCCTAAGAGGGAAGAGAAGATATGGAAGGTTGTAACAAGGGCTGCCTTTTTGGAAGAGCTAAAGAAGTTGAGTTTCTTGGCAGCACCTATGGTGGCTGTCACTGTTTCACAGTACCTTATGCAAGTTGTATCTATGATAATGGTGGGACATCTTGGACAACTCTCAATCTCAAGTCTCTCCATCGCCACCTCTTTCACCAACGTCACTGGCTTCAGTCCACTGGTATATTGTTTCTCAATTTCTCCTGCATTTGCTTTATTCAGTTTATAATTGCATGCAAAATGAATCTATCTTGATGTTGTTGCAAAGAAAAATGACAGGATGTGATTCTTGTATTTATAGAGTGCATGAGTTATATTTGAGTTTTCAAGTCAGCAGGTTAATTAATTCAAACTTGTCAAGTCTATGATTGATATTATCTTTTAACTATCGACCAGTTTGGATTGGCCTGTGCATTGGAGACTCTCTGTGGACAAGCTTACGGAGCAAAGCAATATCATAAGCTTGGAACCTACACTTACTCATCCATAATTATTCTCATTCCAATTTGTTTCCCAATATCTGTTATTTGGATATTCATGGACAAAATATTAGTACTGTTAGGCCAAGACCCTCAAGTTTCAGCTGAGGCCTGCAAATACTCCATTTGTCTCATACCTGCACTACTCGGATTTGCCGTTCTTCGTTCACTAATTCACTACCTCCAGTCTCAGAGTTTGATTCTCCCAATGTTCTTGAGCTCATGTGCAACTCTGTGTGCCCATATCCCCCTTTGTTGGACTCTAGTATATAAGGTGGACTTGGGAAATAGAGGAGCAGCGTTATCCCTGTGTCTATCTTATTGGTTGAATGTGATCGTCCTTGGACTTTACATTAGATACTCTTCATCATGTGAGAAAACCTGCACTTTCATCTTGAGTGACATTTTCTCAAGCATTAAGGAGTTTCTTCGTTTCGCACTTCCTTCTGTTGTAATGATATGGTAATTACTAGATTTCACCGTACAACAAGAAAATGTTGTAATGATGAGCAACCAGGAGGACTGGTATACCGTAGGAAGAGCTGGGGTAAAAAGCAGAAGAATATTGCTGACACTTGTGCGTAAAAGGTTGAGTTTGTTAGAAAGGACAGATGGCTTGAGGGGAGTGAATATAGGAGAATTCAGTTAGGAGCACAATAGGTGCTAGGAAAGAATAAAAACAGGGGAGGAGAGAAAGAAAGGGACTTTTGGAAAAGTAAATTGAAAGGAGGTCACCGACCCTCGAAGTCGAGATTTGGGAGGTGGTCGACCCTCAAGTCGGGCCTCATATTTATCCTTTTGGGTTGTACTTTCTTTGCATTTTAAGGACTATTTCTGAGTTGTTTTGCTTATTAAATATCGAGCTAGGATTGTTGGAATATATCTATTTTTGTCTGTGGATCATTTGTCTACTGAGATTAATACAACAAGTTCCTTTTACTGCTTTTTGAGACTTTGGCTTGTGAATGTGTATGGTTTGCTGGTAGTCTGAGTAATTTGCAGGACAGGTTCTATCAAGTGGTATCAGAGCACTTGTGGTCTGGGTAATGGTTGTGACGAGGATGGATTCTAGACTTGATAATGTGGAGAAAGAGGTCACAAAATTAGGAGTGGGAAATGGGAACCATCCGGAGTGCTTGGTGGAGTTGCAACATGGGTAAGACGAAAGAATGAGGAAGAGGCAGAGAGAGGTACGTTCAACAGAAAATATTCAGCCTCACAACGAAGAAAATGTAATTGGAGACAGTGGTCCGAAGCATTAACCAAAACCGCAATGAAATGGGGGGAAGAAAATTGGAGATGCCAGTTTTTTCGGGTGAAGATCCTTATGGGTGGATTTTTAGAGTAGAGCGGTACTTCAGTATCAATGGGATATCGGAAGAAGGGAAGTTGGCAGCAGCTGCGGTTTGCATGGAGGGAGAAGCTATCAATTGGTTCCAATGGACCGAATCCAGAACACCGGCCAACTCGTGGGCTATGTTGAAATTAACGCTACTTCAGAGATTCAGTGGATCCCAAGAACTCAACCCGTATGAATCTCTAATGGCAATGAAGCATAGGGTTCGGGTAGTAGATTCCGCCGTCGTTGAAGCAGCAGACTCTTTTGGTAGGGGAGAAAGAGATCCTACAGAAGCCAAGCCGTTTGTGAATGGATTAAAAACAGAAGTTAGGGTGAGGTTAGAATGGGCCAACCAAACTCATTAATTCAGACTATTGAACTGGCCCAAAGAGTTGAGGAAAAGAATCAGGCCTTGGAAGAAGCCCAAGTGGGAGCAAATAGGGCCTCACGCACATTAGGGCTGGGATTGTCAGATGGATCCAGGAGTTCAACCCGCTTTGACCACCCGACCCGAAATAATAGTAATACATGGAGTTCGACCCGATTTGAAAACCCGACCCGAATTAATATTAATCCCAAATTTCCAAATGCGATGGAATCCCTAAAATCTAACCCAAACCCAAATTCCTTCTCCCATCTCAATCGACGTTCACCAGAATCTTACACGCAAGGTTCATCGGCGAATTCCTCCACCCGCGATCAATCGACGACGAACTTCCGCCATTCGATGCTGTAATTTCCAATGAGAGAGACTTTCCCTTCCGTCGAATGACGATGCAGATTCAGAAAACGAAAAAGGGAAAAACTTTGCTTTGGTGTGATGGGAAATATTCGATTGGGCACAAATGTGGGGAGAAACAATTCCAGATCATTCTGATTGATGAAGAGGAAGAGGATTCAGATCTGATGGGGAGTGGGGGTACTTTCGAAACAGGAACAGAGCTACAGCAGGAAAATGTGGAGCTTTCCTTGAGCTCAGTGGTGGGGATTCAGGGTCCGAAGACGATGAAACTCAAGGGAAAAATCCAAGGTAAGGAAGTGATTGTGTTGATTGATAGTGGGGCTTCCCACAACTTTATTAGTTCAACGGTTGTAGAGAGGTTGAGAATGCCAGTGGTGGGTACGCAATCTTTCGGGGTCAGAGTAGGTGATGGGTATAGTGTGAGGTGTGAAGGGGAATGTCGGAACGTGTGTTTGGAATTACAGGAGGTGACGATTGTGCAAAATTTTTTCCCATTTGATATGAGCAGTGCTGACGTCCTTCTGGGGATTGCTTGGCTTGAAACTCTAGGTGAAACTAGGACGGATTGGAGACACCAAACTATGAGGTTCACGTTCGGCAACCAGGTAGTTTGCTTGTATGGGGATCCGTCGCTTAGTAAAACTATGGTATCCCTCAAAGCAATTATTAAAGCAGTACAGAATGAAGGACAAGGCTGTTTGGTAGAATTCTTGGGCACATGCACTCAAGCTGAACAGATTGGGAGTATCGATGACAGTTTGCTGGAGGTTTTGGGTAGATTTAGCCGAGTCTTTGAGCCCCTTCAGGGGTTACCACCTGTCCGGTCAAAAGATCATGCCATCCAATTGGTTCCGTAAGCACAACCGCCGAACCTCAGGCCATACCGGTATCCTTATTATCAGAAAAATGAAATAGAGCGTATTGTCAAGGAAATGTTGACCTCAGGAATTATAAAGCCAAGCATCAGTCCGTTCTCTAGTCCTGTGTTGTTGGTGAAAAAGAAGGATGGAGGGTGGAGATTTTGTGTAGACTATCGGGCAGTTAATAAAATCACAATTCCGGATAAATTTCCGATTCCCGCGATTGATGAATTGTTCGACGAGCTTGACGGGGCAACAGTATTTTCAAAACTGGATTTGAAATCCGGATATCATCAAATCCGAGTGAAACCAGAGGATACACCCAAGACCGCCTTTCGAACACACGAGGGGCACTATGAATTCCTAGTAATGCCGTTTGGCCTCACCAATGCACCGGCGACCTTTCAAGCAGCCATGAATGATGTATTCAGGCCGTACTTAAGAAAATTTTTATTGGTGTTCTTCGACGATATACTGATTTACAGCCGTGAAATGGACGAACATGCGAAGCATCTGAGCATTATTTTGCAGGTATTGTTGGAGAATCAGTTGGTGGTTAATCAAAAGAAGTGTCAATTCGGACAGCTTCAATTAGAATACTTGGGTCATATAGTGTCAGCTAAGGGCGTGGCCGTGGATCCTTCAAAGATAGCTAGCATAACCAAATGGCCAGAACCAAAGGACGTCCGAGCACTCCGAGGCTTTCTGGGGTTGACAGGATATTACCGCCGATTCGTGCGCGATCACGGTAAAATAGCTCTTCCACTCACCGCCCTACTAAAAAAAGATTCTTTTGTATGGAATGCAGCAACTCAACGGGCTTTCGAAGAGTTAAAGCGCATCATGACCAGCGTCCCTGTACTCCGGATGCCCAATTTCACTCAAGAATTTATTATAGAGACCGATGCTTCAGCAGCGGATTAGGGGCTGTATTGATGCAAGAAGGGCGGCCTATAGCATTTCTCAGCAAGGGATTGTCTCTCAACTCTAAACTGAAATCTGTCTATGAAAGGGAATTGATGGCCGTAGTCCTGGCTGCATGTGCTGGGCGCCATTACCTCGGGTAGACGCTTTGTTATCCGAATGATCACGGAGTCTCCATTTTTTAATGCACTGAAACTTTTAAGTGAAAGTCACAGAAATGGGTTATCAAACTGTTGGGACTTGACTTCAATATCCAATATAAACCTGGCCCACAAAACAAAGCCGCAGATGCTCTGTCCAGGATGCCTGGTACGGTTGAACATCATGCCCTATCTGTGGGATGTTTTTCTGGATTAGACAGTCTTGAAGATGCAGTTCAGCAGGATGCTAAATTAAGTGGGATTATACAACAGTTACTGATTGACCCGAACAGCCATCCTCGTTTCAAATTGGTGGGCCGCCATTTGCTATACAACAACAGGTTAGTATTACCTAAATCTGGACCTCACATCCAAATGATACTCCACGAATTTCATACTTCACCCATCGGGGCCACTGGATTTTTTTCGCACATATAAACGGATCTCGAACGTGTTGTTTTGGGAAGGAATGAAGAATGATATCAAGGCATTTGTCGCGGCCTGCAGTGTGTGTCAACAAAATAAATACGATGCACTTAGTCCAGCAGGTTTGCTTCAACCATTGCCGATTCCTACTCAGGTATGGGCTGATGTTTCTATGGATTTCATTCTGGGGTTACCCAAAGCAAATGGGGTTGATACCATTCTGGTGGTGGTCGATCGTTTGACAAAGTACAACCATTTTCTCACTCTTAAACACCCGTACACAGCCAAGGTGGTGGCGGATCTGTTCATAAAAGAAGTGGTAAGATTGCATGGTTTTCCCCGAAGCATTGTTTCCGACCGAGACAGAATTTTCATGAGCAATTTTTGGGCTGAATTATTCAAACAGTCTGGGACACATTTACACATGAGTTCAGCTTACCATCCGCAGACAGATGGTCAAACAGAAGTGGTAAACCGCTGCTTAGAGACGTACCTTCGATGCTTTGTTAATAGCCACCCACAACAGTGGCCTAAATGGGTTCCCTGGGCAGAATTCGGTTCAACACCACTTATCATAGTTCCACAGGTATGTGTCCATTTAAGGCTCTCTATGGCCGCGACCCTCCAACAGTGCTGCGCTATGCTGACCACACATCTTCCGTTGAAGACGTTGACCAGCAACTTCAACTACGAAACCGGGCCTTCGAGGAGCTAAAGGCCAATCTTCTCAAAGCTCAAAACCGCATGAAAGTGTATGCCGATCGCCATCGCCGGGAAGTGACATTTGAGGTCGGCGACTCTGTCTATTTGAAGTTACAGCCATATAGATTACGTTCTATAGCCCCTCGGTTTAATGAAAAACTGAGCCCCCGGTTTTACGGTCCTTTTGAGATCACGGACAGAATTGGGGCTGTGGCCTACAGGTTGGCTCTACCTTCTTCAGCTCGTATACACAACGTTTTTCATGTTTCACAATTAAAGAAAGCAACTTTCCCAATTCCACATAGTCAACCTTTACCGGCAGCCCTCAATGAAGATTTAGTGTTACAATTGGAACCTGAAGTAGTTCTCAAAAAAAGGAAACTTCTGAATGGCCAGTGGGAAGTGTTAATTCAATGGAAGGGCTTACCATCCTATGAAAACACATGGGAGGATTTTGACATCATTCACAACCAATTTCCTTCTTTCCACCTTGAGGACAAGGTGGGTCTCCTTGGGGAGGGTAATGATGAGCAACCAGGAGGACTGGTATACCGTAGGAAGAGCTGGGGTAAAAAGCAGAAGAATATTGCTGACACTTGTGCGTAAAAGGTTGAGTTTGTTAGAAAGGACAGATGGCTTGAGGGGAGTGAATATAGGAGAATTCAGTTAGGAGCACAATAGGTGCTAGGAAAGAATAAAAACAGGGGAGGAGAGAAAGAAAGGGACTTTTGGAAAAGTAAATTGGAAAGGAGGCTGCTGACCCTCGAAGTCAGTATTTGGGAGGTGGCTGACCCTCGAAGTCAGTCTATTACTTATCCTTTTGGGTTGTACTCTTTACTGCATTTTACGGACTATTTCTGAGTTGTTTTGCTTATTAAATATCGAGCTAGGATTGTTGGAATATATCTATTTTTGTCTGTGGATCATTTGTCTACTGAGATTAATACAACAAGTTCCTTTTACTGTTTTTGAGACTTTGGCTTGTGAATGTGTATGGTTTGCTGGTAGTCTGAGTAATTTGCAGGACAGGTTCTATCATAATGATATGGTAATTACTAGATTTCACCGTACAACAAGAAAATGTGCTAGTTTAATTCTGTTAGAATTTCTTTT
>CM047739.1:19473686-19498265 GCA_026225825.1 Pistacia integerrima
ATTACTTGTCCAAGCGACCTACTATCGCCGACGGGATACACAGTTATCCTAGCAACGCGGGGGCCTGCGAAACGAAGTTTTTCTTCTTTCACTATGATGGCTATTGCCGCTTCTAGGAACCGAGCAGGCCTCTTTCTCTCTTTTTTGTTTTTTTTTTTTTACATACTCATTACATTCGAAGTGTGCTCTTTCTAACGACCTGATTCCTTTTTGACATTTAACAAGACAACCAACTTAAGGCTGCTCTTCGATAGAAGTAGGATTGTGCACTTCGGCTCCCTACCCGAGGATAAGCACGATGCGAAGAAACTCGTGACGACTGCGAATTTACAAAAATACGGTTTCTTCAACACAAACGCGTCATTAGAGCCCCCATCGAGTAAGTCCTGCTAACTGATTCTTTTCTGTTCGTGAAGTAAAATACCTTTGCTAACGATGCTTTGCATGCAGCGACCATGCCTCCGAAGGAGTCAGAGCAGCCGCGACGAAGGCCGCTCAATTTTCCCCGGTTGAGAAAAGCCAAGGTGACCGATGTTGCTCCGAACATCCCCTCGGCTGAAGGCGCAACATCGGGCCAACCGGCGCGACCTACCAAAACTTCTTAGCCACAACCGCCAGAGGACGCGCCAATGCAAACCACGAAGGTCTCCTAGCCATCGTCTGCTCGCCCGAGGATGAAGACAATGGCTCAACGAAAAAAGAGGAGGCAGATTCAAGTCGAAGAGTCAGAGACCGAGTCTGAGGGCGAGCAGCCCAAGAGGTCGTAGAAGGACTTCGGAAGAAGGTCGGGTAAGGAACCGATGGACGACATGACCACTGCTGAAGGCGCCAAGAAGGATACTCCAGTGTTGGACTCGTTTGGGAACCTGTCGGAGTACCTGCAGCCGGTGGTCTACACTTTATTGGAATGCGGACTCTCAGAATCATTTGAGCAGTTCGCAAATTCCAGCGACGTGGACCTAATGTTCACGTCGGTCCAACACTTAAGCAAGGTGAACCAACTGTCCTCGGCGAGGACTACCCTTTGCTCATTTTGATTAGCTAACTCTATCTTTCTTTGTTCGCAGGCCCTTCTTCCCATGCAAATGTCCCTAGAGAAGGTTCAATTGGGAGCCGCAAAGGGGGAGGTTGCTCTGAAGGAAGAGAATGCAACGCTCAAGCGAAGCTTGGAGGCCACCGTAACAGAGAGAAACCTATCTTCTGAATTGGAGAACCAGACTTGAATGAAAGAGACGCAGCTCTTCGCACGGTGGACTTCTAGAAAGCGCAGTTCGAGAAACATGGAGAGGAGATAAAGGAGTTACAAAGGACCATAGCCAGACTCTCCAAGGAGGCCGAGGAGAAGGATCAGGAGCTCAAAGTGACCTCTCTGCAGGCTTTGTGAACAGAACAAGAGAGAGACACTTCCGAGAAGCAAAGGCAAGCTCTCGAAGCTGAACTTCAGGCAAGTCAGGGAAAAGTTACTTCCTTGACAGAGGAGATGCAGAATCAGGCAGCGGAGGTCGAGTAGAAGGTTGCTGAATGGGCGATCGAGTCTATCTACGCCTTGCGACGGAAGAATCCGCGACTTGATATGTTCGACCTCCCAGAGGACTGGCGAGATACACTTATGTCTATGGCGCGGGAGGACGATGAAGCGACGACCTCTCGAGCAGGAGGTTCAGGACATGCCTCGGATAAACCCTCAGCCAACCAGCCCTAGGACGACGAGGTCGTTCCTTTGGGAGCCAGATTAGGGCTTTTAGTCATGCCATTTTGCCTGCTGTACTCCTCATTAATGAAATACATTTTGACTTTTACAATTTCTGTTCGCTTTATTATACATGAGTACTTCCTGATTGCTTACATTTATTGAACAAGTGTGACAACATAACTCATTTGCACGAAAAAGATCACATGCTAAGATTGTTACAAACGCGCAAGATAACACTTTACAAGGAAATGACTTACAAAAATCAGAAATTAATTTACAAGGAAAATTGAGTTTGGAATTACTGATAGTATGGTCGAAGGTGCTCAGCATTCCAAGCTCAGGGTACTTTGGAACCGTTCAGCCTTTTGAGATGATAAGTCCCCGGTCTGATTACTTTGTCGATGCGGCATGGACCTTCCCAGTTCAGTCCTAAAACTCCCGCACTTGGTTCCCTAGTACCGAGAAGAACTTCCTTTAACACAAAGTCGCCGACCTGGAAGTCTCTTCGTCTGACCTTTGAATCAAAGAACTTCTTCGCGCGTTGCTGATAGGCTGCTGTCTTTAAGCGAAGCCTTGTTGCGATGTTCTTCAACAAGGTCTAGGCTTGCTCTTATAAGTGTCTCGTTGTCGGCCTCATTGTACAAGTCCCTCCGAAGTGAACCAGTTCCTACCTCTACAGGGATCATCGCTTCGCATCCGTATGCCAGCAAAAAAGGTGTTTCTGAGATGGAGGTTCTTAGAGTTGTTCTGTACGCCCATAGGACTTCGGGGAGGTCGTTGGCCCAATTTCCTTTGGCTGCGCCAAGTTTGGCCTTCAGAGTGTGCTTGATGGTTTTGTTGACAGCTTCAATTGGCCATTTGCTTGCAGTCTTGTGACTAAGGCGAATTTTTTATGGATACCCAGCTCGTCGCAAAACTGTTTGAATTCCTCGTTGTTGAACTCTTTCCCATTATCCGAGATGAGGGTATGAGGAATTCTAGCAAAGACACAATATTCTTGAAAACGGAAGTTCTTTGAGCTTAGTCGTGATCGCGGCTAGCGGTTCGGCTTCTACCCATTTGGTGAAGTAATCTACCGCGACCACGACATATTTGACTCCCCCTTTCCCAACTGGCATGGGGCCGATGAGATCGATCCCCCACATGGAAAAAGGCCAGGGGCTAGTCATAGTTATCAGTTCGTGGGAGAGAGCTCACGGTATGCTCGCGAACCGCTGACACTTATCACACCTCTTGACAAAGTTGTAGGGGTCATCTTGAATTCGGGGCCAATAGTACCCTTGACGAACAACCTTGTTTGCAAGAGATCGTGCGGCGGTGTGATTACCGCAGATCCCTTCATGAATTTCCCTCATGATGTAGTCTGCTTCTTCGCTTGTTACACATCGAAGGAGAGGGGTACTAAATCCTCTCCTATACAGCTGGTCCCCGATGAGGGTGTAACAAGCAGATCTTGTTCGCAGAACCTTGACTTTGTCATCGGGCAAGATCCCATCCTTGAGGTATTGAAAAATGGGAGTCATCCAGGAATCTGATTGTGTCACATTCACGGCCTGATCGATCGGGCTGATACTTAGGGCCTCGACGAATCGAACAGGAATGCTATCCGGTGCTTCTAAGTCCAACGGCAAGGCTATTCTTGCTGTGTCCCGCCCACGAGTTGTTATCTCGGGAATCGAGTGATTTGAAGTGCTTGAACGCTCGAGCGACCTTAGCTTCTTTAAGATAACGGACCATGTTTTCTTCCCTGGCTTGGTATTCCCCCAAAATCTTGTTAACGATCAGCATGGAGTCGCTGTAGACACTGATCGTGGTTGCACCCATTTCTTTGGCCAACCACAATCTAGTGAGCAGAGCTTCATACTCGGCCTTATTGTTGGTTGCCTTGAATCCGAACCGAAGAATGCCATGAACACGAGCCCCTTCGGGGCTCAGAAGGAGAAGACCTGCACCGACCCTCTTTCTGTTCGATGATCCGTCGATGTAGAGGCTCCAAGTCGACAGATTCTGAGTAGTTTCATGGATGGCTTTGCTAGGCAGTTGCTCTGATTCACTTGGAAGATAGGAGAATTCTGAGATGAAGTCAACAACTGCCTGCCCTTTGATAGTCGATCTTGGCTTGTACTCCAGATCGAACTGACTCAATTCTATGGCCTATTTAACCAATTTACCTGATGCCTCCGGCTTCTGGAGGACCTGCCTGAGTGGGTAATTAGTCATCACATGGATAGTATGGGCATGGAAGTAAGGTCGCAGCTTTCTGGAAGCGATCAGCAGGGCATAGGCTAATCGCTCCATTTTTGGATACCGCATCTCGGCATCTGCCAGACGCTTGCTCGCATAGTACACTGACCATTGTACCTTTTCCTCTTCCCAAATTAGGGCTGCACTGACCGCGAACTGAGAGACGGATGGATACAAAAGCAGGATCTCTTGCGGAAAAGGCTTGGACAGGAGAGGTGGTTTCCCGAGGTGTTCTTTTATACTTTGGAACGCCTGTTCGCACTCGGGAGTCCACTCGAACTTCTTGTTGGCCTTTAGAACATTGAAGAACGGTAAGCAATGATCTGTTAGCCTCGATATGAAGCGACTTAGTGCCGCTATTCGCCTATTAAGACTCATGACCTGTTTTTTACTGGTCAGACTTTCCATATCGAGCAGAGCTTGAATTTTCTCGGGGTTTATTTCTATCCCCCGCTGGTTAACCATGTATCCTAGAAATTTTCCTGACGATACTTCGAACGAATACTTGAGAGGATTCAGTTTCATTCTGTACAGTCACGGAGGATATCAAACATCTCAGCGAGATGCGCAATGTGATCTGAGGCGACATGGGATTTGACTAGCCTGTCATCCACATAGACCTCCATTGTTTTTCCGATCTAGTCGGAGAACATTCGATTAACCAATCGCTGGTAGGTTGCGCCAGCATTCTTGAGGCCGAAGGGCATAACTTTGTAGCAATACAACCCCCGATCTGTAATAAAAGACGTATGCTCTTCGTCTAGCCTGTACATCAGAATTTGATTATATCTCGAGTACGCGTCCATAAAACTTAGCAACTTGTGCCCTGAGGTGGCATCCATGAGCTGGTCAATTCTTGGCAGAGGGAAGTTGTCTTTAAGACATGCCTTGTTGAGGTCGCTGAAGTCGACACAAGTTCGCCACTTGCCATTGGGCTTTCTTTCCAGAACTGGGTTCAGGCTAACCCAGTCTGGGCAGAGCCTCTCGGATGGACCTGCTTTCGGAGGAGGTTGTTCACCTCCAATTTTAAGCCGGCATATCGCTCCGGATCCATTGCTCTTCTTTTCTAGCGAACTGGCTTAGCTTCGCTGTCGATGTTTAACGCATGGCAAATGATGTCTGGGCTGATCCCGACCATATCTCGCGTGCACTTGTGCGAACACATCGATATTTTTTTCAGAAGTCTACTCTCGGAGGTGAGCTGGGGGATGAGACTGCTCCCAATCCTTAACACTCGGCTCGGCTCCTTCAGGTCGACCGACACTTCGGACAAATCCCCAATTGGGCCATTGGAAGGGTTTTCCAGAATTCGAGGATCTATATTATCCTCTGCTGGGCCAGGCTGTGGCTCGATCCGGCTGATCGTCATAGCTTGTCGGGGAATACCTCGCATAATGCCCTTCCCTTTACACGCCATCTGTACTGTTTTTATGTAGCAGTCGCGAGATACGCTTTGCAATCTGCTTACTTCCCCTATCCCTGTCGGGGTGGGGAACTTCATCTTGAGATGGTATATAGAAGTGACTGCCTGGAAGCTTATCAGTAGAGGTCACCCTAGGATTCCATTGAAGGCAGATAGGCAATCCACGACCAAGAATTCAGTAACCTTAGTCACTTGCCATAGTCACCCAAACGTGGACCTAAGTTCGGATCGCTTCCTTTGGGGATCGGGGGTGGGGTCCCCCTGTGAAAGCCATAAAGAGGGATCGAGGCGGGCTTCAGGTCAGCCTCATCCAAGTTCATTCTTTCGAAAGCGGTCTGGAACAGGATGTTCACAGCGGTTCCGTTGTCCACTAGCATTCTACGGACGTTATGGTGCCCTATGAAGGGCGTGATCACAAGGGTGTCGTCGTGAGGATGATACAAACGGGCTGTCTCCTTCTCGTAGAAGGTGATCGGCTCCTCCTTGCGAACCTTTTGTGGTCACTGCGATGTGTTCATCACCCTGATTGGGTCATGATAAGCTTTGCGAGCATATCTTTCTTGCGCACCTCGCGTGTTTCCCACGAGGTGCGGTCCTCCAAAAATTATGTTAACACTACTATACCCTTTGCGATCACGACGCTTTTTCCCTTGCTCCCATTGGCTCTTCTCTTGCGCGGGAGCGGAGTCGTCAATATACTCTTTGAAGTGCCCTTTCTTGATGAGCTTTTCGATTGTTTGTTTTAGAGCTCGACACTCATCGATGTGATGCCCGTTGTCCTGATGGAAGCGATAGTATTTTTTATTATTTCTAGCTATCACAAGAGTTTTCATGGGCTCGGGCTCCCCGAGCAGACTGGCTTCCTCGGATTTATCAAGAATGGCCGATACAAACGCATTCAGTAGAGTATATTGGTTTTTGTCGCAATCACGACGAGGAACAAGTTCATAAGACTTTTTGTGCTCGTAGAGAGGTTTCTTCCCTTTTCGCTGATCGTCAGCGTCCCCTCTGCGATCAGCTCTTCTATTTTCGCCACGACCAAACATATTGCCCGAAGCGCCGGGGTCGCGACGGCAGAGTGCTGCCAATGAATTTTCTATCCAAAGGAGCTTTTTCGCAAGGTTTTAGAATCCCGTGAGGGAAACATCGTCCTCAGCCTGTAATTCTTTCCATAGGTCGGTTTATGGACGAACTCCAGCTATGATGAGAGTCCGAATAGACTCTTCGGGAGTATAAGCCACCTTGTTGAGTTCTCTGTGGAAACGATCAATGTAGGACTGGAGGGATTCATCCCTTTCTTTCCTTATATTGCAGAGGTAGCTCAAAGGCATCGAAAACTTTCGATTCGCTTGAAAATGCCTCAGAAACGTCGCACTCATCTGAGGCCACGAACTGATTGATCCTGCTGTGAGCGACCTGAACCACCGTTTGGCATGGGAGGTCAATTTCACTACCAAACAGCGGCATTTTTTCAAATCTGAGACCTGGTAAAGCTCCATCAGGTCGTTAAATTCATATAAATGATCCTGCGGATCAAAATTTTCATCAAACGCCCGCATGTTGAGCATCCTGAACCTTGGTGGGAGTAGAGCGGCTAACACTTCGGGAGAGAAGGGGGACGTAGATGCGACCTGCCCCTGCTCATTTTGTTGAGCTCTTAGTCTATCTAGAGCTCACTACAGCTCCTCAATTTGCGGCAATGGAGCCGCATGGGGGTTGCTTTCACCCATGCGAGTTCGATTTTCGTGGTTACGATTGAGGAATGTCCGAGGTCAGGTTCCTCTTCGCCTCGGCCGACAGTTCCGGCCACTTCTTGACACACACTGGCTAGAGGCGTGTGATGGCGATGAAAGGTGCGGGGTATTTTCACGACCTTTGCGGTGGTAAGAATTGCCTCGCGAAGTATGGGACCCTCTTGCATGGTGACGATCAGGATTGTTTTACTGGCGGTGATAAGAATCGGCCCATCCAGCACTTTTATGGGTGTGTACTTGCGACGTGGCATAGGACAACTCGGGCTGCATCTTTTCATCGAGTCTCAACGAGACTGGTATTCTGTTTGGGACGCAGTCGGTGTTTGTTGGCCCTTTGGAGCCTATAGGCTTGTTTTTTGCCACTAGCTTACCCTTTCGTCTATGCGGTGCAGTGCTCGCGGCACGGGCTATTTCCCTTTGCCGCGCTTTCGTGCGACTTGCAGGCGTTTTTGGCAGTTGCTCTGTCGCAGCTAACTTGGATGGCGCCTTGGTCCAAACGGTCCAACCTTCGGTTAACCATCTGGAGAGTATTGTCAAACCTCTCCAGGTAGCTTCTTATAGCGTCAAGCTGTGAACTTGACGGGATATCTCCTGCAGCATTTTGCGGGGCTGAAGGTTTTTTGGAAGAAGTGTCCCCCTGCACTTGGGGGAGCCCTTCAGCACTCTGGTTGGTTTGCTCAGGTTCTGGTTGGCGGGCCATTTATTGTTGTAGGACCAGTAAGTTGGAGATTCTCCTGATGAAGAGTGAACACTAAATCAGCCCTCCTTCTAGCGCCTAACTGTTGATGCGTGATTTTTACATCAACGAAACGCATGTGTGAAATGTTGAGCAGGCCCAAAGGACACACGTGAATGTAAAGGAAAATGATAGTAAATGCAATGGGGACAGTTTTTAAAGTGGTTCGGATGCTAAGGTAGCAAGTCCTACGTCCACTGATGCATATATTGATGATAAGGGTCAGGTCGCTTTTAACTGACTGACTTTACAATGATATTACAAGGTATCAAATGTTAATAATTCTAGGGAGACAGAGAGGTTAATCAAGTGTAAAAAATGTGCGAATCCCCTTTAATGAGAGAGGAGCTCCCAATTTATAGTGGGATGCATTGAGGCAATGATCACTAAATCTGTAAGTTGGTGGGATTATCCGTGCAAATCCTTCTTTATGTCACATTGTCCACCTTCCAGAGTGATTTGCGCAATTTAGAGTAGGGATTGGACATGTGGGATCACCACAGCTTCTGGCTGGCCTGACGCACACCCACTATTCGGAAGCAGGCTATAGTTGTACCTATGATCTGACTTTTGTAGGCTGATTGGACCTAACGTCAGCCCTTATATTTTTTAGGCATAACAATTTTTTTTTTTTTTCCCAAACTTGAGGAGTAGCAATGGCTTCAGTTGGTTCAAAATTTGGGGGTTTTGGGAAAAGTTTTTTGAAAAAAGTTAAAAAAAAGTTGAATTGGGCAAGTATTATGAGGTAGGATTTATAAATTAATAAAATGCCCCCTATGTTTGTTTTTTTATAAAATACCCCCTATAATAAAACATTAAAAGTTAACAAAAACACCCCTAACCCACCCTCAAATAGGGGGCTATGCCACCACCACCTGGAGGTGGCCTGAGTCATCTTATCTGCATGACCGGTTTGGATCTTGCCTTGGCCAGCGCCGCTTATGACCTTTTCCTTTTCCGACCAGATCCACGGATCTAAAGGCGACAAAGGCCGATTGACTGCGTATCGTCGTATTTGTCTGATCCGCTTGTTGGCCGTCATGACCAACCTAGCCACACGAAAGATCCGTCACCAATCGAATGCCCACCAGATCCACCGTGGATCCGCCGGTAAAAGGCGTTGGATCGAGATCGGCACTACCAATTTGGTCATCTACCAGGTATTCGCAAGATAGTCGTCCATCCAGCGTGATTTCGTTTCGGCCATTTTTCAGGTGGTGGCCTTAACTGCAAATGTGGGTGGGTGCGGATTGGGGTTGGGGTTTTTATTTTTATTTTTAAAAAATTTTTAAAAAAATATTTAGGGGTATTTAATTAAATTAACAAATTTAGAGGGTTTGAAAAAAATTGAATAATATTGAAAGTAGTATTCCCAAAAATGAGGGCTTCGTTTGGTTCAAAATTTGGGGGTTTTGGGAAAAGTTTTTTGAAAAAAGTTAAAAAAAAGTTGAATTGGGCGTGTGTTACGAGATATGATTTATAAATTAATAAAATACCCCCTATGTTTGTTTTTTTACAAAATACCCCCTATAATAAAACATTAAAAGTTTATAAAAACACCCCTAACCCACCCTCAAATACCCCGCCGGCCACCACCAGCGGAGGTGGTCGGAGTCGTCTTAGATCCAGCCGGTCATGCGCCGCTATGGCCTTTGCCAGATCTGGCCGGAAAAGGCTAGATCGACACACTTCCGCTAGGTAGTGCGCCATCCTACAGTTAGGCCATTTTCCAACGGTGGTGGCCGGAATCTGGTAAATGTGGATTGTTGGGGTGTTTTTGTAATTTTTAAAAAAATATTTAGGGGTATTTAATTAAATTAACAAATTTAGAGGGTTTAAAAAAATTGAATAATATTGAAAGTAGTATTCCCAAAAATGAGAGTTTTTGGGTATTTTACTGTTTAACTTTTTTGGGAATACTACGAGTAGTATTCCCAATTTTGAACCAAACGAAGCCGAGAGTTTTTGGGTATTTTACTGTTTAACTTTTTTGGGAATACTAAGAGTAGTATTCCCAATTTTGAACCAAACGAAGCCAATGTTATTTAGTATTTTCTCCCTTATTTAATCACCGAAATATGCATTGAGATATAATATTTAAGATCCAGATTTTCTTATATAATTAATAATAATTGAAAATAGACCACATGATACTGCCAAGTTGTGATGATCTTGTGCTCTTGGTCTCTCAACTTCCTAAGTTGGCCAAAAATCAAGTCCCCTGTTAGAAGATACGACTGTCCTCTGCTACAAACAACCTTTCTCCACCCAAGGTTTGCCTTAATAACACTTTTCCACTAAAAAAGTTTCAAAATATCATTTTTTCACCCAAAGTTTATATTTTGGTTACTATTTAGAATATACTTTTCGTTTCAACAGCCAACAAAGAGAAAACTCAGTCCAAACTATTTGGACTTTTAAAGAGTGGATTCTAGTGAGTTTTTTGGTGGTGGCAGGATAGATTTTGATGGTCATGATTGGTTAGAATCTGGCTTGAGAAAGGCAGTTATACGTTACACAAATCGCTGGATTGCCAGTAATTCGTAGGGTTGGTGAAAAAAAAGTTTGAGGTTTTATTGAGTGGTGATTAAGAAAGAGAATGATGATAGTATGGGGTTGCAAAAGTGTTGGAATCGGATACCAATTGGTTGGAATATAAACTTTGAGTGGGAAAGAGTTATTTTGAAACTTTTTAAGTGGGAAAGTTTCATTAAGGCAAACCTTGGGTGCGTAAAAGCAGTTTACTCTATTAAACACGCAGATATTATCGAAACTCCCAACTCAAAGTTCTGAGTAAGACCAGATTATAATTATCCAAACACTACTCAAACATTAATATTTAACTCACGTACTGACAAAGGAAAGAACAACATGCAGATGCGTTAAGGTTCTTTATAAGGTAACCTCAGACTGAAGACTGCTGCTTCATTACTGTCTGTCATATTTGATTGAGTGTACAAGAGAGAAATTTAAAACATTAGAGAGAAGTTGATATGGGAGAAGTGGTGAACGAGAGGGGTGACATGGAGAAGAGATTGGGAAGATTTGTTGAAGAGCTGAAGAATGGGAGTCGTATAGCGGCTCCAATGGTGGCAGTCTCTGTGTTGCAGTACCTTCTGCAAGTAGTATCAGTGGTTATGGTCGGACATGTGAGCCAACTCGCTCTTTCTAGTGTTGCCATTGCCACCTCTCTCACCAATGTCACGGGTTTCAGTCTTCTCGTAAGTCTCTTTAATTTCTCTGAGTTTAAACATAGAGCTAACAGAGGAAAACTATTGAATTTTGTATTCTTCAACCAGTCAGGGATGGCTGGTGGATTGGAAACTCTATGCGGACAGGCTTATGGAGCGCAACAATATCGAAAGCTTGGAATCTATACTTACAGTGCAATCATTTCTCTCATTCTGGTTTGCTTTCCAGTCATTATCTTATGGATCTTTATGGACAGATTCTTAATTCTCATCGGCCAAGACCCTACAATCTCACATAAAGCACGAAAGTACTCGATGTGGCTGATCCCAGCATTGTTTGGAAGCGCAGTCCTTAAACCTCTGACTAGATATTTGCAGACTCAGAGTTTGATTATTCCAATGCTCACAAGTTCATTTTTTATTCTATGTTTCCATGTACCAGTGTGTTGGATTCTTGTGTTTAAATTGGGATTAGGAAATCTTGGTGCAGCTTTAGCCTTCAGTTTATCCACATGGTTGAATGTGATACTGCTTGGAATTTATGCGATGTACTCTTCAGCTTGTGAGAAAACTCGTGTGTCATTGTCTAAAGAAGCTTGTCTTGCCATGGGACAGTTCTTTCGCTTGGCTGTACCTTCTGCTATAATGATTTGGTAAATTTTCCTTCTCTTTTCAATCTTTAAAATTGCATATTCGTTTTCTGTTCCCTTTTAACTCTTTTTCTCTCAAGTGTTTATCCTTATACTGTATATATACACTGGTGATTATTATATATAGTCTTAAATGGTGGTCAATGGAGCTGCTAACTTTATCATCTGGCCTCTTACCAAATCCGAAGCTGGAGACTTCAGTGCTTTCTATATGGTTTGCTTCTGTTTCATCACCAATTAATGCATTTAAACAATTACTTTCCCTTATTGACTCAACTCTAAATTGTTGTCATTGTTCTGATATCAGCCTTACAATCTCTACATTGCATTTCACCATACCTTATGGGCTTGGAGCTGCTGCAAGGTCTTTCTCCTAACTAAAACTTTTTTTTGTCTATATATGCCTAAATATGTACTGATCAAAACAAGGCTTCAACTAATATTAATTTTAGTACCCGGGTTTCAAACGAATTGGGAGCTGGAAATCCTCTAGTGGCTAGAATGGCTGTGTGGGCTGCACTGTTTCTCGCTTCCATAGAGGCAGTGACAGTAAGCACGGTGCTCTTCAGCTGTCGCTATGTGTTGGGATATGCTTACAGCAGCGACAAGCAAGTTGTTAAATATATTGCCGTCATGACCCCTCTGATTTGTCTCTCAGTTATTACAGATAGCTTCCAAGCAGTCCTTTCTGGTTAGTTTCTTATGTTTCTTTCAATAATTGTCTTTGTTTAATCACTAT
Organism: Pistacia integerrima; assembly: GCA_026225825.1. Lineage (NCBI taxonomy): Eukaryota > Viridiplantae > Streptophyta > Magnoliopsida > Sapindales > Anacardiaceae > Pistacia > Pistacia integerrima. Next base: position 19,486,117 of record CM047739.1, read on the forward strand.
GGTTTCATTTTCTTGGGAGACTTGCCACTGATTTAGAATAATTATCTTTTGTGCATTTGTATTAGTAAATGTGAACAATTTTCCTCCAAGATTAATGTGATTTCTGAAAATTTGTGTTGCATCAGGAGTTGCAAGGGGAAGTGGGTGGCAGCATATAGGAGCATACATAAATCTTGGGGCATTTTACCTGGTTGGGCTTCCTATTGCTGGAGTACTGGGTTTTGTAGCACATTTAAAAGGGAAAGGCCTTTGGATTGGAATAGTGGCTGGTTCAATTGTGCAATTAACTTTTCTATCCCTTATAACAAGTTTAACAAATTGGAAAACACAGGTTCTTACTCAAAGTTTCTATATCTACCTTCTAGATCTTACACTAAGTTTTTATATTTTATTGCGTTTATTCATTGGTCGAGCTTAACTTGAGCCATCAATGCAGGCAACTAAGGCCAGACAGCGAGTGTTTGAAGAGAGTTCTGAACAGAACGGCTGAGTCAAGCACTGTGGATTAAAAGATTGGTGACAAGCTCAATTTTGAGGAATGGTAATATGTATCATATATACCTTCTTGAAATGAAATTTGTTTACAATTTGAGCTGTCAAAGTTGAAGACTTTTGTTCTGAAATCAACTTTGTAATTAATATTTAATAAAAAAGAAGAAAGAGACAAAAAAGAGTAGATCCAAATCATTTAATTAATTGCAGCATTTTTTTTTTATCTAGCATATGTCATTTTTGATGTACTTAGGAACCGTTTGGTGGTCTTATGTTAAAAGAGTTGGGTGGTCTTACGTTAAAAAGAGTAAAAGATGATCTAACATAGATTTTTAAGTTGAGTTCCTTGATGGTAAAAGAGTAAAATGAAGATCTAATATTGTCTTCTGAGTTCAAGTCTTCATGACCCTTAGTAGCGGTGATCACTAGAGCTCTTATCTGATCGGTAGTTTTAAGGTCCCGTGAGATCGATTTTACCATTGCATTGAATCTGGCTAAGATCTTCAAGGATTAGTTCTGATGTGCACAAGCTGGTCCATACACTTTCAGTTATAAAAAAAAAAAAGCATTGAATCCTGCTAGAGTCTTGGGAGATTAGTTGAAGTACGTGCAAATTGATCCGAACACCCTTAATAAAAAATAAATAAATAAATAAAGGATTTGCCCTAAACGTTCTAAAATGTTGTAATCTAAAAATCTAACGACATTGTCACATTTTAACTTCAGTCTAAAAATATTGTCACGGGCATATGATAAATGAGTGTTTCTTCGCGTGAAATAACTTAATATAAAATGTATTCCCCGTTTTCAACATTATTGTAAAGTTTATAATCAAAACTCTTGTAAAACATTAAAAATAATGAATGCGTTTTTATATTATGCGACCTCCCAAGACTCTTAAAACCATGATCAAGAGTCACCGGCGCACAATAGAGTTGATTTAGTATCCAAATACTGAAGAGCCAATAATTGAAGGCACATATCGTGGTTTTTTCTGCACTGGAATATCTTTACAATGTTCAAACAAAACAGCATGCATCCCCCTTTCCGGTCAACTTTTGCTTCTCTTTACAATGTTCAAACAAAACTGTTTACATTTATGAAAACGCCATGCCACTTGTTTATTATTCCAACTGGCCTCAGTGTGTAATTTAATATTCTTTTGAGATGGAAACATATCTTTATTGTTGAACGCTTCAATCATTAGTGAAGAAGAAAACAACTTTGTGAGGAAGGAACCAATAAATAGAGATAAGAAGCTAATGGAAGAGGAATTAGAATTACTGTTGCTGAAGAGGCCGGAAGAGAAGATATGGAAGGGTGTTACAAGGGGTGTCTTTCTAGCAGAGCTGAAGAAGTTGAGTTACTTGGCGGCTCCCATGGTGGCTGTGACTGTTTCACAGTATCTTATGCAGGTTGTGTCGATGATGATGGTGGGACATCTTGGGGAACTCTCACTCTCAAGTGTAGCCATCGCCTCTTCTTTCACCAATGTCACTGGCTTCATTCCACTAGTTAAGTTTAATTTCTTTCTACTTCTTCCACTTTTATTCAGTTCTTGAATCATAATCCGGTAGTTCAAAAGCCTTTCTACTTCTGTTGCGTTTTTCTTTCTATTAAAATTTGATTCTGATATATATATAATTCAATTCTTTCATGTTCTTATAACTCATTTCTGGGATAACAAATGAAAAGATGTAATAACTGGTTCAAGATGAATTGATTCAAGATTTGGCTTTAAGATTCAATAACTTGTTCGAGTCAATAAATTTGGCGGACTGTGAGCCAATTAGTCAAATTCAGTATTATTTATTCTTGTTTGATTGGAATCGGGAAGTGTTATGCATGAATATTGCATATTTCTGATGAGAATATATGCTTTAGAGGCTTATTCTAATCCCTGCTTTTTGTCTTTTCCAATTCTTAATGAGTATCCCGACAAGATTGCAATGAGACTCTTACCTTGACTTTGTTAAATCATTCGTGAGACTGCAACTACCTTTAACTCTTCAAGTTATTGAAAAACGACGTTGTGCCTTACTGCAGAACATTATCTTCTAAGTTTTTGTCAACAATTTCAATTGAAAATCTTGATTTACCCATAACCAAATTCCACTTTGTACAGGCTAGTTTGCTAGTGTGAGAGAACTAGATTTCAGTAAGACCAATATCCATTAATTGGACAGGTAAAAAATTGGTTTAGGTGGTGAATTTTGAGTTACTTCTATGGTAAGATGGTTAGGAATGAATTTTGCCAACCCAAAGTATGCTGAATATGTATAACTGTGTTCTGGTAGAGCTTAAAACATGTATTTTTCAAACTAGCATCTGGGTTTACTCTGTTCATTGACTATCATAACCAAGACAGATGACTGGATGGGATATGTGGATTGACCGGTAATTAATAACTTCAAAAATATGTTTTTGGAGATTCTGGATTGGGTTCAAATTTATTTAGTCCATATTATTGACAATAACTTTTTTCTTCGAGCAGTTTGGATTGGCCTGTGCATTGGAAACTCTATGTGGACAAGCTTATGGGGCAGAGCAATATCATAAGCTTGGAACCTACACTTACTCATCAATAATTATTCTCATTCCAGTTTGTCTTCCAATATCTCTTATTTGGATATTCATGGACAAAATATTAGTACTGGTAGGCCAAGACCCTCAAGTTTCAGCTGAGGCTTGCAAATACTCCATTTGGCTCATACCTGCACTACTCGGATTTTCTATTCTTCGATCATTAGTGCACTACCTTCAGTCTCAGAGTTTGATTCTCCCAATGCTCTTAAGCTCATGTGCAGCTCTATGTGCCCACATACTCCTTTCTTGGACTCTAGTGTATAAGTTTGATTTGGGAAGTATAGGAGCAGCTTTATCCATGGGTCTATCTTATTGGTCGAATGTGATCATCCTTGGACTTTACATGCGATACTCTTCAGCATGTGAGAAAACCCGCTCTCTCTTCTTGAATGACATTTTCTCTAGCATCAAGGAGTTCCTCCGTTTTGCACTCCCTTCTCTCATAATGTTTTGGTAATCACCACATTTCACTTTGCAACATATAAATGAAGTTGCTTCTCTTAATTTTCATTCCCAATTGTTTATAATGTGCTCCTTTGATGCCTGTGTTCAGTCTTGAATGGTGGTCATTTGAGATTCTCATCTTGCTGTCCGGACTATTACCGAATTCAAAACTTGAAACATCAGTTTTTTCTATATGGTATGCTTCTATAATAGTGATAATGCGTTTGTTGATTTAGGGAGTTTTAATAGAAATGTACTTGATTAAATATATATCTTTAATCTTCATGTGCAGCCTTACTACTACATCATTACACTACTTTGTACCATATGGAATTGGTGCTGCTGCAAGGTTTGATCGATATCTTGTTTATGAAATATGTCTATCTCCTACATATTCCTGATTGTTACATATGCATCCATAATTTGTAGCACTCGGGTGTCGAATGAACTAGGAGCTGGGAATCCACAGACAGCTCGATTGGCTGTCAGTGCTGTAATGGTTCTTGCAGTCACTGAAGCAGTCATAGTGGGCACAACTCTCTTCTGCTGCCGTAACATTTTGGGATATGCCTATAGCAATGAGAAGGGAGTTGTGAATTATGTTGCAGAGTTAGTTCCCCTGCTTAGTGCTGCAGTTATAATGGACAGCATACAAGCAGTACTTTCAGGTGAGTTTTCTGTCATTCCATCACTGTAAACATTTACTCATGAATGCCTTCCGGCATCTAGCTTATAAACGTACTTATAATAAAATTTTCTTCTTTGAATCAGGGGTAGCTAGAGGAAGCGGCTGGCAGCACATTGGGGCCTATGTCAATCTTGGGGCATATTATCTTGTTGGAATTCCTGCAGCTGTCGTTCTGTGTTTCATTCTGCATCTTAGAGGGAAAGGTCTTTGGGTTGGAATAATGACAGGTTCAGCAGTACAAACAATTTCTCTTGGCCTCATAACCTCTTTTACAAATTGGCAAAAGCAGGTTCCAAGTTCATTGCAACATTTTCTTCCTGAAGTGTTTCTTTTTCTTTTTCACCCTTCATGCTCCATTTGCTTGTTGGAAATGAAGAATTGCTGTTTCTGTTACATATCCACCGTTTCCTGAACAGTAAATGGAGTTTTTTTAGTTGCTTGACTATGAATCATCTTTTAATATGTTGGCTGATTTGAATTTTGTATGTGGATATTTCACAGGCAACCATGGCTAGACAGAGAATATTTGAGGAAACTTTTTCAGCTTAAAACAAATTGGTTTGACGCAAAATTTAAGGTCATTGCACAATTCATTTTGCTCTCTTCATATCAGAATCTTTGGAGGAAAGCTATCGGTTATACTCTGGCAATTTCTACGCCAAGGTCTCATTGTTACTTTGTAATAGATTTTGATTTAACTAAAATGCAGAACTATATCTCTCCCTTTGTGATTGGATGACAAACCCTTTAATCACTAAAGTTAGCTATACTTAAGGGATTCTATGTTCGAGTCGCATGAGAGGTATCTACCACATTTGTGTTGTACTATACCTCAGATACCTAAAAAAATAAAATGCAGAACCATTGAAAGCTTTGAATTAATTTTTTCAGTTGTCAGTTAGTTAGGCAGGTGATTGGAATATTGTCTTAATGCCATGCAATTTTGTTTAACATCCAAAAAAGGATTGGATTACTCAGGTATGCTCTATCCTAACGGTATTTCTTAGTCTTTTAATGGCTTTAACAAATGGCAAAAGTAGGCTTTTGGTCCAATAATTTTTATAAAGTTTTAAGATTTCTTCATGTAAAATTACTCCAAAAGTTATTTTGTTACCTTAGGCCTCAATTATTTGTTAAATATTAGTCTCTCTTATTTATTATACATTACACTTTGATCTTCAAACATAGTTTTCTCATTTCTGCTTCTAGTCGTTGATAAAAGTGATGGCAGAGGATGACTACTTTTCCAGCTTCTTCTATTATGCCTCTTGTAAAGCAATTGCAGGTTGGGCCACAAAATAATCAGTGTTAACAGTTGAAATGGTTATAACTTATAAGTTGAATTTGTCACATATCATTGAATTGATGAGATATTATAAGGTATATGTACGGATTGGATAGCTTTCGAGAGTTAAGTTTTACCCAAATTCATTAATCATTATATCAAAGCCTCACGCTTGTCACACGTCACTAAGTTGTGGGTTGATGTATTTTGGCCCTTGCTCAAGAAAAGAGGAGAAGCCATCTAGAGATGATCAACTGACTCAACCATCCAAACAAAGTTGACGTGTTCTGTGAATTGTTCCTATAACACAACCTGAGTCCTATGACATGGCACCTAGCTGAATCAGCCATCCAAATAGAGTTGATGTGTCCTGTGTTATCATTTGACTCAGCCATAGTTGACTGCAGCTCATACAAGAGGACAATTCTATTATTGGCATATCATATATTGTTGGAGATTTAGCTTGGTTTACAAGAAACGTTCTTGCGCTTGTAGCCATTAGATTATATCCTAGGATTATAGCCATAGGTTTGTATATATTTGCCGCATCTTAATAGTTAAGAGTGTTTATTTTGCTCTCATTTTCTCTGTTGTTCTTCGGTATTTAGCATTTTTTATCTGGTAATCCTTTGTTTCTGAAACTTGAATCAGGAGATAAAATTCTCACAACCCTCTCTATCCTAGAGATGGGAAATGAGTTCTATCCAAACCCTCTCTCCAGACCCTCTTTATCCTAGAGAAAGGAAGTATGTTCTGTTGACGTAAGTCTTAACTGCATGAAGTCGCCTGGCTCAATAACTACGAAAGCAAAGCCAAATGTATCTTTTATACAATTGTACATTAATAATGGATGCAATGAACCACAAATTATCTCTTCTACACGTGACACACCACCAATTATTAGGCACAAGGATACTATGAAGAGTATTTATTTTTCTATTAACATCAGTTTTGGCTACATGAAAAGTCACCCGATCCAATAATTATGAGAGCGAAGCCAAATATATCTCTACATTAATAATGGAAGCATTGCAATAACTGTGATGGCCATGAACAAATAGACAGATAAGAAACAAATGGAAGAGGAATTACAATTGAGAAGATATGGAAAGTTGTAACATGGAGTAGCTTTGTACAAGAGGGGAAGAAGTTGTTGGAGTTGTCGACTACTTCAGCATTAATGGGTAACGGAGACGCACTCGGGGGTCCCGCTGCCCGGACAGCGGGCGGGTGCCCCGCTCCCGGTGAGGGCGGGCGGGGTCGCGGGGGCAGCGCCCCCGAGCCCGTAGGCGGTTTTGGGCTTTTCCATGTATAACCGCTGTAGGATTCCTTTTAAGTTATTAATTCCTTTTTGGGTTGGGCTTAGGAATAGGAATTCTTGTAAAACTAGGTTTAATCTCTTAAACCTAGTATATAAACATACTTTTCTCTTGTTATGGGTGTGAGAACAATTCATTCATTGCAAACGAGAGAAGTGAGGCATATTGCAATAATATTGACTCAGCTGGACGTAGCCTACATTGGGTGAACCAGGGTAAATCGCGCGTATTACATTCTTTGTTTACTGTTTGTTTTGTTTAACTATTATTATTTTGTTCCTGTTGCTTCTCTATTTCGTTCGAAGTTGAGTTATTTGGCGGCACCAATAGTGGCTGCGACTGTTTCATTATGCAGGTTGTGTCAATGACGATGGCTGGACAGCTTGGACAACTCTCACTCTCAAGTGTGGCCACTGCCACTTCTTTCACTAAAGTCACGGCCTTCATTCCACTAGTAAACTTTTCTTTCTACCTCCTGCATTTTCATTCACTTCGCGCACTTTATCAAAATCCCTTCTGTTATCTGGAGTTAGTCGTTAATAACAAATGTGTTGTTTGAGTTTCTTAATTAAACAGTACATTTAAATTACTGTTGGGCAGTTAGGATTGGCCCCTGCATTAGAAACTCTGTTTGGACAAGCTAACGGAGCAGAGCAATATCATAAGCTTCGAACCCATACTTATCAATAATTATTCTGATACCAATTTGTCTCCCAATGTATCTGTTATTTGGATATTCATGGACAAAATACTAGTAGTGGTAGGCCGACAGAGAAAATGAGAGCAAAATGAACAATATATGATAATTTGTGATTGTCACTATGCGCTTTATTAAACTAATGTGCATATGGAATTAGTGCTGCCGCAAGGTTAATATATCTGTTATTTGTGTCATATGGAATTAGTGCGGCAAATACCGAAGAACAACAGAGAAAATGGAAGAGGAATTACTATTGCATAAGAGGCGTGAAGAAAAGATATGGAATGGTGTAACAAGGGCTGACTTTCTAGAAGAACTGAAGAAGTTGAGTTACTTGGCGGCTCCCATGGTGGCTGTGACTGTTTCACAGTATCTTATGCAGTTTGTGTCGATGATGATGGTGGGACATCTTGGAGAACTCTCGCTCTCAAGTGTAGCCATCGCCTCTTCTTTCACCAATGTCACTAGCTTCATTCTACTAGTTAAGTTAATTTCTTTCTACTTAACTTCGATGGGTTGACCTAGCAGTCAAAGAAGTTTGTTCCCTTAATTCAGTTTTTGAGTTTAAACCTTGAGGTTATCTAACATATTGTGACTTATTTGGTCTTTTGAACTTGTAAGGTTTCAAAGTTGAGATACGCACAAACTGGTTCGGACACTTGTTTACCAACAATATATATATATATATATATATATATATATATATATATATTTCTGCTTCTTCCATTTTCTATCAGTTCAAAAGCCTTTCTGCTTCTGTTATGTTTTTCCTTGCTGTTAAATTTTGATTCTGATATATTAATATAACTCAATCAACATTTTTGTACTTAGGCTTATGCTTCAATTCTTTCATGTTCTTATAACTCATTGTTGCAAGGACAACAATTGAAAAGATCTAATAACTTGCCCAAGATGAATTGATTCTAGATCTGGCTTTTAGATCCACTAACTTGTTCCAGTCAATAAATTAGTGAAATTCAGCATTATTTATTATTTATTAATTGGAATCAGGAACCCATATGATAAATGTTCCATATTTGTGATGAGAATATATGCTTTAAGAGGCTTATTCTAATCCCCCACTTTATTGTCTTTTCCTATTCTTAATGAGTATCCTGACAAGATATTGCAACGAGACTCTTTTGTCTTGACTGTTGGTGAAAGTGCCCAAACAATTAAAATTGACCTTGCTAAATCATTGGTGAGAATTGAGATTGTAACTACTAACTATCCTTTACTCTTCAAGTTATTGGAAAACTAGATTGGGCTTTACTAGGCAATATTAGCTTCCAAGTTTTTGTCAAGAATTTCAATTAAAAATATTAATTTATAAACTAATTCCATTGGCTAGTTTGCTAGTGTGAAAGAACTGGATTTCAGTAAGACCAATATCCATTAGTTGGACTTGTAAAAAATTGGTTTAGGTGCTAAATTTTAGTTACTTCTGTAATAAGATGGCATGGCATGAGTTTGGCTTAACCCAGACCAATATACAAGGTATGCTTTGAGCGAATAGATAGATACACAAACCATAAACAATAAACAAAAAGAAGAAATACACACGATTTTATCTTGATTTATCTAATTAATATGCTATATTCAACAGAGTCAATATTAATGAAATACTATTCCATCTCTCTCGTTTATAATGAATGAATTTGTCATACTGTTTGCTATCACTCATTACAAGATAAAAGTATGTTTATATACTAGGTTTAAAAAGTAAAACCTAGTATTATTGACCGGGCAGTGAAACCCCCAAATGTGTCTGCGTGACTCATTAATGCTGAAGTGGTAGACAACTCCAACATGCTTGAATATGTATAATTGAGTCTGGTTGAGCTTGAAATATGTATTATTCTAACTAGTATATGAGTTTACTCCATTCTTGGACTATCCTAGCATTATTAGCACTGAATAATTTGGGGGAAATTGCACAAACTTCTCCAAATTATGTCCATTAAATGAAATAAATTAGCCTGCAAAATGAGTCTATCATTATCAAGACAAATGACTAGATGGAAAATTTGGATTGATCTGTAGTTTATAAATTATAAATATGTGTGTGTTTTTGGAGATTCTGAATTGGGTTCAAATTTTATTCAGTCTATTGACAGTAACTTCATACTAGTTAAATAGATGACTTGATCTGGTTTCAACCGTACACCAGATATAAGAATGTCATTAATATTTATAGTAGTTACATGATAGAGAGAAGTTCAAAATAACAAACAGAAAGATTACATAGAGATCTACGTAACAGACTTATCAGATAAGCATTTCAAACTATTATTGTTACAGCAGACTTGTCCTTCAATATCTCCTTCAATATCTGACTGTTGAGTATCATGCATGGGGATGGACTCTGTTCTGTCACTTATCTGTTTAACTATACTTTTGAGCAGTTTGGATTGGCCTGTGCATTGGAAACTGTGTGGACAAGCTTACGGAGAAGAGCAATATGCAAATATCATTAGCTTGGAACCTATACTTATAAATAATTATTCTCATTCCAGTTTGTCTCCCAATATCTGTTATTTGGATATTCATGGACAAAATATTAGGACTGGTAGTTTCATCTAAGGCCTGCAAATACTCCATTACCTGCACTACTTGGATTTGCTATTATTCGATCACTAGTTCAGCCGACCCATGTAAATTTTAGGCATATTATCTTGTAGGAAATCTTGCAGCTGCTCTACTTTGTTTCGCAATGCATCTTTAGAGGTAAGGCCTTTCGACTGGGATAATGACTGGCTCAGCTGTACAAGCAATTTTGCTTGCCATGATAACCTCTTTAAAAAATTGGCAAAAACAGGTTCCAAGTCATTAATTGAAACATTTTCTGTATCAAGAGTTTATTCTTTTCACCCTTGGTCCTCCATTTGCTTGCTGGGATTGCTTTTTGTGAGAAAATAAAATTTCGTTTTGCTCTATATCCACCATTTCCTAGAAAGCAACTCGAGGTTAAAAATCCTTCTAACATGTTGGTTGATTTGAATTTGCATGTGGATTTTTCACAAGCAACCATGGGTAGGGAGAAAATATTCGAGGAAACGATTTCTGTTGAAAACAGATTTGTTTGATGTAGAATTAAGGGTCACTGTACCAATTAATTTAGTTCATTTCCTCGTATCAGAATCTTTGGAGTAAAGAATCGGGCTTCAGTTTCGTTTCTGGTTTGACCAATTCATAGATATTGTAACCATTGAACCATTTTAAATTTTGATATAGACATACAGTCCTGTGTAAGTTTAAAGAAGAATAAAAGCAATACCATGGTAGTGGGAAGCTTAACTACTGGATTACCTTCCTAAAATTAAAATAATGGTGGCAATCCAATATAGTTTATAATGCGTTTAAAGCCAAGCCTAAATCCAAAATGTCTGCCCTTATCTAATTTTTTAAACATTCACATATTCACATAGACTGCATGAAAACACAATGCATGTGCGAGTTTATGAGATCCAACTCCGAGCACATATTTTATAGTTAAGTTATCATTAACAGAAAACAATGAATAGAATAAGTTTGTTAGCTGAGAACACATAGGCAGTGATAAAGAGGCAAATGGAAGAGGAAAATTTGCCTAAGAGGGAAGAGAAGATATGGAAGGTTGTAACAAGGGCTGCCTTTTTGGAAGAGCTAAAGAAGTTGAGTTTCTTGGCAGCACCTATGGTGGCTGTCACTTTTTCACAGTACCTTATGCAAGTTGTATCTATGATAATGGTGGGACATCTTGGACAACTCTCAATCTCAAGTCTCTCCATCGCCACCTCTTTCACCAACGTCACTGGCTTCAGTCCACTGGTATAATGTTTCTCAATTTCTCCTGCATTTGCTTTATTCAGTTTATAATTGCATGCAAAATGAGTCTATCTTGATGTTGTTGCAAAGAAAAATGACAGGATGTGATTCTTGTATTTGTAGAGTGCATGAATTATATCTGAGTTTTCGAGTCAGCAGGTTAATTAATTCAAACTTGTCAAGTCTATGATTGATATTATCTTTTAACTATCGACCAGTTTGGATTGGCCTGTGCATTGGAGACTCTCTGTGGACAAGCTTACGGAGCAAAGCAATATCATAAGCTTGGAACCTACACTTACTCATCCATAATTATTCTCATTCCAATTTGTTTCGCAATATCTGTTATTTGGATATTCATGGACAAAATATTAGTACTGGTAGGCCAAGACCCTCAAATTTCAGCTGAGGCCTGCAAATACTCCATTTGGCTCATACCTGCACTACTCGGATTTGCCGTTCTTCGTTCACTAATTCACTACCTCCAGTCTCAGAGTTTGATTCTCCCAATGTTCTTGAGCTCATGTGCAACTCTGTGTGCCCATATCCCCCTTTGTTGGACTCTAGTATATAAGGTGGACTTGGGAAATAGAGGAGCAGCGTTATCCCTGTGTCTATCTTATTGGTTGAATGTGATCGTCCTTGGACTCTACATTAGATACTCTTCATCATGTGAGAAAACCCGCACTTTCATCTTGAGTGACATTTTCTCTAGCATTAAGGAGTTTCTTCGTTTCTCACTTCCTTCTGTTGTAATGATTTGGTAATTACTAGATTTCACTGTACAACAAGAAAATGTGCTAGTTTAATTCTGTTAGAATTTCTTTT
>CM047739.1:19498365-19543129 GCA_026225825.1 Pistacia integerrima
CTGTTAGAATTTCTTTTCTTAATTGTTTATAATTTGTTCATTTCATGTGAATAACTAGTCTTGAATGGTGGTCATTTGAGATTGTCATCTTGCTCTCCGGACTTTTACCAAATTCAAAACTTGAAACTTCGGTGCTTTCTATATGGTATGCTTAATTCCAGAACAGGTTATTTTAGGTTTGTTGACTCAGGGAGTTCAAATAGAATTTTATTGAGACCTTTAATCTTTAATATGCAGCCTGATTACTACATCCTTACACTACGTTATACCATGTGGAATTGGTGCTGCTGCAAGGTTTGATCCATATGTTTTCTCAGAAGCATGTGCATAGGTGTGGACATAATGTTTGATTATAACTATGTGCTTAAACATATGCATCCACCATTTCTAGCACTCGGGTTTCAAATGAACTAGGAGCTGGGAATCCAGGGGCAGCTCGATTGGCTGTCTATGTTGTAATGATTCTTGCCGTCAGTGAGGCAGTCATAGTGAGCATAACTCTCTTCTTCTGCCGCTATGTTTTGGGATATGCATACACCAATGACAAGGAAGTTGTTGATTATGTCATAGAATTAGCTCCCCTGCTTTGTCTCTCTGTTATCATGGATAGCATGCAAGCTGTACTCTCTGGTAGGTTTCCAGTCATTCTACAAAAAGTAAAATATATATTTACCTACGAATCATTGTCTTTCTGGGTCTTGTTTACAGAAAGACCAATAATACAAGTTTATTTTTGGAATCAGAGGTAGCTAGAGGAAGTGGGTGGCAGCGCATAGGAGCTTATGTCAATCTTGGGGCTTTTTATCTTGTTGGAATTCCAGGTAGCTGCTGTGTTGTGTTTCGCTCTGCATCTTAGAGGGAAAGGCCTTTGGATTGGCAATAGTGACAGGCTCAGCTGTTCAAGCGATGTTGCTTGCCCTCGTAACATCTTTCACAAATTGGCAAAAACAGGTTCCAAATTCCATTGCAACCTTTTGTTCCCTGAAGTGTTTGCTTCTTTCAATCCTTCATGTCCCATTTTCTTGCTTGCAATGTGGGACTGCTTTTGCAAGAAAATAAAATTCTCTTATGTTATCTTACCATATCCTGGAAATCAAATAGAGTTTCATTCGATACTTTTGACAAAAGAAACAATGTTGGCTGATTTTAATTTCCATGTGGACATTCCTCAGGCAATCATGGCAAGGGAGAGAATATTTGAGGGAACATTTTAAGCTGAACACCGACTGGATCGAGGCAGAAACACTTCTACTGATATCAGAATCTTTGAAGGGATAGGTAAAGGTTTATCTGCCCCGATGGTTCTGTTGTTACATTAATTGCAGAGCAAACTAACTGGAAAACCAAAAAACTAAAAAGAAAGATAACTTCGATTTTATATTTGCAGTTGTAATAGACTCTCTCTTCCTCTTTGTGGTAGACTAGCACTTCATTATTTAGTTTTCAAGTTCATATATGGAATGATTATTCAAGTCTTTAATTGAACCATAATGTGACACCTCGAACAGGAGCTGTCCTTGCAGGACAAGCAAGATCTGTCAAGCAGAGGTATTTTTCTGCCCTCTTTCTTATCATGAAGATGAGATCAAATATCAAAATAATCTGTTAGTTCAAGTGGGTTCTTCATCATAGTTAATAAATCCAACCCCTAATTATTTCCTGAAGGATTGGATTAATTACTCATCAATTATGTTATACAAAGTGCATACATCATTGCTTCCTCTTCCAAGGGCTTTCACAACTAGGTAAAATCAGAATTTAAGTCGATTCATCTCCATTATACAAACATCATTCCCTGCCGCTCTTCTTTTGTTTCTAATCTAAAGCAAAATCAAGGGTAGGTCACAATTTCACTACCAGAACAAATTGAAACATTTTAAGCTTACAGATCGCTACATATAGCAAACAAACAAGGCTACGGAGGAAATAGAATAATAAATCAAACAAACTCAGCTACTGATCGGTGTAATTATAGTTTCAGGACCAATATCTTTTACTATGTTTTTGGGATATTTTAGGTCATTCTTTAGATATCACAAAAAAACACTATTGAGTCAAGAGAAGAACAAAGACTACCAACAAGTCCGAACTAAAATACATAAAATTCTTTACAGCAATTTATAATTTTTTTTGTTTTTCATAATATAAAGCAAAGTACTATTATATTCTAAAAGTCCAACAGAAAAATTAGCAGAAAGGAAATGCGATCCCCTTTCCAAGAAAAGCAAAATACATGAACCTTTTTCTTTCTTTATCCCAAGGTGCCAGCCCGCCCACCGACCAGCCTCTGATCAGCACCATGCATGATCCATAACGTACACACCGATACTTGTTATTTGCTTTATTGCCTTCCCTTCACTGAGAAGTAAAGTAATTATTGAAAATCATATACTTAGCATGCAAGCGAGCTAGAAAGGGGGAGGAGGAGGGCGCTGCCACGGAGGAGGTGGTCTGTAGGGATCAAAGTATGGAGGTGGAGGACCGGGGGGTGGTGGATGATTATAATGAGGTGGTGCAAAAGGTGGAGGAGGATGGGGAGGACCTGGTGGTGGAGGAGGATAAAATTCAGGACGCGGTGGAGGTGGAGGCGGGGGACCACGAAGGTATGGTGGTGGTGGTGGTCCTGGAGGAGGAGCATAAGGGTCGGGCGGCGGTGGCGGAGGTGGGTGTCTGTGGAATGGCATGTTTTGAAAGTTAGTTGATAAGTGAAAGAGAAAGAAGAGAAATGGTGATCTGGATTTTGATGTCAAAAGGTTTGAAGTTGTTATATAGAAATTAGAATAAGAAGTTTCTAGATGTCAATTGACTATTAGTTGATTGACTGTTGGGTGAAGACGTGTATATTTTTGCTTAGCCAAGAAGAATCCAACGGCTGGGCTATTGCTGTAGTCAAACAGTCAATCCCACGTGCCGTGTTTTAACTGCATGTAATTCTATGTACTTTATAATAATCTCTTCTTCTTGAAAGAGAGAGATTTACGTGTCAGCAGATAAAATCACATGTAGAAAGTTTGACTATCACCTCAGCCAATCTTTAAACCTTTAAACCACCGCCATGGGCGTTGCGAGATCAATTCTATTACGATACGTCAAGTTAACAACGTTTTATTACAGTATATTTGTTTATACGTGGCTTCTCGTTCCCAATTAATTAACATTTTTTACGTTAACTTTTTAATTAATTAACTCGTTTGTCTTGAAAGGTGAGCATGGGTAAAATATAAAATCGGAACTGAAACTGGCCTTATTACAATCCGATTTTTGTTCTAAAAAATTGGAATTAAGAATTCTCAAATACAATTTTAGTTCCTGCGATGCTAAAATTGGAAATTGAAACCAAAACCAAAACTGGAATAGGTACTCAAATAAGGATCTAAACTTAATTGCAATATGTTCTAGTTCTTTCAAAAAATACAAGATACCTGAACCAATCACCCCCGACCCCTAGTTTGTCCGGTCTTAGTTTCAGAATACTACAAGACTTGAGCACACGGCCATTGTAATGACTTAATTATTGATTTAGAAGAGAAAACTTGGAAAGAATTATGTAGTATATGATCCTGCAGCTATAGTCTTTGTGCGTCTAAAGTCATGTAAACATTTTTTGTAGATAAGAAATTAATGGGAACAATTCAATACAAAACATAAACAAGTTTAATTCTTTAGGCAGTGAAACAGGCGTGTAATTCTTATATATATATATATATATATATGAAAAATGGAATATATGTACTTAAAATTAATATTTGAATATGGTACTTGATCATAATGCAAAGAGTGAACTAAAGAAGTGGAATTTTATTGATTAACTTGTAATTATGATCACTATGATTTATCAGAATTATTCCTATGAATCGTATTATTGAATTGATTAGCAAAGAAACAGACAAGAAATTGACATTATATTAAAACTTTTCCATGCATTGGTACACTGCATTCAAGACTATACCCTATATAATCATAACCATACAGATACAATGTTTATTCAGTCACTGAATGCCATTATGACTGAATAACCATACAGATACATATCAGAGTTATGAGCAACGCTAATAAGGTGGAGGAGGAGGATGAGGCCCAGGCGGAGGCGGTGGACCTGGAGGCGGAGGATGAGCAAATGGAGGAGGAGGACCCGGAGGAGGTGGCCCTCGTGGAGGTGGCTGGTAGACAGAGGGTGGTGGTGGCCCTGGAGGTCCTGGGGGCGGAGGTGGCGCAAAGGGATCTGGTGGCGGTGGACGTGGAGGCGGGGGCCCAAAGGGGTCTGGTGGTGGTGGTGGTGGAGGATGCCTATGATGAGTCATTTCCTTGAGAATTCTATGAACAGAAAGTAATTATGTGATGGGGTTCCATGTCAAAGTTAGTGGACTTAATTATAGAGGGGTGATAGAAGAATGTAGAACCTGAAAATACTTGAAAGACTTGTAGTTGAAGCTGAGACTGACTGGTAGTTCCCATATCGATCTTAAAACTTTGCAAAAGCGTGGAAGGATCAAAATTTATTCTTGTATGGAAAGGAAGTGCCTGGAAGCTGGTAATGGATTTGCGGCCAGACGTTAAGAGATGGCTTCTGGGCTCTACATTCTAATTAATGGAACAAATATCCAACTTTCAAAGGAGCAGAGAATTATAGCTTTATCGGATCATGACAAGTGATAAATGTTACGTTTGAAGAAACCCTTGCCCTTTAGTAATTGACAATTTGAGGGCATCCTATGTTTTGGGTTTGGGCTCCAATTTTTATTTTTATTGGATATATGTTTGGGGGGTGTGACTAGGGCAAGCGAGGATAAGTGTCCGTCCCATTGCCATTGGAGGAGGGGATTTTAACATAAAATTCGAAGATGAGGATTGCTCTCTTCGCCCCTCCGTGTCCCAATCCCAAAAATATTATAATTTTATATTAAAATATTTAAAGAGTCCTATTAGTATCATGTATGTGATTAAGACTTCAAGGCTTTAGAACTCTATTATTTTGTAGTTTTGTGTATTTCATTATGATGAAAAACTCAACTGGTGATTAAACTTTTTACTTGAACATGATTCAGTCTTTATGCATCAATTCTACGTTATGTAAATGTTTGTACTTTGTAGATGCAGGATCCATATATGCTCCAAACCCTTATTAGTTCATTTTTTTTTTTTTTTAAAACTCTCCACACTTTCATTTACACAATAAACTCACCATTGAAACTGATTTACTTTTAGATTAAATCTTTCATTTATTTCATGATCAGATTCCAATTTAATTTAACTGGTGACAAAAGTATTTGTTATGTAAATCCACAATCAATTCTTTGCCTAATCACACACACAAACAAAACAGATAACACAAACGCACTACAGAATCAAAATCAATCAACTCAAGAACACCAAATATACCGTAATTCACCTTTCCACAATGGAAAGACTACATCCACGTTGAGCTCCAGAAATTTTTTAGGGCTTACTGCACTAGGAATAAACTGTTATTATAGATTACAAACTGCTCTCAATGATTCACCAAATATCAATCTTTAACCCACTCACACAAACTTGAAATCTCTAGAGAAGACCTGACCCAGTCTTTCTAAACCTGAAGGAAAAACCCACCCTCACCCAAGATTACACAGATTTTAAACTGAAACAAGATTGACAACAAACTCACAACACAAGAGCAAAACTCGATCTGTCGCACAAAGAGAAGAAGCAAAAAAAATTCGTTTCTATGTAAAGAACTCTTCCTTTATATAGCTTGACTTCATGAGCTAATCCTGACCGTTAGATCTTCTTCATTTCAGCGACTGAGATTTGTTCTCATTTGCAGTGAAACGACAGCGTTTTTGTTTAGTGATCTTCTGTAGAAACGTTGACATTTTGTGCTTCGGATATTAACAATTCTCCACCTTGAAGCTCAAAACTTTTACAACCCAGATTTCCTAAGTGCAGCTCAAAATCCTAAACTCCCTTCATAGCTCGGTTACTGCCTGTTACTTGACAAACAGTAGGTTCAAGCAATGGTTGAACTTAGCAGTAGTGACAATCTTGGTACCCATATCAGCAGGATTATCTTTAGTTGGGACTTTCGTCAAGATGATCAATCCTTGGGCAACTAGATCTTTGACAAAATGAAATCTCACATCCACATGTTTGGTCCTGTCATGATAGACATGATTCTTGCTCAGGTGAATGACGCTTTGGTTGTCTAAATAAATGGTGGCTACTCCATCAATCAAATTCACTTCAGTTAGTATTCCTCGGAGCCACAGTGCTTCCTTGAATACAACAGCAACAACCACATACTCTGCCTTAGTTGAGGAGAGTGCCACAATAGGCTGGAGCTAGGATTTCCAGCTCACACAATTTCCTCCCAACATGAAGACATAAGCAATGGTTGATTTTCTTGTGTCTTTATCCTCTGCAAAATCAGAATATACAAAACCCATAAGATCAAGTGAATTATATCTTTCACGGTATTCCAAACCAACATGTGAAGTGCCATTAATATAATTCAAAACCTATTTAAGGGCTGACCAGTGTTCTGACCCAGGATTTGACTGTTATCCAATCTCACATGCAAAAGCTAAGTTTTTTTTTACTCTTTTCAAAGAGTAGTATCACATGGGTGTGTTAACAAGCAAAATCATCCAAGTGGGGCGGGGCTTGATCTTAGTAAATAAGATTGATCACTGCCCCATATAGCCATTTCTAGTTTTCTGAGTTCTGATATAATTATTCAATAAATAAGATCTATTCTATTAATAATAATAATAACAACTAGTACATATGATATGATAGAGAAATAAAAAATAAACTAGTGGTCACATGAAGATACAAAACTCTCCAACTCTCCATTATTCTCTAGTATTATAATTAGTTAACCTCAAACCGATTCATATAGATTCTATATTTCTTCAATCTTAATTGAAATAGTTGGCACGGTCGATGAGGAATCGTCAATATTCCCTTCAACATTTTTAAACATAAACACAACCGAAATGATAGTAAAGGCTAGTGGGAAAAGGCAAACATCCAATTGTATGATACGAAAACCGATGAGGTGAATGGATGCATTAATCAATTGGATTATAGAGAAGACAATTTTAGTCACCTCAATTTGCCTCTGGGCTAGCGGTTTGGACAACTTCAGTGATACGTTTCTTGAAAAATAAATATGCGTTTATGGAAAATTCAATTGATGCCAATATAAATGCAACAATATGGATCTTCAACTTGTTTTTCCATAATTGATCAATCACGAATGACATTACTTCCAACACAATTGACAAAATCGAGAGTGTATAGTTTTTTCATAATTTGATAGTTGATAAAAGTTATAGTTGAGTAAACCACTTCCTTTATTTTGAGTAAATAACTTATTTTTTCTTTATTATATGAAATATCATTCAATTGTAACCGTTGAAAACTATCATGTATGTTTTGTTTTATGTCATATTAGTTGCATTTAATTTTTTTGAAACTTCTTGTGAACCGTTTATCATTGTTGTTTCAACTGTTTATAAAAAATGCTGAGTTGACCTTAAATAACTACCTTTAACTTATCTCTTATCACACTATTAGATTAAAAAAATATGAACGGTTTACAAGAAGTGTCAAAAATTTAAATGAAAAATTTAGGTCACAATATCCTAACCTTTATCATTTATTTAAAATATTAAATCATAATTATAATTAATTTTTTAATAATTAATATATCTGTCATTAAAGTTTCTTATAGTTAATTACTATCATTTAAGTATTGATATAAATAATTTAAAAATTAAAATGATGAAAATGGTATAAAGTATTTTATAATTTAAAGATAAATGTTAAATAATTTTTTAAGGTTTTTAGTTAATTATTAACGTAAATATTTTTTTCCAGTCTCTTACAACACCAAACACCAGACTACATTATTTTAATTATGTATTTAGTATATTTAAATTTAAGTTTCAAGATCCAAATCACTTCGATCGCCTATGTTTTTTAATTTTCAAACTATGTATATTTAGTATGACTTTATTGGATGAATATGCAAATGGAAAAACATTTGATAGTAATTTATTTAAGGGTTCTATAAATAATGTAATGGAGACATTTCTCTCAAGACTTTTTAAAAGACATTTATTGATTTTCTCTTTAAGAAAAAAAAATAAATAAAAATTAGTAATCACTTACGCAAGTAATTATATTTAATTATTTGACATAAATTTAGTTTTAACTACATCATAACATAATTGTTTTTACGTAAGTATGATAAATAATAAAATATTCGTTTAAAAATATATTACAGTTAATCACCACCTATAAATTTAAGTATTATGCTAATGTTTATGTAGTAAATTAGTAATTACTAATATTTATAATATAATGTTATAATCAATTAAGTAATCATTTAATTATGTAATCATACTATAATGTAATGTTATAGTGAATTAAGTAATTACACTATAAATCTTTAATGTAATATTATAATTAATTAAATTTTTAATCATTTAATTAAGTTTGTACTAATGTTTATAATGAAATGTTATAGTTGATTAAGTAATTATATTATAAATCTATAATGTAATGCTATAATTAATTAAATTTCTAATTATTTAATTAAGTAATATACTAAATATTATAACTTATAAGTAAATTAATTAAGTAGTAATCTATTAAGTAATGTTATAAAATTACAATTAATTAAGTAATTAATCATTTAACTATAATGTAATGTTATAATTGATTAAGTATGATATTTAACTAGTAATAAAATTTATTAGTGTTTATCAATTTATCATATATAATTAATTAAATGCTAATTTACTATAGGTATACTTAGAACTTGATAATTGAAGTAAATAACTAAATATATTATTATTCAATCAAATATACTATTTTCTTCAAAAATAATTTTAAAAATTTAAAACACTTTTAATTGGATCATAATTCCCATTATTCACTTAATTAATCAAAACTTTAATATTAATATATTATAATATATTAAAGTTTTTAATATGGTGTAATTTATATGTAATAAGTATAATTGTATATTTATTTAATTAGGTTATTTTAAAAATTTAACTTTTTCTATTTTAAATCTTTTTATATGTAAAATAATAAAACCCCCCATTATTCACATTTCACAAATATTTCATTGTAGTCCAGGTTCCAAAACAGGTTCTTAAACAAGTTCCAAACAGTTCCAAAACAGGTTCCAAAAATCGGTTCCAAACAAGTTCTAAACCAGGTACCCGCTACAAGTTCCAAATAGGGTACCCATTTTAGGTTCTTTTTCCAGGTTCCGATTCCGAATTCCTCCACGCATAAGAACTGAAACCAAAATCGGATCCAGAGCCACACAGTGTTGGTTCCAATAAAATGGAACCAGAACCTACCCGCATAGTGCCGGTTCCGGGTAGGTTATGGTTCCGATTCTACCCGCTACCTGTGCTCACCGCTAATTCGACATAAAACGACTCAGCAATGATATTGCAAAAGAGAGGTCAAGTCTGGTGCTAATCATGGCATACATAATTGACCCTATTACATTTGCATATGGGACTTGTTCCATCTCTATTAACCTTAGGACATTGGTGTTTGCTAAGTGTGAAATGACTAGCTAAAGGCATAGATACAACCCTTGATTCAGCCATATTGAACTTAGAAACTAGTTTTTGCAAGTAGGAGCTTTGAGTTAATCTTAATTCATGACAGTTTCTATTCCTATATAAAACCATTGCTAATATATTTTTAGCACATCCTAAGTCTTTCATGTCAACCTCGGCCTTAAGTTTACACCCTTTAATCCATCTATTTTAGATTTAGATTTCCTAATCAAGAGCATATCATCCACATATAAGAGTAAATACAAAGGCATATCATTATCCAAAGCAAAATAAAAGCAACTATCATATTTGCTCCTGTTAAACCCAATGCTTAAAATGAATGCATCAAACCTTTTGTACCACTACCTAGGGGATTGTTTCAGTCCATATAATGACTTACGAAGCAAACACACATAATTTGGGAAATCTTTTATCAACTAATCCAACAGGTTGTCTCATATATATTTTCTCTTCTAGGTTTCCATGTAGAAAAGCAGTCTTAACGTCTAGTTGCTCTAGTTCTAGATCATAATGTGCAACTATAGACAACATAATCCTAATTGTTTTATACTTAACTACTGGTGAGAAAATTTCACTAAAGTCAATGTCTTCCTTTTGTGTATAACCTTTAGCTACAAGTCTAACCTTATACCTAGGAGGGTCAGAAGAGTTTATACCTTCTTTTACCTTGAATATCCATCGACATTCAACTGGTTTCTAATCTTTTGGAGTTGGAACCAAGGACCAAGTTCTGTTGATTTTCACGGACTGCATTTCTTCCTCTATCGCAACTTGCCATTTGTCCTTGTCCTTTGATATGATTGCTACCTCATAGCTATCAGGTTCTGATCTTAGTACTTTAGCTCCAGCCATTAGTGTAGTGAAGATCAGATCAGCATAGGAATATCTTGTTGGAGGTCTGATCTCTCTACGGGTCCTGTCTCTGGTTAGCTGATACTGTGCCAGGGATTCTTCTTGGGTTGGTTCTAAGTTCTCAGCTGGTTCACCCTCCTGGTCATGATCCAGGGCTGCCATTTCAGTTTCCTCATCTGGATTTTCTTCATTAGGTTGAATATTTAAGGGCTCCACCTCAATTTGTGTCCCTGCATTTGGTTCTTGACTCATAGGATCAATGCTAGAGGTACCTGCATCAGGGTTAGTAGTTTTGCAAGGAAAAATATTTTCATTAAAAATAACATCCCTACTGATTATAACTTTAACCCCTAGTGATGTTCTTTCCCATAATCTAAACCCCTTAGTCCCTTCTTGATAACCGAGGAAAACACACTTTAGTGGCCTAGGTTCAAGTTTCTCTTCATTTGTGTGTGCATAGGTTGCACACCCAAAGACCCTAAGGTGGTTTAGGTTTGGCTTTCTTTTGGACCATCTCTCCTCAGGACAGGTGAAACCTATTGCACTAGAGGGGCTTCTATTGACTAAATATGTTGCAGTGTTGAGGACTTCTCCCCAAGAGGTCTTAGGTAATCTTGATGTGAACAGTAAGCATCTCACCTTTTCTAACAACGTCCTATTCATTCTCTCAGCTACTCCATTTTGCTGAGGAGTTCCCTTGACTGTTTTGTGTCTCAAAATACCCTGATCACTATTGTATCTATCAAACTCTGAATTGCAGAACTCTAGCCCATTATCTGTCCTAAGGGCTTTAACCTTTCTGTCCACTGGTTTTTCTACAAGTGTTTGCCAATTCTTGAACATATCTAAAGCCTCATTTTTAGATCTAAGTAGAAAAACCCAAACTTTCTTACTGTAGTCATCCACTATCGACGAGAAATAGTTGCTGCCCCGATGAGATTTTATCTTTTTTGGACCCCAAAGATCAGCATGTAAGTATTCTAAATAATTAGTGGCCTGGTTTGTCCCCTTATGAAAACTTAACCTATGTTGCTTCCCCATTATACAAGTTTTACAAAACTTCATATCATTAATGACATCCCTACCAAATAACCCCTGTTTACTTAGAGTATCTAGGCCTTTTTGGCTCATATGCCCTAACCTTAAGTGTCATTTTTTAGTGTCTATCAGATTTGTAGTAAGCAAACAATCAAAATAGTGACCCCCACTCAAGATGTACATCCCATTCCTCTTTACCCCACTAAGTATTATGTTGTTACCCTTATAGACATTTAAGCAACCATTTTCTGCCTTATAACAACACCCAGATTCATCCAAGGTTCCTAGTGAAATCAAGTTTCTCTTAAGATCTGGAATATGTCTAACCTTAGTTAGTTTGACTAGTTTCCATTATCCATCCTCAAAGATATACTACCAACTCCCTGAACCTTTCATGCATTGTCGTGTCCCATAAACACAGTCTCAAGGTCATTTGGTTCAAAATCTTGGAACCAATTTTTGTTTGGACTCATGTGGAATGAGCAACCAGAATCTAACACCTATTCCCCTATGGTATCAG
The DNA here is from genome assembly GCA_026225825.1 of Pistacia integerrima. NCBI lineage: Eukaryota > Viridiplantae > Streptophyta > Magnoliopsida > Sapindales > Anacardiaceae > Pistacia > Pistacia integerrima. Next base: position 19,510,366 of record CM047739.1, read on the forward strand.
CCTTAGACACTGTTAGGACCTCTGATTCTTCAATGCTATGTTTAGTGGTGGCTAAATTGCTCTCAGTGTTGGACTGTTTTTGTTTCCTAATCCACTCAAAATAGTTTTTCTTTAGATGACCAGTCTTATTGCAATAGAAACATTTTTGAGTTCCCCTTTTGGATTTATTAGTGTGTTTACCCTTATTTTTGTTCCTAGGGCCACTACCGTGATGAGGATTACTACCCACTTGACTAATTTCACCATTACCCTTAACGAATAGGCTATTACCACTCCTCTTCTGAACCTTAAGTTCTAACTCCCTAGCTTTTAACCCAACAATGATTAAATCTACACTAGGTACAATGCCAGTGTACTACAAAACATTCTTTACTACCTGATATTCATCAGCCAAGGAATTTAAAAGAATCATGGCAAGGCTGGAGTCATTGAGTTCTTGATCAGTACCCTTGAGAACTAGGGTCATTTTCAAGAACTCATAAAAGTTCTCCTCAATAGTCTTATTACTATCTATTTTATACGAAAACAGGCCACCTTTTAAGTGTGCTAGATTAGGAGCTGATTGTAAAGAATAGAGAGATTCAAGCTTACCCCAGGCCGATTGGGGTTTCAAACCTATCGACCTTACACAGCACACTGTCGGTAAGGTTCATGATGATTAAATTGTAGGCCTCTTCATCCACTTCAGCCTTCTTCTTCAACTTCTCCTCCAGCCACTTGGTGGAATCTTTCTCCAGGGCGATAGATAATTTGTTGTGGGACAACAAAGCTTTCATTTTCTTCCTCAAACTTCCAAAATTGATCTTTCCATCATACTGGGTGATCTCAACCCTAGTTGTACTCATGATTGAATGTGTTTGTTTTTGTGTTTGGTGATTACTAAACAGAACCCAAAGAAAAAACCAAGATTGGTCTCTCCTTCTCAAATTGATATCCCGAATTTACAAAATTTCTAATCCTAGACTCTCCCCAACCTTTAATCAAGAAATCCCCAATTTATGACCAAACCCTAGATTTCAAAAAAATCAAGAAACCCTAGGATTGACAACACTAACCGTGCTTTGATACCACTATTATGTAAATCCACAATCAATTCTCTACCTAATCACACACACAAACAAAATAGATAACACACGTACTACAAAATCAAAATCAAAATCAATTAACTCAAGAACACCAAATATACCGTTGTTCACCTTTCCAAAATGGAAAGACTACATCCACGTTGAGCTCCAAGAATTTTTTGGGGCTCACTGCATAGGAATAAACTATTATTACAGATTACAAACTGCTCTCAACGATTCACCAAAATATCAATCTTTAACCCACTCACACAAACCTGAAATCTCTAGAGAAGACTTGACCCAGTCTCTCTGAACCTGAAGGAAAAACCTATCCTCACCTAAGATTACACAAATTCTAAACTGAAACAAGATTGACAACAAACTCACAACACAAGAGCAAAACTCGATCTATCGTACAAAGAGAAGAAGCAGAAAAAATTCGTTTCTATGTAAAGAACTCTTCCTTTATATAGTTTGACTTCATGGGCTAATCCTGGCCATTAGATCTTCTTCATTTCAGCGGTTGAGATCTGTTCTCATTTGCAGTGAAATGACAGCGTTTTTGTTTAGTGATCTTTTGTAGAAACGTTGACGTTTTGTGCTTCAGATATTAACAGTATTATTATTATTACACTTTTCTCATCAGTTAAATAAAAATTCAATTTAATCATGAAATGAAAAGAAATGGCTTGATATAATTATATCCGAACGGTTCTGATTATATATATATATATAAGAAATGAGGCTTCATATAGTTAAGTAATTTTAATTAGTTTCATTGTTAAAGTTATGAAGAATATTGTTAAAAATATAGTAATGTTTAGGTATACAAACTATTTCCTACAAACTGGTGTGGCAACCATGTATGTTTGCAATATAATCTCCTTTATATATTTAATTTATTTTTAATTTGAAGTCACACAATTATATTAAAACATGCCAGTTTAGAAGAGAATTAAAAAAAAAAAAAAAAAAACTACGTGTTTTTGTTCTTTATTGAAGAAAAAACATATTACACCCTTTTGTTGAGCACTGCTTATATAATGATTTATATATAAAAATAAAGAAATTAACAACTCTGCATTATTTCCATAAGAACTCTATTGCTGGACGGAATGCACCTGGACTTAAATTTGATATGATGCATTATTTTCAAATGTCCGACTGATCTGATAGTGCTGGTGATTCATGTGTGACCTTCTCATCTTGTTGGACTATCTTTTTGGTTTGAATTGTTGACCCCAAGTCTTCTTGATCTCTCAAATTTTCTCCACTAATTTTGAGATCATAGTGAGTATTTTCAACCTTATCACTCCAAGATTTCTGGGCCTCCTTATCACTCCTTTAATGCCCAATGACTTCGTTGCCAAGCTGTAAAATATTACTAACACCTTCCCGCAAACTCTGTCGGGGCTAAAGGCACATTTGGTCTGAAAGAAATTGAGAGTTGCTCGACAAATTGGTTTGGTGAAGAGGTCAACAACTTGGTGACCAGTAGAAATATGTCGAGTGATAAGCTAACCGAGGGCAACGCGTTCACATACAAAATGATAATCCAACTCGATGTGTTTACTACGAGCATGAAAGATCGGATTAATAGTCATGTGTAAAGCACTAAGATTATCACAATATAAAATTGAAGGAGTAGACATTGAAATTTTGAGATCTCGCAAAAAAAATGTTAACCACGTCAATTCAACTGCAGTATGCGCCATGACTCGATACTCCACTTCATTATTGGAGCAGAAGATAGTATGTTGTTTCTTTGCACACCAGGAAATGAGATTTTGCCTAAGGAAAGTGCAATAACTTGTGGTGGAGCGTCTGGTAGTAGGACATCCCACCAATCGGCATTTGAAAATGCACATAGATCAAGTGTAGTATTTGAAGAAAAATGTAATCCTAAGCGAATAGTCTTTTACATATCGAAGAATACGTCCAACCAGTTTTAAATGAACTACAGTGGGAGCATGCATAAATTGAGATATATAATTAACACTAAATGTGAGATCTGGACGTGTAAGGGTGAGGTACTACAGTGCTCCAACAATGCTTCTAAAATAGCCTTGGTCTTCCAGAAGCGTGTCCTCATGTGAATATTTCATTTTTGCTTCTAAAGGTGTACTCAAAGGCTTACAATCAACCATGTCTGTTTTCTCAAGTATGGTAAGAGCATAATGGGTTTGAGAAAGATGAAGACCATCAAGTGTTTGAGAAATTTTGATGCCGAGAAAATGATGGACAGGCCCTAAGTCTTTCATTGCTAACTCACTGCTAAGAAGTTGAATGAAGGAGACGACAAGCTCATCAGTTAATCCTGTAAGAAGCATATCATCCAATAAAAGAGCAAACTTAGTGAACCATGATTCGAATGACAAATAAACAGAGATGGATTGACTACATTGCAACAAAAAAAAACAAATAAAAAAAAAATTCTATATTGAAGAAGAAAGGAACTAAAGTGATCAAACCAAGCACAAGACACCTATTTTAGCCCATAGAGAGCTCGTTGGAGTTTACAAACATAAGTTGGATGTTGCGGATCAGATAGTCCTGATGGTTGTGCCACATATATTTCTTCAGAAATAATATCATGCAAAAAAGCATTATTAACATCGAGTTGCCGAATGGACTATTACCAAACAAGAGCCAAAGATAGAACCAATCGTATAGTCCTCAGCTTGATGACTAGATAAAACTTTTCAGTGTAGTCGATTCCGTCAATTTGATGATTCGCTTGTGCAATTAAACAGGCCTTGAGACGATCTAGTTACCTATCAGGTTTGAGTTTTGACTTGAACACCCAATGTGAACCGATAACATACATAGACGTTGACCGTGGAACAAGTTGCCAAGTTTGATTTTTTTTGTAACGCTGCAAGCTCTTCTTCCATGGCAGCTTTCCAACTGGGATGAGCCAATGTTAATCTTATGTTGTGAGGCTCGCGAGGAACCACTGAAGACATAACTGTCATTGCATACGTTGGATTAGGTTTAATGACACCAAGTCAAGAGTGAGTGACCATGGAATGAGAAGGTTGCACAACTTCATTATTCTGCGAGAAACTCGTGTGTTGTGAAAATAAGATATTTGATAAGGGCAGGTTTGTAAGATCATTGAAAGAAGGCATTGTTGGATTGTTATCTACGGGTGGAATGATTGAAGAAGGTGGACTGGAGATAGGAGTCAGTTCCGATACATTGGAGTGGTTAGAACTTTCTCCATTTAGCATGTCTGAAGTGAAAGGTACAATAGAAGGTAAAAGACTTAAGCAAGGTGGCATAGACAATGTTGTACCTGCAGAAGAATCAATGTTAGGTTTCGAAAGCCAACGGTCAAAAATACTAATAGAATGAGATGAATCAGGAGTGAGTGTTGTGGAACAAGAGTTCTTATAAGGAAAAACCAATTCATAAAAAACAACATGATGAGAAACAAAAAAATAAAATAAAAAATCTGCTAGAAGGATGAAAACACCTATGTCCTTTATATGAATCACTGTAGCTAACAAAAATACACGGAATAGATTTAGGATCAAGCTTATGATGTCGTGTGTCCCATGTATAAGGAAAGCATTTAAAACAGAAAACTCTAATTGAAGAATACACATGATGAGTTCCATGCAATAAAAAAATGGAGTTTCAAAATTAATCGCCAATGATGGTAACCAATTGATTAGATTAACAGCCGTAGTGAAAGCTTCTACCCACATAAATAAGGGAACACCACCATGAAAAAGCATGGTCATTCCTAATTCTTGAATAATTCTGTGATGTCGTTCAACTATATCTGTCTACTCAAGAGTATAAGAATATGATATTTGATTAACTATCCCTATTGTCAAAAAAAGAGATTTCAATCTAGAATTATGAAACTCACCTCCACCATCTAAATGAAAAATTTTGATTTGGTTGTTGAATTGTCTCGCCACATATTTTTTAAAAGCCAAATATGCATCAACAAAATCATATTTCTGCTTCAGTGGAATAATCTAGGTATATTTAGAAAAATCATCTACAAAACAAGCACAATATTTAAATTTTGCAATAGATAAAACTGAAGTAAGACCCTACTTGAATGTGTAGAACAAGAAAACGGTAATTTGCTAAGCTTTCCTAATTGACAACTATCACAAAGATGTTTTAGTAGCTCCTACAACTTCAATTAACCCCTTATTTTTTAATAACTATAACGCTGAAGACTATGGATGTCCTAAATGTTGATGCCAAATTTCTATTGAGCCAGACTTAAAACGATGAGAGAAATGCAATTTTGGCGAGTTGGGGAGAACATAGAGATCACCCTTGTGTCTCCCTTTTATCATCAGTTGTCCTATTTTTGGTTCCTTAACACAAAAATCAACATCAGAAAATTCACAATTTACAGGAAATTAAGTAGCAAATTGGCTCACAGATAGTAAATTCTTAGTTAAATTTAGCACTAATAGTATATTTTGAAGAGGTAAAGTAGCTGCATTTTGTTTTATATTTGTATCACCAACTCCAACAATAGGCAATGAAGATCCGTCTCCAATAATTACTGAATCAGATCCCATATTTGCAAATATTAGAGAACATATCTGACTTACCTATCATGTGATTAAAAGCTCCAATGTCAGATATCCACTCTATATCAAAAATAGCATTGTCTAAGGTAAGAGCTACAAGAGTATGAGGAATCTTGTCATTTTGATGAGACTTTTTAGGTATCAACAGCAAATCTTAGCAATATGACCCACTGGCATTGTTCTTCACGATATAGATTTTTTAAGCTGAAGTCATGCGATGTTCACTTGGTGGTGGAGGATGACGTTGTTAAGCGGAAGAAGTAGGGTTATCTGAGAAATTCTTATTCTGGCTCCTAGGTTGTGCTGCTTGGAATCCACATGCAGTGGATGTGAATTGTTGTTAGGGCTATTAACGAGCCGAGCCGACTTTTTGGCTTAACAAGCTCGACTCGTGAAAAGGAAAAAGAATTCGAGCCGAGTCTTTAATTTCCTAACTCGGCTCGACTCATAAAGAGAAAAAAAGATTTCGAGTCTGGCTCACGAGTCAGCTTAGCGAGCCGAGTTAGAGCCGGCTCGTGAGCCAATAAAAGCATGCAATTTTTTTTTAAAATTCGGTGTAGATTTTCTCTCTCTCATTTATTACTCTTTCTTTTCTCTCTCTCTCATTTATTACTCTCTCTATCACTTCTTTTCTTATTGATTTGTTTCTTCTTTTCTCTCTCCAGACTATAATGCTTTTCCCCTCTAATTTATTATTGATTTGTTTCTTCTTTTCTCTCTCTCCAGACTACAATGGCTCACGGTTTCTCTCTCTTTCTTTTTTTTTTTCCCTTTCTTTCTCCCTGTTTCCCTTGCTCTCTCCAGTCTCCACCAACTCTAAAGTTATTCCCTTCCTCTTCTCTTTTTTACTTATTACTTTTGGCTTTCTCTTCTTTTCTCTCCCTCTAATGACGCCTGTTTTTTCCTATTTTCTCTTTCTTTCCTTCTTTCTCCTTTTTTCCTATTTTCTCTTTCGCTCTTTCATTCTTTATCCTTGTTTCCCCTGCACTCTCCACCAACTCTGATTTCTTTCCTTCTTTCTCCTTGTTTCCTTGCAATCTCCACCAAATCTGATGCCGACAACTTCCCTAAAATGGTTTGGTTTGGTTTGGTTTTAGGGGAAAGGATTTAATCGCGTGTTTAGGGATTTTAACATCGGGGTGTTCTTTGTCATTTTTGCAAACCTTTTGTTTTAAAAATTTCAGTTTAATCCCCTATACTTAATAGAACCTCTAAAACACCCCTAATAATTCAAGCTTGGCTCGGCTCGCGAGCCTAACAAGCCAAGCAGAGGCAGGCTCGAACTCGGCTCGAAGTCTCTCATGAATCGAGCTGAGCCGACTCGATTCTAGACGAGGCAAGCTGTTAACGAGCCGTACTCGAGTCGGCTTGCCTCATTGAATAGCCCTAATTGTTGTGAGTTGCCACGATATCCTGAGAAAGGTTGTTGTGTGCACTGTTGCTATTGGCCATAGAATGCCAAATGAGGAGTGAATTGTGAAGTTGGAATATCTGCATAACTAGAGAACCAATTGCATCACTAATCAAAGTTATGAAGTTATGAGACCAGTTTAGAGTATGATGGTCATGAGGCTTCAGCATGGTAGTTGTGAAGGTTTCATACTGAGGGCGAAACTAGTGAGAAGGCAAAAAACTTTTTCTTTGTTAGGAATAGGTTTCCCAATGGCTGCAAGGTTGTCATTTAGTCCTTTGAAGGTACGAAGATGTTCCCTAATGATTTTGTCATCTTCTTTGTGTAGATATGTTACTTGTTGACGTAGTATGAATTCGTGTTCTTGCGAATCTTGAGCATATTCATTTTTTAGTGCTTCCCATACTGCATGGATTGTGTCTAAGCCAACAACAAGTCTAAGAGTTTCTTCAGAGAGTGTTCCAATGATCCACCGACGAAGGAGACGATCAGACTTTTGCCAAGCAATGAAGTTATCTGTTAGTTTTGGTATAAAGTTTTTTGCATCTGTGGTGTTGGTTGGTCAGGTGTAGTGTATTTGGTGGGAGTAGGGTCTTCGTTAGTGAGATGGCCAACCAATTCTTGGCTTTTTGCAAGAGCAAATGCGTGTTCATGCCACAAGTGATAATTGTTTTGAGATATGAGTCTGATTGTGATGAAGTTGCCAACATTAAGAGATAGTGAAGTCATGGTGGAAGAGAAGAGTGTGTTATGTTGTGCCGAGTGCTCACAATAGCTCTGATACCAAGAGGAGAATTAAAAAAAAAAAAAACTATGTGTTTTTGTTCTTTATTGAAGAAAAAACATATTACAACCTTTTTTTAGCACTGCTTATACCATAATTTATATATATAAATAAAGAAATTAACAACTCTGCATTATTTCCATAAGAACTATAGTAAAACTTCTCTATAGTCATAATGGTGGGACTAATTAATTTTATTACTATGAGAAGGTTATAATTTAATTGAGGTGTAGTTACAAAAATTTCTTATTTTATAATTTATGTTTTAGTAGTACAGTATTAGGATTTCAATTCATGTTTTAATAATATTAGGATTTCAATTCAGCGCTTCAATTGCCTACTTTTTAAACTAATAGAAGATCATGTTTTGGAACCAGCAAAGATAAGTGTTATTGACGGAATTGTAAATACAATTGTTGAATGGTTAAACTGATGTGAAGTCATAGACAATTGCCAATTAATTTAAGCATTATAAAATTAGGACCCCTGATGTCGATGAATTACAAGTTATAATAAAGTGGATGAGAAGAATCAAAGAGTCATTATAGAATTAAGTGATCTGATTTGACAACTTCAGTACACTAATCAAATGGATATTAATATCTTTCTCAATCATTCAAATGAGCAACAAGTCATGTATGCTTTCACTGAAGAAGAAAGCATTGCTACAATTACATAAGAAGAGAAATGAAATAATCATAAGGATGATAGTACGGAAATATAAAAAGTTTTGTGGCAAGAAGCTTCAAACATGCTTGAGAAGCTACAAATATTCTAGCTTCAACAAGAAAATGTCCATGCTAGAGAGTAATATACCCGCAAGTTAAAAGATATGATAACAACTCTAAAGCATAAATCATTCTCCCAAACAACTTTAGATAAATATTTTATTTCATCTTAAACCTTTAATGTAACAAATAATATATATATATATATATTTTTTTTCAATATACACATAATTATTACTATGTGGAGACAACTTTCCTTAAGACGGGAATTAGAAAAATTATAACTTATGACAATGTGGAGTTTATTCTTATTTATAACTATCTCAAGTTAGAAATAAAATTTTTTATGATTATGTAGAGTTTATTCTTATATAGAGTGTCACTATAGAGATATTTTACTGTATATTGCTGGACGGATTGCACCTAAACTTGAATTTGATCAAATGCATTATTTTAGAATGTCCGACTGATTCGATGGTGCTGGTGATTCATGTGTGCTCTTCTCATATTGTTCGACTATCTTTTTGGTTTGAATTGTTTGACCCCAAGTCTTCTTGATCACTCAAATTTTCTTCGCTAATTTTGAGATTATTGTGAGGATTTTCAACCTTATCACTCCAAGATTTTTCAACCTTATCACTCCAAGATTTCTGGGCCTCCTTGCTTTGATCCTCAATGATTTTGTTGCCAAGCTGTAAGATATTGCTAACAAGCTTTTATCAAGGAGCTTGTATATAAAGTATTATCCAAAAAAAAAAAAAAAAAAATTATGGTATAATTTTAAGCTCTCATTTACTCAATAAACTCACCATTGAAAAAAACCAACCTATCTTTACCCTAATCGGTAATTTTAAGGTCAAACATAACCTTTATTAAAATTAATTTTTTTGATTAATCAATTTAATTATAAAATACATCCACTTTAACAATTTTGTTTTGGGTAAATGGTAATATTATAAAGAATGAACAAATGAGACCCCAAGAGGGAAGTCCCGGCAAGAGTCTATGAGCCCTGGACAAAGCCAAGGACCCTGCAAAGAATCGGCAGCAGCAAGAGAAGGATTTACAATCCTTATATACCAGCGGACTAGTCTCGCAGAAGCCTATAACAAGCAGGCCAGCAGCACACAAAAGGCAGGCCTTACGACAAACAAAAGACAACAGACTGCAAAGATATGCAGAAGAAGAAATAAAAAGTTTATGCAAAACTTGTTTGTATATTATTTTTTATTGATTCTGGTGTCTGGTTGTAGATCTTCAACCGATATTTGATTTAACGTATTTAAGGGCAGATGATAATATAACTGATAGATGATGTTTATGTAAGATACTAAGGTGAATGTTAAGAGTAAAAATAGTTTTTGTTATCTTAATCAATGGTAAATTGTATCATATCTTAGGTATTTTCTTATGGAATTTTATTTTTTATAGCAGGACCTTTAAACACATTATAAACTCGTTCAAAACTGAGTCTTAGATTCTCTAATTAATAATGGATTAACATAAAAATAATGATGGATATGGAATCCCCCCACCAAGCACATAGATGAGTACTTTACAGAATTCTCCACTTCCATGAAAATTTCAGTAATTATCCATAAATTATGGGAAATTCACTGGCTCAACCACAATAGTCATGAGTCATATGTAACGTTATGTAAGCCAATACTTCATTGAACTGCAGATATGATGTTTGATGATGATGATGATTTGATTTGTTCATTCATATGTCACCATCAAACCCTCCATAGACAAAAGAAGGAAAAAGAAAAACCAAATTAAATTGAAGTATTCGAACAAACAAACAAGATTTTGAAACCACAGTTTATGCAGTGACCTCAGACCGAAACTGGCTGTATCTTTTGTTAATTAACAACTGGAATTACAGTGGTTTCAAATTGCAGTTGGTTAATTGTACTTGGCCATAGTAATCAATAACCATACGAGAAAAGGAAAGGAAAAAGAAAAAAATAGAAGAAGAAAGAAATAGAAGCAGTGAGATAAAATTTGAATAAATTTGGGGAAGAAAAGCAAACCTTGAAATACTTGGAAATGGCATATATGAAAGCATTAATCTTGAAAGAAAGAAAGAAATGATATGAATAGGGTTGTGCAAAGTTTTAGTGTATATATATAGAGAGAAATGTAAAAAGTGAGGGGGCTGAAGATGATGACAGAAGAATAGAGAGCACAAAGGAGTGAGATGCCGATAGCCCGTTGCATTTCATCATCTGTGCTCTCTATCTTCTGTCAACAACATCATCAAATGCCTCCCTCTAACACTACACACAATACATATACAAATATATAATACCCAAATAAATAAAATACATAAAGAGATCGAGTGGGAGAGAAATGGAGTGTTTCATCAAGAACCCATTGCTAATTTAGAAGTAGAAGAGAGATAGAAACATCAGTGAGTGAGTGAGTGAGTGAGAGAAAGAGCCAGGTAGAGAGGTTAGCTCTGAGAGCTTTGAATGATATAATAGCTCAACCATGACCTCTATTTATAGGAAAAGGAGTTGCCTATCGCCTTACTGTTTGCTGATTTCAAATGAAATTTTAAGAAAAGAGATTATGATGACTAAATTTAGAGATAATCACAAGTTCAAGCGCAGTAATTGTCGATTGTTAATGATAGTTTTACAATGAAACATTTTTATGCATGTGTCATTCATTAATATTTTTAACAGATTATAACAACTCATGTACTAGTTATTCTTATTATTTTAGAGTCACATTATGATAGTCAATTTTTGTGCCCACAACACTGCCAATGTCATTATCACACTGAAGTCCAGAGTTTAAGAAGATCTAGAGTAATAAAAGTATCACTACTAGCTAGTTATGCCATAGGCTAGTACATTTATGTCCTTTTTATTTTGTTTTGTTTTTTTATTTTTTTTTTCTTTCATCTATCTGTAGATTTAAACTAAAAACTTATATGTAATATTAGATATATCTATTTTTTTTAAAATTAAGATCAAGATTCTAACCTAACCTCCAAGTATGTTATATATCCATCCTCAGCTTAAAGTCATCTAGAGCCTGCCCGATTTATTGGTCTTGTTTGTTATGAGCTTGTGCGCTCTTGTCGGGCGCCTATGCCTATTTCTCTTTTCTATTTGGTTTGAGCTTACGAGCTCCGTTAGGGCGTCTATGCCCATCTCCTTGCTTTGTTTGGAGCCTACGTGCTCTCTTTTGGGCGATTGTTTCCATCAAGTTGTCCAAAAAAATGAACACATCTGTTCTGGTCTTCTTTAAACCTCTTCTGAAGGTATGTTCCCAGTTTTCTGTATAGTTTTCCTTCTTTTATGAAATTTATCTTTTTTGCAGGAAAAAAAATTAAAATATCTAAAATATTATTGTGATACTAGGCCAGTCATATTATTAGCTAATGATTTTATATATATTATATCTCTATATTTTTCCTCTCATTTATATTTGCAATTAATATGATTAGTTATTACTAAATTAAAAATTTGTATTAATATATGTATTGAATTATGATATCTTTGATAGGATGGCACCGGAATATCTTAGAGGAGGCTCAAACTAGATCAGAGCTTGTTCCATGGACACATTGAATGGAAACGGCATCAATGGTGACTAATAATTCCAACAGTTAGAATGTCAAAGAAATTCTTTACCGATAAATAATAAAGCCTTGTCCTACTTGGGTCAAAATAATTAAATTAAATACATGCAAACAGCAGCCCAGCTATACTCCACTAAGTATAATGTACTGTACTGTACATTCACCTTTGAATAGACAATAAAATATTACTATTCTAAGGTTTTTCTTCCGAATGCTACATTTTTTGTCTCAAGATATTTGTTTTGTTATTTTAATTTGCCAGAAAAGATAACCTAAAGTACCAGGTAAGAAATTAGGTAAATTCGAGAACAATATTAAAGAGTTGCAGAAACAAAATTGCACGTGATTAACCAACTATATTAACTATATATGTATATAACATGTTAGTGTTATAATTAACTTTAACATAGAAACCACCGAAATATAACATGTTAATCTTGGAACTTGTCACTTGTAATATTTTCACATTTTCAGCCTGCTTTGTTCTTTAGCGAGGGAAAGGAGTTAACGAGGACATGTTAATTAGTGTATACATAACATGATGAAAATTGAGCTTCCTCTAGTGTCAACTTTGTTGAAGTCTCACACCAACTAAACACATTCAAGCCTACTGGTTTATAAAAATGAGTAATCCTCCCATTGAATAAGACATTATTAGGTGAGGAGTCAAACTCATCTCAAATTCTATCATGGTATCAGAGGTGAGCCCAGTTGAGCTGAATGCTTGACCAGTGAGGGTAATCCTCCCATTCAATAAGGTCTTATTGGGTAAGGAGTTAAGCTCACCTCAAATTCTAATAAACTTTGGAGAGAAAATACTCCAATATGTTTTCTATCTTCACCAAAATGGCTGACATAAGAAATGGGGTTCTGTCGTGCAAATTGATATAGTTCAAGCTTCATATATATATAACTTTTTTTTTTTTTTTTTTGTGATCGGGAGTGTCCGAACCAGCTTGCGCGTACCTCAACTAATTTCTCAGGGAAGTTGATGATAAAGTAAACCCCTTAGTAGCCATCACCATTAGGACCTGTAAGAACTCGAATTCAGGAGCTCATAAAACCTCTTTTTACTCTTTTATCGTCAGGTCACCCAGTGGTAATTTTTCAAGCTTCATATTACTTGGTAAGATTATATATATATATATATTGTTCATACTTCAAATTTTTACTCATCCAGCGAAAATCAAAATCTACTCAATATTAAGTATAGGTTTTTTGCTTTTATAAATATAATTTATTGTATATATTTCAAATCACATTGAAAAGGTCCTGGGCAATTTTTATGAAGTTATGGCGAAATGGCTTGATGACATCAGAGATTAGCTCGGCATTGTATGCAAGCTGCGAGGAAGGTAGCAAAAGCATGGGGATGAAAGGAGAAAGGGTGAAGAATCCCCTATCACTAAAGCCTTATCCTGCAACGTCTGTCTGTCAATCATGCATCTATCTTTATGCCACAAAATGGGGCGGTGATCACTCCTCTTCCACATGTCATTACCCCATTGCTTTTCTTTTATTCTTCTTGTCGGGACTTGCCTTTCTGCTTTCATCATATTTGAATTCTGTTTCTGCGCTTGATGAAGATAATATTCTTATTATTATGACAGCGCACCTTCTTATTCATGTCTAATCATCAGCTTTGTTCTGATAAGTTCATTGATTATAGACATATGTTGACTCCTTTTACAAAAACGCAAAATATTTTTCAAAATAGAACTGTAGATAAAAAGATATATACATAAATGGGTATCGCATATAAGGTTTAAAGTGGAAGTTGCGTCAAAACCAGAAATTTGTGATTGCATACTCTAAAATGGTTATTTCTTGCATGCGTAAGATCAGATTTAATTAAGTGGTGGAATCTCTCTGAGTTTTCCTTTATTTAAGTTTGAAAAGAAGAAAGAGTGTGTGCTGGGATGGGGATGATCTAGAGAAAGAATCGAGACAAGCAGGTTAAAGTGGTAGTGTCCTATGCGGTGTCTCTTTATGTGTGTGCTATTATATTGAAGATGATGTCAATCCAAAATCCTGGACTTATCCCTTTTGGGAGCACGGCATCTCTCCACACAACATTATGCTTTCCCTATTTGGCTACCCATACTCACCCTCTGCCTCTTACTACTAATAACAGGAGGACCTCAAACTCAAAGTAGGTAATGTAAACTCGGTCTCTCAGTTGAAACCCTAGCCCACTAGTTAAAAGAGAGGAATTAATCCAGTGGTTTAACTGTGCTTTCTATGACAATGCAGAGAAAGTTTATAATACCGTGGTGGTATTGCTAACATAATATTCCAAGACATTGTATTTGTATGTACATATAAAGTAGAGTCACAAATAATTTAGAGATAGAAAAGTGAGAAAAATCAATGATAACATGAATTCACTAAAGGGTGATATGAATGATGTATTGTTTTCTAGATTTTTTTTACCAAGACAACATTTGAAACACTGATAATTTATATTAAGCTGAGTATACTTATTTTCATAAACCCGGTTTTCAATTATCTCATATTATCATTTGGTATTAGAAAATCATTAAATATTTGGTAGAGTTAAATTAACCTTGATAATGAAACACTTTTCTTGGGTATGCCCTTAGTATTTTGTACATTTTTTCTTTCTTTTATACATATTTACCTTTTCCAACCGAAAAAAAAAAAAAAAAGCACCATTATTATTATTCACCAAATGAGGATTAATATTGAGGTTCTAGAAGGCGCGTAGACAACGAATAAAGCTTAGATGTTGGATGATTGGTAAGGACATTGACCACAGAAATGGCGAATAATAATCCAAGAGGTTTCTTGAAGGCATCATTTTGGAATCGAAGTTTTGTGATTGGGTTATCTGATCCATCCACTTCCTCACGGTTTTTGTTCTCTTTTTATTTTATATAAATATATTTTTAGTCATCTTTTTCAACTGCAAACAACCATAACCATGCATATCTCCATGTCTTTTGACTTGCTTTTTATAGATATGTGGGCATGCATGGAGCACTTTCCGCCTTATAATCTTTATATGGAGGGACCTCCTCTCCATTGAATCACTTTACAGCTTTCTCAACCCAATTCGTTCACTACTGATAAACACAGAATATAATTATTACATTTGGTATCACTCATGTAAGTATTTTTATCAACTTATGAAGATGTGTATATGTGCACATCGACTTTTAATGTTTGCACATTTATTTAGTTAAGCACAATCGTATTTGTAGTTTACACATATCGTAATATTTTGCATAAACGTATGCACATTTCCTTAGTTTGAACCTATTGCAAATATGTGAGAACATTTGAGTCAGTTATGTAAACATTTTTCCAATCAAACCCTTTGGTACAGGTGTTTTGTTTTCATTGCTTGTTAGGATAATTTCTAGGTCTGAAATATACGTGAGTGGTCCAAATACAAGTGTCAAAAGTAGTATAGGAAAGTTGTTGTGCCTTTTTCAGATGTGGTCCAACAAACTTGTTGAAAGCTTTCCTAAAATAGCCCAACATGTGTAAGCCTTTGTCGATTGGTTGTCTAAGGGTTTGTTAAGCAAGGATTATATAATATATACTTCATCCTCACATTTTTTTCTTGAACCTAAATACTCCATTTTGTTCTTCGAAAGTTCTTAGAGAGTTTATTATTTGGTCAAAATACCTTAGTTATTGCAAATATATGGGCACATTTGAGTTAGTTATGTAAACATTGTTACAGTCAAACCCTTTAGTACAAGTGTCATGTTTTCATTGCTTGTTAAGATGTTTTCCAAATCTGAAATATGCATGAGTGGTCCAATTACAGGTGTATGATATTTCAAAAGTGGTCCAAGAAAGTTGTGCCTTTTTAATATGTGGTCTAACTAAGTTGTTGAAAACTTTCCTAAAATAGCCCAACATGTGTAAGCCTTTGTCGGCGGGTTGTCTAAGGGTTTGTTGAGCAAGGATTATATAATATCTTTTTCATCCTTGCGTTTTTTCTTAAACTTGAATGCTCCATTTTGTTCTCTGAAAGTTCTTAGAGAGTTTATTATTTGGTAAAAATACCTTACTTATGTATTATTGTTGATAAGTGTTTGTTAGAACATGGTTCCTTTGATGCAAGCTTGAAGGGAGTTCAAGTTGTAGAGCTTAAAGTTGACTTCGGCCTTGAAGCTTGAGCTATACATGAGGTTTTTTGGATTCAAGCAATTTGTAGCAGAACATTTGACCAACCACAGGGTGGAGTTAGACTATTGTGAAACATGGAGTGTTTTACATTTGTTACTTAATTTCAACTCTGTAATTGACTTGCAAGTGTTTGCTATAGTGGATTTACTTCATCTGGACCTGGTCCCATGGATGTAGGTATTGACAAACCAGTTCAAACTGAAGATATGCATTCAAATGTATCCAGAATAAAAGAGATATCAGAATATCAAGAAGGATCTTTCGAACATCAAGGGAGAAACCTAATTCTTCTCATGTTCAATTTCTTATACTCCTTGTAATTGTCAATTGATTCTGTATATAAACACATGTTCATATTGTAAAAGTCATATGGGAATACATGAGATTTACTTTTGCTTAGACATTTATTTTATGTATTTCTTCTTGCTATCAGAGCAGCCGTGTATTCCTACCTCTGCAATGGTAGTCAACACAACCTATCCCTATCCTAAACATGTGAATGTGGTGAACTTTGTCACAATCAAACTAATAGAGAATAATTATCTCTCTTGTGTGACTTAGTTCAAATCATTGGTGAGACACCAAAAATAACACAATTTTCTCACAGGAGAAGTGGCAAAACCTGCTGAGTTTATTAATCAAGATGGACAGCAAACTGCAAATCCTTTGTGTGCAACATGGGAACAAAAGAATGGTCTTCTTAGACCTTGATTCATCGAGACTCTTTTAGAATAAATTTTGGGTTGTATTTTTAAGCTCGAAACGACAGTCGAAGTATGGTCGGCTCTAACAGAACAATTCTCTCAACACACTAAAGCTTAAGAATTTGATTTGCTATCAAAACTTCACAATTTATAGAAGCGGAAGAGATCACTTACAGCCTATCTAAGGGAATTTAAAACCTTATGTAATCAAATGTCAGCGATTGGAAAGCTACTTTCAGACTCGGCAAGAACTCATTAACTCCTAGAGGGTCCTAAACGAGACTATGAGACGTTCTGCACCGTCACTTTCAAACCTCTAATTCCAGCCCATGCAAACGTGATTTCTCAACTCAAATCTTTTGATCGTCTCTTCATCACAACACCACAACACAAGATAAAAACGTTATTTTTTTCAACCAAATAATAGCAATCGAGGAGCAGCATGTGGTGGAGGGCGAGGAAGACGTCAAAATGGCAACATTAATAATGGCAGCACGTATCGTAATTTCTCACAAAGTGCTCAAGAGTCTTATCAAACTGGTGGACGCGGAGGCTATAGAGGACGTGAGAATCATTCATCATATCAACAATTTAACTCTATGGGACGAGGCTTCATCAAACTACACAATCTAATTTGTCTAATGATGGTAAGAGACAAACTTTTAACATAAATCAGTCCCTTGTTTGTCAAATTTGTGATAAAGAAGGTTATGTGCCCTTCAATGCTCAAAATGATTTGATCACTCAATCAAGTTAAGAGGATTCAAAAGGCTCTCACAGCAAAACATATGAACGATCTTATAGAAGAAAAATGGATACCTGATACAAGTGCTACCTCACACATTACAAATGATGTTGGTAAGATCTCTTCTCCTGTCACCTACTCTAGATCAGACTCTGTAATGGTTGGAAATGGACAAAATATTCACATTTCACATGTTGGTAATTTCAATGTTCCTGAAGGAAATTGTCCTTTATCGCTAAAATCCATTCTAGTTGCACCCTCAATCAGGAAAAACTTGTTATCTGGAGCAAATTAACTTCATATTACCCTTGCCATTTTGAATTTAACAAAGATGATTTTTTTTCATTAAGGATTCAAGGAATCATGCAGTTCTAGCTTCTGGAACTAAAAGAGGTGGTTTTACGTATTGACTGAATCTCCACACCATGCTCTTTATTCCATAAGACAACAAACTATGGATGAAGAAACATGGCATTGCAGACTTAGTCATCCCAATGTTGGTATCTTGAATCATCTCAAGAATAACAATAAGATTTCTATTAAAGGGTCAAATAAATTTTTTTGTGATAGTTGCCAGATTACAAAAAGTGTTAAATTATCTTTAAATCTTCTATAAATAAGGCCTTTATGCCATTGGAAAAAGTACATAATGATCTATGGGTCCTACGCTAGTTACATCCTTCCAAGATTTTAAATATTATGTTGTCTTTGTGGATGATTTTACTTAGTTTACTTGGATTTACCCATTGAAAAAGAAGTCAGATTTTTATGACAATTTTTTGAAGTTTAAACTTATGGTTGAAAAACAATTTAATCATAGTTTAAAAATACTCCAATCTGACAATGGAGGTGAATACACTAGCCACGACTTAAATGATTTTCTATCTACAAATGGCATTGTTCACAAGTTGTCATGTCCACATACACCGGAGCAAAATGGTGTAGTCAAATGCAAGCATCGCCATATTGTTGAAATGGGACTAACAATGATGTCTTAGACAAAAATTCCAATGAGATATTAGGTTGAGATCATTACAAATGTTGTCTATTTGGGTCAACCATTTACCGACACCAAACTTAGACTTTAAGTCTCCTTATGAGTTGCTTTATAATATGGAACCACAATACACCTTTTTGCGTATTATTGGGTGTTTTTGTTATTCGTATTTGTGAGATTATCGCGACAACAAGTTCTCACCAAGGTCCCTAGATTGTGTGTACTTGGGATATAGCACCAAGCACAAAGGATATCATTGTCTCCACCCCTCTAGTGGAAAACTCTTTATCTCTCAACATGTTATTTTTAATAAGAAGTGTTTTCCTTTTGCAGATCAAAATTCACAAGACTCTTCTTCATGTGAAATCAATAAAGATTTTTCTAATGCTTCAGTCCTGGACTCTGAAATATTCAGTTCACATATCAATCTTTCAATCACATTTATGACAAGCTGTTCAACATCACTTGGGCTAGCCTAAGTTGCTACCAAATTCTCCTCCAATACACCAACAGTTCAATCTTTATCAAGGTAATTTGCCACATCTGGGCATGCACCCTTCACCATGAATCAGTCTCCACACCAATCACATGAGCAGTTCGTTCCCAACAGCAATGACAATCCCACCTTAGGCCCACTGCACAATCAAAATTTTGGTTTGTCATAAAGTCTGACTATGTCTCTAGCCCATAGAAATGTAAGACTTGCACCTTCTTCTTCTACTCCCACAGTCAATGCCACATCATCCCAACTTCCTTCATCTCAAATCCCTTCACTTACAAGTTCTACAACTCCTCAAGTTTCTGATTCGACACCTGTTGCTACAATAATTCATCCCATGATAACTCGTAGTAAAGTCGGCCTTCACAAGCCAAACCAAAAGTATGCTCTTCTTGTTCTTTGTGACATTCCAGTTGTTCCTTCGTCAGTCTCTATCGTTATTCATCATCCCGAGTGGTTCGCAGCCATAGAGGCTAAAATGGCTACTCTCAATCAGAATCACACATGGCAACTTGTTCCTCGTACTTCGAATATGCATGTTGTTGGTTGTCATTGGGTCTTTAAAGCGAAAATGAGCATAGATGGTTCTTTTGACCGTCTTAAAACTCGTCTAGTTGCAAAAGGATTTCATCAGAAAGAATGATTCGATTTCTTGGGCACCTTTAGTCCAGTGGTCCGGCCAACAACCATTCGCATTGTTCTCTCTGTCGCTATTATTTGTGACTAGCCTATCTTGTAGTTCGACACCAACAATGCGTTTCTACATGGGTATCTTAATCACCCAGTGTATATGGAACAACCCCTAGCTCTGTAAGTTCTACTACACCAAACTTTATCTGTCAGCTTTGTTGAGCTTTATATGGATTGAAGCAAGCACCATGAGCTTGGTTTGATCGCTTCAATGTATTCTTGTTGGATTTTGGGTTCACATGTAGTTTCCAACAGCTATTGGAAACTAATTGGCTGCTCCTCTATGTTGATGACCAGCTCATAACAGGTATCTCGTTCTCTTTTAGATTGGTTTGCAACCTTGATGGGCGGAACTTTTCCAATGAAGTCTTCAGGAAGCATACATTATTTTCTTGGGGTTGAGATCATTAGTCACCCCGCCGGTCGTTTTCTCTCCTAGAAACAGTATGCAATTGACCTCCTTCAACAGGCTGATATGGCTGACTGTTGACCAATCTCTACTCTTATGGCAGTGAAACTTCCCCCTTGTAAATGGTGACTCTCCTTTTGCACATCCCGCCACTTTCTATAGCGCTCTTCAATATCTCACCTTGACACATCTTGACTTGTTGTACCCAGTGAATTGTTTATGTCAATCCATGCATTCTCTGACAATTCAAGACTACCATAGTGTGAAAAGATTACTCCAGTATACATGGCACAATTGACATGGGACTGGTTATTCACTCAAATAGCTTAACTGATCTTTATGGTTTCAGTGATTCAGATTAGGCAGGGTGCAAGAGTACTCATCGGTCGACATCCGGTTTTTGTTTCTTCCTTGGAGCTAATTGTATCTCGTGGAATGCAAAAAGACAACCAACTGTTGCGCGCTCTTCCGTTGAAGCTGAATATCGAGCCATGGCAATAGTTGCTACCGAATCTACTTGGATTTGCTGACTTTTGAAAGATCTCAATGTATCTTGATATAAGCCTACATCGCTCTTTTGTGATAATCTATCTGCGCTTCACATGACTACCAATCCAGTCTTGCATGGGAGAATGAAGAACGCTGAAGTAGATTATCAATTTGTAAGGGAAAAGGTTGCTTTAAAATCTCTTGTCACTCAATATGTTCCTACGAACGAGCTAGCTGTTGACATCTTCACTAAACCCCTTTCATGACAAATGTTCTTGTCTCTTCGTAGCAAACTTAGTCTGATCGTCTCAAGTTTGAAGAGAAATGTTGACAAACTAGTTCAAACTGAAGATGTGCATTCAGATGTATCCAGAATAAAAGAGATATTAGAATATCAAAAAGAAGTCAAGAATGATCTTCCGAATATCAAGGGAGCAACCTGATTCTTCTCATGTTCAGTTTCTTATATTCCTTGTAATTGTCAATTGATTGTGTATATAAACACAATTTCATACTGTAAAAGTCAGATTGGAATACATGAGATTTACTCTTGCTTAGACATTTATTTTGTGTATTTCTTCTGTACGCTGTTAGTCGAACCATGTAAAAATCCTTGTGCACTTTACTTTATGTCTTTGATGGTTTGTATTGTGTTAATGATGAATGGCCATTCCCACAAGCACAAATGAACTCAATCAACTTATTCGGCAAGAGTTTAATTAATGAACTAGATTAGTTATAAACTTTCAACTCATATAAACATGTATAGAGATTTCACAATTTAATTGTTATTGGCAATCGAATAAATAGTGAGTTATTCGAGAAGAGAAAGAACTCTCAAAAGGATAACGATAGGTATAGTGGGTATCCACAGATCAAATCAATCAGGTTAAGCCTTTTTTTTTTTTTCGTCTTCACAAACTTATGCTTCAAAATGGATTCCTCTTGACTTCCTAATTTCAATCAACCCGTCAAATGCAAAACCAATCCTGTGGGTACACTATATTTCCTATATAGTTCTCTTTTAGCACTAAACTATACAACAAAATCATGTTAAAAATAATAATAATAATTTTATGATATTAAAGAGAAGAAAAAAATATTCATTTTTTTGCTTACTTGAATAAAAATTAATCAAGAATTATTATTATTATTGTTATTGTTTTGATATACTTAATTATATTTGCATCTTCTTAATTCATCACTTTCTACTGTCTCTGTCTATTTAGTTAATTTTGAAGTTAATTGCAGTAATAATACAGACCTTCATAAGTAAATATTTTAAAACCAAATAAAAAGAGAGTCCACATGAAAATTAAAACCCTTCTCCTTTATAGAATAATCGAAGAAATGAATGTCGTAAATTTGAGAGCCAACTATACATTCAATTAAAAAAATATGCCATAAAATTCTGCCCTACGTCGAAAGAAGTTTTAAGATTTATGGTCGCTTGCCAGACATTCTAATGTAAAATATAAGATGATAATTTAAGACAAGATTTATAAGTAAATAAAAAAAAAAAAGTTTATTGTTCCAAGCTCTTCTATTTAATTACCTCGTTAACAATTGATTAAGCAATTTTATACAGAGGGTAATTCCAACATCTCTTTACAACAACATCCATCTCTTCTATGACATAATATTTATCAAGGGTGTTTTTAATACTTTTAGGGTTTTTTTTTTTTTTTTTAAGTTATAAGATATTTAATAATCTTCTACCTATCAATCATTCAGACGGTGTGTGAAATTAACTTTGAAAGAAAAAAAGAAGAGTAAATGGCTTTTTCCCACCCAAGGTTTGCCTTAATGGCCCTTTCCAACCCAAAACGTTTCAAAATACCACTTTCCCACCCAAAGTTTATATTCTATTACTACCTAAGCCGATTCCTGTAGTGAAATTTCTCTTCGTTACCACCGTTTGAACCTCTGATCTCTTCTCTACAAAATTATTCCCAATCCGGCACCTAATTTCTCTCCAATTATTGATCACCACAAAGCTAAAATTTCTTGTTCTTAGTTGATTTTCTACTGATTTTGATAGCGAATATTCGATTAGTTACTGCCATTTGATCCACTGGCTTCCACTCTACAAAACCCTTCCTAGCCTAGCTCTTGGTAACTCTCCGAATGCCAGTTGAGAAAGTGAAGTGTATTTTGAATATTAACAGAATATAAACTTTGGGTGAGAAAGTGGTATTTTGAAACTTTTTGGGTCAAAACTGTATTAAGGCAAACCTTGGGTGGGAAAAAGTCATTTACTCAAAAAAGAAAGAACAACTTTTTAATTCTGACAACATTGCAGTATCATGAATTACTAGTCTCAGACTCTCAGTCCATAAGTCAATTACAATCCTTGGACTTTGATAATAATCTCTGTATAGTTCTTAATTCTTCTTTAATCATGTTATTTTAGAAACCTCAAAGATAAAACTTAGACCCTCAAATCTTCGAGCCAAGTACAGTTTTTTTTCCCCCATTACGAAGCAAGATCAAATCAAAGAGTTCAAAATATATAATTTATCAGAAAAATTAACAGAACAGAAGAACAAAAATACAAATCTTCATCTATATATCTACCTTGCAGCTTTACAAAGACTGAGATTGAAAGGAAATAATGGGAATGCTACCTTGGGAAATATATTTCAGTTTTTCTTCTTGAAAGACCAAATTTTCGTTCTTCCTAAGCAGTCCATATTAACACAATATTTTGGAGAAGGGATCCCTTTTCCCACTTCTCCAAAATATTGTGTTAATGTGATTAAGAACGAGAGTTGGTGCTCTTTTAGAAAACAACGTGAGGGCCTAGCAATTTATTTGTTTAATGATTTGCTTTTAATTGGCTTACCTTACCTATAAGCAAGACCCAAAAAAAAAAATAGTAAAATTATTTTAAGGGAAAAACTACTAGAGAATCAACAATCTATACCTCGTAACTTTAGATGGATATTGGAGGAAAATGGATGAACCACTGAATATTATAATACTATAATAACAAGAAAAAGTTTCTCCGTATCTTATTTCAAATTTATAAACATAATTAAAAATTATTTTGCTCGGTGCCTTGGGCTATTGGCATTGCGGGTGAGTCTTTGCCATTTTCGGTTCGAAAAGGTGATTTTTTGGTTTTTGTCGCCATTTCGGGCATTGTCTTCTAGCTTTCTTGGTTTTGTTTCTAACCTGGGACATGTCTCAAGATAGAAAAAGATTTTTATATTAATACATAGTCATGTATAGGCTATTTATTTTGGTCCTAACCCAGGGGTTTATTCTGAGGTAGGTTGACTTTTTTTTCATAGGTCTTTTGTACATTCTTTTTTTTTTTATAAAGAAAGTTTACTAACCAAAAAAAAAAAAAGTAAAAAAAAAAAATTGACACATGTCCAAAAATTCAAAAAGGATATATAGGAAAATATTAGAAATATTTAGAATATGTTTATATCACTACAACTTAATTATTATTTATTCTAAGTCCACGAATGACAAATCTCATATATAATTAAGAGATAAGCATCCATTTATTTCATGTAGACTTAATATTAATGTTTGAAGCTAACTGGCTTCGTTTTCTTCTCGAACATAATTGCTTCCATCACTGCAAATATAAATATAAATACATTTTTAGATGGAGTCCATGAAATGAAAATTTTGACTGAATTATTGGCTTTGTATTTGGACTGCAAATGAAACAAGGTTTAGAACTTCTCTTACCTTATGAAGCAGACCATAATCGAATTCGGATGGTTTCATCAGGAGCTGCTGAGGAACTTCCCCATCATTCAAAATTATATCCTAATGAACAAAGCAAAATGAACAAGTTCACATATATATAAGCATCAGACTTCTATATTTTAATAAAGCAAACATAATTATTTGTTATTATTATAGGAATTTATAGTATATTAATTACACACCCCATTGATATCTATAACCGGGAAATGCATCTGTTTTGCAGGGTGAATTTCAATTTCTTCCGAGGATTTTTCACTATCAGAACCCTGAAATATCCATACAATATGTACATATTATAACACCATCGTTAGGAATGCAAGAGCAATTGATTAAGGGAAAAGATGATGATGTGGAATCGAACCTTGTTATAATCAAAAGGAACGAAATCGACCAAGAATTCAAGAAGCTCATCGCTCCTCAAGGCTCTACCAATGTCAAAACGCTGTAGTGTTCGACGCTTGCATTGTTCAGTTTGTAGCCATGCACGAAGTGTCAGCTCCAGTATGAACAGCTCGCACGCCTTCGAGAACACGATTGGAGTGTCTGCGCTGATC
This sequence comes from Pistacia integerrima, assembly GCA_026225825.1. NCBI lineage: Eukaryota > Viridiplantae > Streptophyta > Magnoliopsida > Sapindales > Anacardiaceae > Pistacia > Pistacia integerrima. Next base: position 19,535,499 of record CM047739.1, read on the forward strand.
ATCTAACCATAATATACACAAACAAACTCACTCCATACTAAATCTGCTACCAAAATTGAAGAAATTAAGAAGGGGGAATCAATATGCAAACCTTCACATCGCGGTTGGATTTCATAATTCTTTTGATCCTTGCCAGAGGTAGTTGATGATTGTTCTTAAAGGCTTATCATAGATCATGAAAATAACCAAACCCAAAACGATAAATAAGGGAAATGAAATAAGAATATTGCGAATATAATTGATAGAATTAGAACCTGAAGTATTATGAATGTCAAATATTTGTTGATTCCAGAACATTTCTAAACTATTCCTTTGCGTCTTCAGAATCCGAAAATGTCTTGCCTCTTCTTCATCCTTTGATACAGAAAGTTTACATAAGATTTTGATTAATCAAACAAGCATAAAATTCATCATAGAAAAGTCTCACCTCAAGATCATCTTTGGTTTCCCGGTGATGGGGCAATACAAAAGGAGTCATGGGCATGAAGTTATGCACCTCTGGAGATGGAGTTGAAGGTGTGAACTGATCCACTGACTGATTCAAATCCATGACTGGCCTCCTCATCATCCGACTCATCCTCTTCATGTCAAAACACTCTAGCTGCAATGCAACCTTTAATATTGAGAGATAGTCCTTAAAATAGAGATAATGAACAGAGTCCTTAAAAGGAAATTGTAAAGAAGCAATAAGTAGTTTTGGGCAGTGAAAGGTATAAGCATTAAGTTTGAGATAATGTCAAGCTGGGATTTTTACCTTGCATGTACTGTCATCTTCCATATATAGGAGAGGTAAATGTTCTAAGAAAACTCATTCTTGGAACTCTTGTAGACTCGCTTGTAAAACAAATATTTTAACTTGTTAGAATTAAACACGCACCGTATTATTATCAATGGAATTACTCAGGGGATGTTTTGTTCCTAATTTCAAGTCAATTCTCATTAGTAATAGATTACACGCTCGAAACTAAAATTAATCTTGACATGTGTCTTTGTTATCACAAACTTTGAGCAGCGCGTGTAATCTGTCAGCTTAGTCATTTTAACTGAATTTTTTAGGGAAATTTTTAGATTTTGATTCTGAAATGGAGCATGGAGTGTGTATAAAAGATTGATGTGAAGAGTGTGTTAATGTAAAAGACATAGTTGTTCTTACTATGCCTTTAGCTGTAGTGGAAAACTGGAGAGGGATGTATCTGAATTTAATGATTTAATTTTTAGGTATTTAAAGTTTAATGAAATGGTGTTTTTTTTATATTGAAATTAAAGGCATGTCATTTAAGTCTTAATGGAATAGAATCTGATTCTTAATATCCAAACCTGTAACTTTGTCTTTGCTGGTTCCAGGTAAAGTCTTAATTGGTAACCCCATGACTATATTCTTTAAGTTGTAACTTTCGTTTGTAACTTTTTTTAACTAAAGAAAGTTTTGACCATGACAAGTCGCTAACCTTTGATGGTTTTGTTTGGTACGTCATGTGAATCTAGGAGGAAACAGATTCAATCTAACGTCAAAACTACAACATTATTTGATGAAATTGTACCCAATTGTTGCATCACTCCAAATTTTACCTAACAATTTTTGATAGTGACGTAGAACGTTTAGTAGATAAGTTCTTGGAAGAGGGCGAGCATCATGTTGAAGTCTCACATTGAATTAAATACGCTCAAACCATATTATGGTTATAAGAGGGTATAATCCTCCTCATTTAATAAAGTTTTATTGGGTGAGGAGTCAAACTTACCTCAAATTATATCACGTCAGAAGTCCAAATGTGGGTATGTTAATTTAAAACAATCACAACTTTTAATCCGGAATGAGTTGTGGAGGGGCCCATAAAATATCGACGGAAAACTTGTTTCAAGCCCAAAATCCATTGTTTCGACGTGTTTCAAAGTTATTTAAGTTTTCTAACGGTTTTTCCTATATTATTTAAAGTCCTTTCTTATTTTATAATTAAGTCAATAGTTAGGACTTCTTCTTTTTTTTAATTAATTTGAATTTTATTTTCTTGTTTATTGGGAAGTCTTATTAGGATTAGTCGTACCACCTTATATAAATATATTATTCGTTTTTTTAAGAGGTATAATATTTTTTTCAGAATTTCCTTCAATTTTATGACTTAAGTTTTTGAATTTGAGACTTATTTATCAATCCTAAAGGACATAGCCAAATGTTAATCTTGTTTTTAATGTTAACTCCATGCGTCAGATAGTCAAAGCATGGAAAAACTATAGTATAATATAATATTATCTTTAAACTTCGAATGTTTGTATGATTCATTGTTTGTCTACTATTAATTGTTGTGTTCATTGTAATTCATGAGCACCGTTGTGTCGTGACCTACAATCTGTTAAGAGGTCAATTAACATAGTTTTGTGTAGACGATCTTTTTCAATATGTCTAAGTTAACACAAGTCTTTCTTCCATTTGAATCTGAGGGCGACTTCTGATCTTACACCATCACATACTAACTAACCAACTTATAAGTTGATTAATCCTCATCTTTCTTGAACGTTTCCCTCATAATAATGCACATGCAATGGTTTAATAAGGGAAGTGCATGTCATACACATCCTCATTGTATTATACAACGTAAATGTATTATACAGTTATTTGTTAACAGAAATTACATAATTAATTATCAAACTTCATATACTAACGGAATTTGTGGTACAAAGATCAAGTGTATATGAAGTAATTTGATCATTCATAGTCAGCATCGATCTTTCGCCAGCAGCAGCAGCAGTCGTTTCGTCTCTATCAAACGTAATTAAAAAGGCATGCGCAAACACCAAATGTTGCACTCATCATCTCCATTCAAAATTTCAATCTCCGCCAACAAACGGTGGTTGGACACATAACTTACTCCTTTAAGAAACCTCCCATTACAGTACTAGTCATCCTTTCAATCATAACCACCAACTACGTCCATACACCTCCAACTCATAACACAAAAATAATCAAAACTATAACCAACTTCAATTCGACCGCCCAAATCCAAATTTATACAACAAATTAATATAACATTATACGTACCCAAAAATCCATTAATTATTAATACACAAATTCTTCCTTATTCTTAATTATGATCATTATATATCTACATACAAATATAACTCAAGATTATTTTTGTTGTTATTAATGGTGATTGGAGTTCTTTTATGTATTAGCGAGGGAGCATCAACGATCGTTCCTGCTCAGTGAGGGAGTGCCGGAAGTGGCAACGGTGGCCATAAGGACACGTCGCTCCTGATAAAACCATACGACAAACTTCCGTTTTATACTTTGGGTGTCTGATTACGGGACGCAGCTCGTTGATGCCGTGAGCGAATTGGCAGTAATCACCGTATGGACACGTGCCGGTTTCCTGCCACTTGTTACAAAGCTCCGTCTTCCACATTCCTTGATTGTACACCTCCAGTCCTTCTGCCTTCGCTTTTGCCGCTTCCTCCTCTCTCTCATTATTACCAGATGGCACATGCGCTTTTTGCTACACGCGCGCATACAATAATCAGATCCTCTTAGATGATTATAAAGAATTCAGTTATAAAATAAAATAAATCAATTATAGTGAGCTGAGTAGACTCACAGCTCCCTGTCGACTCGGACCGCTACTTTCATTGGTTTGATTGTTTTTAAGGTACCCACTGGACCGGACGGAGATGCTTTTAGGGCAGAGTATCTCTTTCTACAACATTACGTTTCTCCATAACGCTCTTTGGACTGAAACCGGGGAGATATCTTCGGTGAGACGGTGGAAGCTGTTAGTGATAAGCTTGAGGAGTCCGGCATTAGCAAGTCGGAGATCGGCGTTCTCCTTGACGAGAGTTTCGAGTTCTCTGTTGAGCGACTGTAGGCGAGAGAAACAGAGATCGTAGTGATCGCATAGCTGCTGATATTCCAAGACGAGTCGCGCTTGGTTGAGGCGGTGCTCGGTGGTGAAGTGGTAGTGGTGGTAGTTGTCGTCTGTAGATAATCTTGGCGGGAAAATTGAGTGGAAGATTGAACTGAAATCGGCACCAAAATCGGACGGCGGAGATGAGTTCGGCGTTTCAGTGGTAGAAGTCATGGTGCTGGTTTTGAAATCGGACGCGTGCTCTCTCTCTTTATCCATCAACGTTGCCGCGAAAGGTACCGTCGAAAAACAAAACCAAGATAACCGAAAATGTTCTTTTTGCTTCTAATTATATATAGAGTAACGGCAGTGGAAATCATCTACATGTTAGAGCAGAGTAAATAGGTAGAGGAGGAGGAATGAGGTCCGTGAATCAAACTTAAGATTCAATGCAACTGTCAAGTAATATGACACGTGGAAGGAGGTAATTCGCTTGTAAAAGAAGCATCATATAGTGTAAGTTGATAGTACAATTGCTTTCCCGCCAAGGGATGAGAAACCGTTAGAGATGCCCAAAACAGAATGATTCCTTAGTAGCGAGAAACACAAAACGTACAGTGGATATTTTTTTTTTAATGTAAAATATAAATATTGAAATTGAAGTGTATATGATGATGTGAGTAGTTGGGTGATGGAGTGGCAATGAAGAATGTGAGTTGAGTCGGGTTGGGTTGGATCTTGATGAAGGGGGGATTAAGACATGGTTTTGTTTTTCAAATGATAATATTAATAATGATACTATTTGTGGAAGTTGCTTGTATATGACTACTTTAACTAACTATGGTCCCCTCTATCTAGATGTAATGCCTAATCTTTTGTTGTTTCACCAACAACCATTTCACTAATTTTTTTTTTTTTTTTTTTTTTTTTACCAGGGGCATCTGGACCAACTTGCGTGCAAGGGCTTAAAGTGAACAATTAGATAAATTTCTTAAATAGTTATCTCTATTAGTGTCTAGAGGATCTCAAACTTAGAAACTCATATCGGATCTTTTTACTCTTTTACCATCAAGTCACCCAGAGATCACACATTTCCCTAATTATCACTTTCTTTTCATTATTATTATTATTATTCTTTTGACTAATCTAGGCTTTTTCTTCACAGATATGAGTGTGTGTTTGGATGGCCCAAACGACAAAGGCCCAATAAATTTAATGAAAATGGAGATGGTTAATGGGCCTCAAAAGAAAGGTTCAAGTCCTTTTTCTCTCTGGAGTAGAGAGTCAAAGAGATGACATGTGTTTGAAAAGGATATTTTATCTTACTCAACTGCAGTTTAATAGACAAAGCCTTTCAGTTCCTACCACAACTGGACTTATCTGCCGCTGGAGCATGTCATTCCACAGAGCTTAGGTAAAGTATCCCATCATTTATACCAAAATATTCAATAATATTCTGTTGCATAATTACTTTAAAATATATGATAAATGAATAAGACAATGTACTGGTTTGAATAGTCTTCAACTAAATATCATAACTACAAGTTGGTAATTACTTTTGAAGTAATTAAACATCCAATTACAACAACAATAACAAAGAAAAAGTCAACAAAAAGAACTAGAAATCCCAACATTCCAAGGGATATGTTACTGTAACTGATTTAAAACTGCAGATAATCTTCCAGTAGCCACTAAAGCCTGGTAAAGTTCATAAGCAACCCGGTTCTCAACTTCTTCATAGGAATAAACAACACCCTTTTTCCCTGGTTGAGAAATCCCTTTTCTTACAAAATGATCTTCATTATTCAAGAACCCCACTTTACTAGCCAGATTTACCATCATCCCAACATAACCATTCTTCAAGTTTCCCCAAAGCTTAAAGGGTTTTGCAGCAACTGAACGAACAATCTTTAGCCTGAGCTTCGGCACCGTTTTGATCCTCCAAAACCTGCGTGACGCTGGGCCGCCATGGAACCTTGTTACCCTGACGTTCTTTCTGATTTTGGTTTCACCGTGAAGCCTTTGATATCTTCTTCTTCTTCTCCAGTATCTCTGCAAAGAGCCGTAGAATGGCCTTGTTGTCAACTCCATTTTTTGTGTTGTGTTGTGTTGTGTTCTGTCTGCCTGTGTGGAAAGAGAGAAGAGAAAGAGCATTTATATAATAGAAGGCATCCAAGTCATAAAAGCCGGTTTGACAAGTAACTAAAATAATTTATTTCATGATTGATGACCACATATGGCCACAAATTCAAATGAAATTAATATATAGGCCAAGAAGTTTGAAATGCGATTGATTACATGCAATATAACAAGAAATTAATAATAATAATAAAAATTATATGATAGTTAATTAGGAGGACCGGGTACCATTTTGATTATTAATGTTAATTTTGCATGATTTAGTCCAATTATAGTTTTAATTAAGACTGAATCATTGAATTTGTATGGATAACATTTAAAAAAATAAAAAATAAAAAATTTATTCAGCCTAGACTTGTGATTTTGTGTGTGAAACAAATTCACCCTTTGTATAAAATTCTAAGCAATACTGGTAAGTTTTGTCTCACTCACGCGGGAGAAAACATTGAAAAATGGACTACTGTATTCACATTTTATAATTAAATCCCATCTAATGTTGTTGTTTGGTAGCAGAAGACATTAATTTTGATGACCTAGATTCTAGAAAGAGAGCTCTCCCTTACACAGACGAAGGTAAATTATGCTGCCGAAATCTCACAATTAGCAGTCTAATTAATAACGACAAATGGGAATCTAATCCTCCTGTTATCTTATGGTTTTTAACTTTTAAGATCTCCACCAATGAAATGGAATTACTTAGTCGGCAGACAATAAAGTGATGTTACTCATAATTCTCTCTTTCAGCCGTTAACAATTACTGACTTTTAGTATTTACCTCCTAATTAAGATTAAAATTTTGATGTGGTTGAATAATTGAAGAGTCAATATTAATTTATTTGTATGAACTCGTATTGATTCGGTCTTGATTCAGCGTTCCTTTAAAATTAATTTGAAGAAAGGTGATTATAAAATGAATTATGGTTATGATTGTTGATCACCTAGGGCAACAATGACCGCTTCTAATTGGTGGCTTATTTATTGGACAGCTGGCTTGTTGGATAACTATTGTTGGCCGGGGTGGTTGTTGAGAGCTGAGGAGTATTTAAATTTAGGTTTATGAAATACATTGACCCATAATATGCTCACATGAAACTCCGTGTTTCATGTTAATTGAACCTGTTTGACCAGTTTTGGTCAATCTTGTTTTGCTCTTGAGTCTTGACTCATTAGTTTTTGGCTGCTCGCCCTTCGCCTATTATTTTAGAGAAAACGAATTTTTCTCATCCAAAGTTTGTTTTAATGTCACTTTTCTACTTAAAAAGTTATAAAATATTATTTTTTCTATCCAAAGTTAATATTTTATTATTATTTAAATGATAAAAATTCTATTTATCATCGTTATTTAAATCTATAATTATCTTTTTATAAAATCTTTTTTACTTTAATACTTGATTTTTCATCGATTATCGATCATTATAAAGTTTATATTTTCCTGATTTTAGCTAATTTTTAACAATAAATATTTAATCGGTCACCATCATTTGATCTATAGACTTTACTCTATAAAATTTTTTTTACTTTGACTCTTAATAATTCATCGAATGTCGATTAAAAAAATAAAATATTTTTTAAATATTAACAAAATATAAATTTTAGGATAAAAAATTGATTTTTTTAAAACTTTTTAAGTGGAAATTATCGTTAAGGCAAACCTTT